>CM023452.1:139371665-139511665 GCA_013339765.2 Haemaphysalis longicornis
CACTCGTACCCACACAACCGTCGACACACACACCACACCTGCCACCTCATCTTCGTCCGCCATCGATGGCCTCCTCACAGAACTACGCAATCAAAACGCGATGCTCCTCCGACGCATAGAAGCCCTTGAACAAGAATCACGCACTCGCAGTAGCGATCGCGTTTGCCAGCACGAAGATCATGTTCGGGTTGAACAATCTGCGCCCTCATCCCCGTCAGCTCCTCCTCCCCCACCCATCATCACTGCTGAAGAGATTTCGGCGCTCATAGATAGGAAGACACAAGTAGCTCTTGTAGAAGTGAACCAAGCACTAGCCACAACTACCAAATCAATCGTCCAGCTCGGAGAAACTATCACAGCCCGAATCACAGCCCTAGAGCAATCCCACTCCTCTATGGGCCAGATGCTTCAATCACTTCATCTCCGTCTCGATTGCCTTGAACTCGAACAACCCCAAAACCCCAAAAAGCCTAAAATCGATCAGAGCAGCGACGAGCAACTTGCCTCTATAACCCCCCTTCCAGATGACTAACGCCTCCACTGTTACAATCTTCCAATGGAATTGCCGCTCTTTCCTCAGCAAACCCTTTCAACTCGGCCATTATACTCAGCAACACCAACCTGACATTTTGGTCCTACAAGAATCGGACACCCCTTCACCAAAACTCAGAGGCTACGAAGCATACACTCAAGATCCGAGTCACCGCACCGCCACGCTCGTATCCAAGACTCTCGCCGCCCAACTACACGACATTGCATCGCCCATCGCTCATACCTTTCTGGAAATTCTTCCCGCCCACCCGAAGAGCACAAGCCTGTTCATTCTCAACATCTACAGCCCTCCAACGCACTCCCTCACCACCATCGACCACCTCATCCACAACGCAATTCGCACCTCTCGTACCGCTCCTCTCATTGTTTTAGGTGACTTCAACGCTCCGCACCCAGCATGGGGCTATCATCACGCAACCAAAAAAGGGGCAACCTTACTCAACGCCACACAGCAGCACGTTCTCACTCTCTGCAACGACCTTACCACCCCTACACGGCTGGGCAACAGTGTATCACGAGATACGAACCCCGACCTCACCTTTTCACATAATATTCCCTACCTGGAATGGCAGTGTCTTGACGACACATTGGGCAGCGATCATCACATTATCTGTATCACTATACCCCGCCTCACCCTCAAACCTCGCATCGGTCAAGCCACACTCACCGACTGGGAATCCTTTCGTAAAGATCCTGAACCCTTTCAAGACACTATCACCAACCTAGAAGAATGGACTTCGCAATTAATCACGGCTGTCAAGAAGCATTCCAAGACAATTCCTCTGACGGTGGAGAATCCCTCAGTTGACTCCCATCTTCTCCATCTATGGGAGGCTCGCCGCGGCCTCGTTCGTAGATGGCGGAGGCAGAAATATAATAGATCCCTGAAACGTCGAATTGCTGCCCTGACCCAAGAAGCTGCTATCTACGCGCACACCCTTCACAAACAAAACTGGGCTACCTTTTGCGACCAGCTCCAAGGAACACTCAGCAGTAAACGCACGTGGCACCTCCTCCGTAGTCTTCTTGGCTCGAAACCTGCCAAAGCTGCCACCCACAATCACGTCCGCCGTCTTCTTAACAACTATCCCCATTCGAATGATCAGCTACTAAAAGAGCTCAAGACCACCCTTTTTGGTACCGACAGCAATACCTCTCCTTTCTGCCATGCTGATTACACTGGCGCTTTAAATCCTGCCCTTGACGCTCCCTTTACGCTGCAAGAACTCGACCAAGCTATCTCCTATCTAACTAAAAATACCACTCCTGGCCACGACCGTATAACTAACAAAACTATCCGTAACTTGGGCAATCCCCTCTAACTGCTTTACTAGATTTCTTCAACAACCATTGGACAAACGGCACCCTCCCTCCGCAATGGCGGCACGCAGATATATCACTAATTCCTAAGCCCAACAAGCCAATCCAGCTCTCCAACCTTCGCCCCATCTCCCTCACCTCCTGTCTCGGTAAACTCTTTGAACGCATGGTTCAC
This sequence comes from Haemaphysalis longicornis, assembly GCA_013339765.2. Lineage (NCBI taxonomy): Eukaryota > Metazoa > Arthropoda > Arachnida > Ixodida > Ixodidae > Haemaphysalis > Haemaphysalis longicornis. The sequence continues at coordinate 139,373,713 of CM023452.1, forward strand.
ACCCGCCTCACTACTCACCTTGAAGACAACGACCTATTCCCTCACACCATGTTCGGCTTTCGCTCACACCTCTCAACTCAAGATGTTCTCCTACAGATCAAAGAGCAAGTCATCGATCACCTCAGCAAAATTCATCCCAGTGCCATCTTAGCCTTCGACGTAAAGGGCGCTTTTGATAACGTCACCCATCAGGCCATCTTAGAAGGACTTCGAGAAACCCAGTGCGGTGCGTGTACATACAACTACGTGCGGGCTTTTCTAACCGACCGAACTGCCACCCTTGGCATTGGACCACTTCGATCTGACACATTTCGCACTCCTCCCAAGGGAACCCCACAAGGATCAGTTATATCACCCCTCCTCTTCAACATCGCTCTCCTCAAGCTCCCACCTCTCCTTGAAACCATTCCTGGCCTCCACCATGCCCTATACGCTGATGATTTAGCTCTTTGGACGACCACCGGATCTCCTGGCACACAACAAGATACCCTACAACAAGCCATCGACACCATTCTCGCTTATCTCCGCCCTCGAGGCCTCACGTGTGCCCCCAGCAAATCAGCCCTCCTCATCCTCCGCTCCCGAACTCGTGGGCGATGTCCAGTTCCCACACCCGATCCTGCTCCAACAATCGGTTCCACACCCATTCCTAAAGTACACACCCTTCGTATACTCGGAGTCCAATTCCATCAAGATGGCTCTGGCGCTGCAGTTCTTCCCCACCTTCAAGCCACTGTCACCCAACTTACCCATCTCATCAAGCGCATCACAAACCAACGTCAGGGCCTCAAAGAAGACGATACAATACGACTAATTCAAGCACTTTTAATTAGTCGCATCACATATTCCACCCCATACATCGCCCTCAAACCCAGAGAACGGGAGAAAGTCGATATACTAATTCGAAAAGCTTTCAAAATTGGACTTGGCCTCCCCGCTCAAACCTCTACCTGTCGTTTCTTCCAACTCGGAATCCACAACACCCTCGAAGAACTCCTGGAAGCTCAACGCAACAGCCAACTCACCAGACTCCTCCTTACCACTACCGGCCGACACGTCCTCCAGGTTCTCGGATACCCGACCCCACCTGCTTCACAAGCCCTTCAGCGCATTCCATCTTCAATCCGGTCCCACATTACTGTATCCAAAATTCCTAACAATATGCACCCAGAATTCAACCAAGGTAGAAGGCTCTCCCGGGTTAAGCATCTGCGTTCACAATTCCACTTTCACCCCGATACTCGCTACACCGACGCCGCCCTCTACCCCACACGCCAGGCTCATGCTCTGGCGGTTGTAAACTCAGAAGGCACACTTCTCACCTCCCTCACAACTCTCTCGACATCAACCACCACTGCCGAAGAAATTGCCATAGCCATCGCCGCTACAACTGGCTCCGAATACCTTACAATAATAACAGATTCCCAGCAAGCCTGCCGTAACATTCAACGTGGACGCATCTCACTTCCTGCATTACGCATACTCGCCTCAATCAATCCCCTCCCCGACCTGTACATCGTCTGGACCCCTGGCCACTCGTCCCTCGAGGGAAATGAGGCGGCTCACGCCGCTGCCCGCGCTCTTCCACACCGGGCATTTCCCTCAGGAACAGAACCTACGGTCCAGCCTCCTCCAACTCCCGCTGTTCCATCACGCTACCACGACATCCTGCACCATTATCGCAACGTTCGCCTCACTTTGCCTCAACCTCACCCTCAACTAACCAAGGAGGAAGCAGTCATCTGGCGTCGATTACAAACAAACACATATTACAACGCACCCATCCTCCACACTATCTCCCCTACCCAATACACCCTCACCTGCCAATTCTGCCCCTCTCTTAATACTACCTACCACATGGTTTGGGCCTGTCAAAACACCCCATCGCTTGCCCCCAATCCCAGACCTTCCCCAGAGCAGTGGGAGGGCCGGCTGACCAGCTCCCGTCACGCTGACCAGATCTTTCTGGTCACCCGTGCCAGGGCTGCAGCCAAGGCCCAAGGGTACCTGGACTGAGGTGAACCCACCCCACCGAGTGACGGCTCAACCACCACCGTCTGCTCTAATAAATGTTTCTTCTCTCTCTCTCTCTCTCTCTTAAATATCTAAGAGTGCATTTTCCAAAGATTTTCCTTTCTGGAACCCATGCTGTACATTTGCTATCACGTTATTAACTGTAAAAAAACTACTAAACCTTGTATTTGCGTAGGGTAAATCCGGTTTATGATTATTTCGTGTGTGTTCGTGTTTGTTTGGAGGCGGCAAAAGATTAGGCTTTCTTCGTTGTTGAGATCAGTGTGGGGTGAGGGATATCTCATTCGCTCATGTCGGTAGTGCTGCAATATTGCTCTATAGATAATGGGTACGTCTTCTGCGCCCAGAAGGAAGGCCCGGCTGGTGTGATCTCGGGCTGCAGAGTGCGCTGCTTCGTCTCCCGCCATCCCTTCACGCCCAGGGATCCAGGTGACGTAGGTGTCAGGAAGCTAGGGGTGCGTCTTTAAGGTTTTAAGTGCCGTCCCTGTCACGCGTATTTTTTGGTAGTTCCCACATGCTGCTTGAGAGGCCGTAAATATAATTGCGTTGTCGCAGCAGGTCGTCATTGCCAAGGCGATGGCTGCTTCTCCCGGCGTTTCGGTTATAGGAGCCGGTATTGTTGCCGGCATCACTTCCCTGCCTCGTTGGTCCGTGACGCTTTTTGCGAAAGTAGTGTAATCTGGGTATTGAGTAGCATCTGTTTGTGTTAGGGTATTTTGCATATTTTTGGAGCAGCGCCTTCGATCTTGCGTGTCTTCTTTGAGGGATTTGGGATGCGTGTTACGCGGTATGTGTAGTATACATATTTCCTCTCGGCGTTGCGGTGGTAGTTTGACTTTTTTGGTCGGTGTCGGCAATGTAGGTTTCACTGTAATTGAGATTGATGAATATTGCTCTGCCTTTAGGAGTGAGCTTGAGGCGTTCGAGTAGGCTGGCTTTGTGCCCTTCAACCACCCCCTCCCACGTGTTACGTACTCCTAATTTAAGCAGCTTGTCGTGGAGCTATGAAAGGAAGGCCCAGAGTAGTCCTGCTGGTTTTCCTGATCATTATGTCCTATTTTTTTTTATTCAGCTTTTTATGGCTATGTATGGGGTACCGTACATCATCCTAGTGGTGATTATTGTTGTAATGATGCGTAAGGTGTCTGGTTCTTTGAGCCCCCTTCGTGGATTTTTTTTTCCTTTATGAGGTGGGGGTGACTTCTGTCACTTTTTTGCTGTATCTTGGAAAGATGAGATGCACCCGATCCATCCTCGTGTACGGTAAGACCCAGTACACAAAGGGAGTTGACCCTGAGAATTTCCCACTCCATAAGAGGGATCCTGGCATCCGCATCAAGACTTTGGGTGGGTCATGGTCAAGTTTTTGAGCCTTCAGCAATAGTTCGTACTTCTCTGGAGCGCCCTGGAGGCCCCAGAGTCTAAGTAGTTTACTATCGCGTCGATAGCCTCCTGCAGAGCGTCCTGTTGTCGTCCAGTTGTAGGCAGTCTCATCCACAGCGGGATGTCGTAATGCGTAGAGAGCATGCGTTAGTCCTTCGATGATCCTAAGTTCCTTTGGCAGGTGTAGCATGGCGAATGCTAAAAAGCACACGGCTAGATCACCGAATCTTAAGGCATGCCTTTGTATGGTAGGTGGAATTTTCACCTCGAACGCTATGCCTACCGTTGCCGTGCGATTCGTGATGAGTTTCCGACATAACTGTAAACTTTAAGGCCAAAATTGGTACTTTGCAGATTTTCGACGATATTGTCGTGCTTGACATTGTCAAAACCGCCCTTCGACATCTATGGCGAGCACACAGGACTTGTGATGGCTATCCAGGTAGTCTATGATGTCCTTCTTGCAGAAGCAAAAGGATGTGTTTGGTAGACAGACAATGGGGACAGACAACGGGGACACTCCGGTATGTACTCGTTGCCCTCGAGATATGGCGTGAGCCGACGCTGGTGGACCATGTGTTCAAGGAGTTTACCCTCGCAAGAAGTCAGCGATATAAAAGCGAAGACCCTTAATACGTAGAGGCTTGTTTGGCTTAGGAATTACTGTCACATCCGAATGCTTCCTTGTTGATGGCAGTTCGCCTGCTTCCCAGAATACGTTATCATACTCTAGGATGCTTCTGTTGATTTTGAAGGTAGGTTACGGAAGTACCTATTGATACTTTTGTCTTTGGCGGGCGAAGCGTTCTTGGTGAGTTTTGTCAGGGCTCCCTCCATTTTAGCTTTTGGGACGGGCCGATCGAGGTCGGGTTTCTGCTGGCCACGATACAAATGTATACTTATCAGACCCCATCGGATGTCACCGGTAAACTTGCGTTGAATCTCATCTAGTATGTATTTTTGTGTGTCTGCGTATGAGTGGGTGAGTCTTTGCAGGTCCTGCTCTTGCTTAATTTTTGTTCCTGTAGTCGCCAGGGATCTTTTAAGATATTCCAGGTCCTTTGCGTGCGGCGGGTACCATGAAGTTGGTCACAGGCTTTGTCCGACTTTAGCAGGTTGAGTAGGGCGCCATATTACTCGGCTTTCTTAGTAATGGCGGCTATTTCCAGTTTGAGTTTTTAGTTGTGCTTTTGTTTTTCTGGTGTTTGGGGAGGTTTCTTTTTTCTTCCCAAAGGTGGAAAATGTGAAGGTCAACAGCGGCAACATCTGTGCTCAGTTGAAATATTTTTGTGTGCTGTTCCGCTTTCTCCAGTATCTTAGAAAACCATTCGTTAATTTCTTCGATGTTTCCGGAATTGAGGTCGGTACGGAAGGATTTCAAATCCGTAAGCTTTGCGGTCCCGGACTGAATGGTTCTTTCTCCATGGCTTATCTTCAGTTGTAGTATGTAGTTATCTCTTCGTAACGTCGGCTCCGGTCGGGTACATCCCGCCTGCGAAGTCACGTGGGTAAAGGTGGGGTGGGGATTAGTGTCTCTGGAGGTATGTTGTGTGCTCGGCTCGGGTTGTTTGAAGCGGATCGTTCCAGAACACTTAAATGGTGAAACTGGGCTGCATCATGGATGCGGGTCCCTTTTTCGGTTGTTGACGGGTTCCCCCACACCGTGTGAGGAGAAATAAAGTCACCCGTGATCACGACTAAGCCCTTTCGTGATGTTCCTGCTTTCCAGATAAATTGCTCTACGTTTAGCAGCTGGTCTCGAGGGGGGCTGTAGATGCCTAAAATAGAGTCTTTGCTGAGTCTTTCGGTCAGGTAAGATTTTAAAAAGTGTTTGTCGTGCAATAGACCTTATGCCAAATTGCTTGGTGATCTAGCAACACTGATGTAAACGAGACCGTCGGCCATATTGGTACGGGCGCCGATCTGGAAGTCTCGTATTGTTTACTGTGGAAGAGTAGGTGACGGTAACGCGGTATGGCTCAAACTGGACGGCGTTTTCCGGCTCCCGACCGCGGATTGTGGACGAAGGACTTGTCTGCGCTGCCGACTGTGTCTGAAGACTCATACCACTCGGGGTGCCGCGCCAAAGACCCATCCGAGCGGCAGCGGAGCAGGGCATACCGCCTAGCCACCGAGGCGCATTGCTCGCCTTCATCGGTGCGGACAAACACGTGCGACTCGCAATAAGTAAATCCTTCTTTGTTTTTTACTTGACGTGAGTTAACCGGTATGAGCATTTGTATAGCAGTTTGTTCACCGTTGTTTACCATGCAAACGCGTAGCGGCGACCCTGTTGCAGTTGAAAGAGGAAAGCCATAATCGCCAGACCGTACCGCTAGTGGGTGGATTAAGTATTTTCAAATGCTGTACATCGAATTTACGGGATGATTTTTGGCGAAGATGTTTTGCGGAAAGGTTGCGGCCGTTTTCCGTGACGGTCGTCCGCCCGCGCGTTTGCCGCAAAGCAATCGCGCTTTGCGGTGAAGTCAACTACAAAAGCGCACATACGCCTTGAATTTTCTTTTTTTGTGTTTTCAATATTTATTGCGCATGTTGTGCCGCAAAAATCCGTTTGTGTGTCTTTCTTCCCCTTTTTTGGTGGTGGGGTGGTTGTGTTTGTTTCTAAAGCGCATGTTTTTGGTGTGCACGAATAGATAATACAGTAAAACCTCGTTAGCTCGAACTCACTGAACTAGAAGATTTTTTTTCATTCGATGGGTCATCGGTATAGCCCGAATGTTTACCTGTTTATCTCGAAAGGTTCTGGAAGTGAGTTCCAGATAATCACATTATTGCTTGCTTAAGTTATGACGAACACGATTATGCGGGTACTGGTATCATTACCCACGGTGGGGTTTTTAAATGTTAAACTTCCTTCTCTTGAAAATGCATTACAAAGCATGCAGAGATACTTGCACGCTCGAACTTGACAAACAGTTTTGACATCATTGCTGTTTGAGGTGTAGGTCTTGCCCTTGCAACAGTGTAAGCAAGACACAAAATCTGGTCATTTTGAGTCTGTTCCTTGCGGCCACTTCTTTCTGCTCTGGTCACTTTTACCATAAACTGTATCGGACTAGTCATGTTCTTCCCTGAGTGCTAGTTACTGTTACTCTCCTCTATTCTTGCAGGTTGGGCTCATCCATGTGCTCAGCAGCTGCTTCGCTCCCAGAAGAAAAGTGGCCGGCCCTATGTTGTGTGCCTCACGTTTGAGACGGACAGTGGGGCGATTGTGAGGCAGCGTGCGATTGTCCGGCGGGTTGCAGTGGAGCCTGGAGTCACATCCTGGCTGCTGTTGCACCTACTCACCCTCTTGCAAGCCGAAGGTTTTAAGAGGCGCCACCGGAGCTTGCGTGCACTGAGCTGCCACAACAGTAACGGACGTCCGAGACAGCAGGGCATCAAGCAGCCAGTGTCCCAAGACATTGACTGGAGAAGCCCGCGCGAAAATGGCCCCTCCTTTCCCTTGCCAATGCGTCTATTCGATGCACGTCGAGTACAGGAGCAATGCGAGCAGCAACAAAGTGCCGTGTCAGGGCGCTTGGGAAAAACCTTGTAGCCTTATGAATGGATTTTTTGCCCCAGTTGTTGTCTGGCCTCACCCCCCACAGTGACAGAAACAAGGACTGGCATGGCATCTGAATGGTTCACCTATGAGCTACCAGCAAGCATTCTGCAACATTTCACCGTTGTCATCTCGCGAGCACGCAGAGGCTGAGCAACGTCGTGTTTAACTAGACCGTGCGCTAATGCTTCCGTTTGTTCCATTTATATCCACAGTTTACTATACTGTACGCGCTATAAATCAGCGAAGTATTTTAATTTACTGGGATTTCACTGTGGATACAAAAAATGCAAAAGCGCTCAAGCTGATGCGCGGCGGCCTGATGCAATCTGGCCGTTTTCTTTTTTTTTTTCTTTTTGAATAAAATTTGAAAATTGTCTCAGCTACCTACAATCAATGGCCACTATCATTACGTCGGAGGCATGCATGCAGCGTGTGACCAAACTAGAGGAGTGAGCGTGTATTTTAGTCGCAAATATTCGACCGTAAATACATCGTGGCTGAAATGACAATGGGCACCAAGTTTAACTTGACGTAACAACAAACCTTTCAGCCCGGCAAATCAGGAACCAAGTGCAAAAGCTCGAAGTTCCACCGTTAAATCATCATAAAACAGTGTACGCCACTTCTGGCCAACGACACGCGGCTAAATGCCCTAACGTAAAAGAAACCAACAACACACTCCCCTACCGTTGCGCGCCCGCCACAGAGGAAATTTTCAAACCGCGCGCCGTGACGGCGTAGTTGCGGTAAGAAAAGTTTGTTTACAGCCCTAGGTAGATAAAGGCTCGTGTAGGGGCTAAGCGGCACCATTTAACAATGAAAATAAAGCGGGCGCAGAGCCATAGGGACGGTAAAGAAACAGCCTAATTTTGACAACCGTGTGGTACTGTTTTCCCTGTCGAGCGCCGCTGTCAGTCGCATGAATAGGTGGCGCACGCTCAGGCTTCATGATTTCCAAATACAAAGGCTGGACACAGAACTCCAACGCAGCTGTAGTTTTCATCCGGAAAGCGACTACGGAATCCCGCACTTAGCGAACCAACGACAAATATTCGCTCCCTGCGCACCGCGCCCAGCATGTCACAAAGGTTGCTCGCGCCGGCATAGTTCGCCGTCAGAAAGTTCGTTCAGAAAGCGTGGAAACTTCACGTAGCTGTTCTCCATTTGGACCGGTATTTCCGCATTTCGTGCACTGCGGCACGAAGCAATGCTCCGCATTGTAGTCCATCACCAAGAGCAGTCGATGCCCGCCTTCTATGTTTTGCTAATTGGTTGGTTTCAAACGATCCGTACCAAAATGGCGGACCTAGTTACCGGAGTCGACGTGAGATGGCGGGGCGCATTTTGCATAGGGTCTATTGGGTGGTAAGGATCTTTTTAGTCAGGACTGCGGTGCGCTCTGTTCTGCTGAAGGCGTTGTATGCTTGAAGGCGAATGCTAGTGCTGCATTTTTCCTCGAGGGCTATCACATCTGGTTGATCTTCTTTAGTGATTTTTAGGAGGTTAGCTATTTTGCGCCTGATTGATCTACAGTTCCATTGCCAAATATTGATTTGTAAAGCATGTGTAGTGCCGTAAGTTTGGACTGCCATATTCGAAGGATTCTACGTCAGAGTGCTCTTTTCGGCTTAAGAAGCAAGAACGTGAAGCGTCATGCCTATGTTGACTTGCTTTTTTCGCGTCGCATCAACAGTGCTGAGGTGTGAATCGAGCAGCCTTTTGGTGATGTAGTTCTTCTTTGCGTATGCAACGAAGTTAGAAAAGATTACCGTGTTTATGCGATGCTTGCTACGGAAAATCCGCTATGGCTTTCTGGATTTCTGCCGCGACGACCTGCTACCAATTTACCATCCCAGCGAAAAAGAAGCTTTATCGAACCCCAGCGTCGCTGTTTTTCCAGCCTTGCACTACTAGTGCAAGCTGCGCCAATATTTTTTTGCTGTATAATAACCCTAGAAAGAATATTACCTTTAAAATGGGAAGGGGTGCGCATACGCATATGCCCCTTGCCTCACACTTGTGATACTGGATAAATGGTTAGGCACAAACTTATATTCATGTGGGTCCACGCAGAATTTGGAGGAAATGAGACACACTGAGGTGGGCGAAAAACATCAACAATTATTCTTATGGCGTGCCTCAGTGGTGCCGACTTCCTCACCAGGTTGTGCGGAATCGTTCGGGTTACAGGGGTGGTCAAACGTCCGGGACGCCGACGGGCCAAGTGGGTCTCGGGGCCAGGAGATGGAGGCAGTGCGGGGCCGGTGGCTCAAATGGTCTGCGCAGTCAATCCGAGGGCAGAAATGGGAGGCAGTACTGGACCGGTAGTTGGATGAGCTCGAGTTGTAGGCCGCGGTCAGGAAGGGGAGGCCAGCGGGAACCGGTAGCTCGGCGGGCTCGAGGTCTAGACCAGGTCAGAAAACGCTGCAGCGTGCGGGTTCCTATGAGGGGCGTGCTTTTGGATTTCTCCTACAGCTGAGTCCGCATAGCAAGACGGTCGCCCGAAGTCCAACTACGATCCTCTGCGTTCACTCCTCTTTATCTCCTCCGCCTCCTGCGTCCGAGCAGCGGCGGGGAAGGGGCGAGAAGGGCCGGCTACAAGCGGCGGTGGACGACGCGGCTGTCCGTGCACCCGCCAAGGACGCCTCAAGCGAAGGGAAGCTTGGCTAGCACCGAGGCAAAAAAGGGAAAAATGTGTCCTTTGCGATGCTGCCTCGCGTTTCCACGGGAAAACTTCCTGCGGCCAAAGTTTTTCCATCTGGCTCGGAGAAGTCGGGACACACGCACGACCGTCACACACTCAAGAAGGCGCGAGAGGCGGCTTCACTGTTTCTGCGTCTACTTGAAAACTTCTTACTTGACAGACCTCAGGTTGTTCGGATTGGTAAATTTTCAAGTAATGCTTCTTTTATTAGGTCAGGTGTACCACAAGGGTCTATACTGAGTCCTCTGCTGTTCAACTTGTATGTTAACGACCTCGCCTATTCTGTATCGTCTTCAATATTTCAGTACGCCGATGACACGGTTCTTGTTTCTTATGCTTCTCGTCATTCTGACGCCATAAAGTCGCTTCAAGTTTCTGCAATGGAAACTATGAGTTGGTTTACGGCCAATTCTATTGATGTTAATACCAAAAAAACACAGCTGATTTGCTTTCACAATCCATTGAAAAAAGTTGACTTAACGCAATCTTTATTTTTACTATCAGCGGCCTGCTCTTCTTGTAGTTGTATTCCTGTAAAGTATGTGTCCACTGTGAAGTATTTAAGTTTGTATTTCCATAGCGACCTTTCTTGGAATTCCCACTTAGCTTATGTATGTAAAAAAATTGGTGCTGTATAATCTTTGTTGCACAAATTAAGAACATTTATTCCATTTTCGCTGCCAAAAGTCATTGTACATTCCCTTTGTTATAGTGTGCTTAGGTACGGTATTACAGTATATGGTCACTGTTCTTTACGTTGGATAGAGCGAGTCAATTCCATTTTGCGTTTTTTGCTGCGTACCATTGCATATGACTTGTGTATGGAGAAAGATGACAATTTATTCAAAACCTTGATGTTGCCCGATTTTACCTCGCTCCTAAATGAAACCGTTATCTTAAAACATTTTTGGTTTAATACATTCAAAACGTGTTACACTCCTGCTCGGTCCCTGAGACCGAAGCAACGTTACGCAATTCCTCGTTGTCCCACAAGGTACGGGAAAAGAACACGCCGTTATTATGTGCCAGCTATATTTAACACTTTGCCATCTGACTTTTTTGCGCATGCTTCGAAATATAAACTGAAAAAGGCTTTAAGGCGCATGCGCTAGTGCTTTCCAGACATTTCGGGAATACTGCATGGTTATCTGTTCTTGGTTGGTACTGCGTACTGTAACATATAATTTTTTTTAACGCTTGTCGCCTGCCAGGCTCTGCCTGACAAGCCCGTCGCGGCTTAGGTAGGCCTGATTTTGTACATGACTTCTGTTTGACTAATAAATATTAATATTATTATTATTATTATTATTAATTCCCTATTTTCGGCGGTGAACCCCTTACATGCGGCGCAGTTTTTTTTCTTGGTGTTTTTTGGGCTCGGGCTGTCGGCGTCTCATGCCGTCGTCGTCGTCATTTCATGAACCCACAGTAATAAAGCACCGGGACTCTCGTTTTCCAGCACTTTACGCTAGAACGTAAGGCATACTAAAAGACCACTCCTGGACATTCCTTTTCCACGCCTCGCGCTGGAACGTTCATCTCTGTGGGCAAAAACGCACCCTAAAAGAACACACCGGGACACTCCTTATCCAACGCCTCACGCTAGTACGATTCGTGTTTCAGAGACACTACACTAATACAGCAAGCTGGATAACTGTACTCCCAACGGTTTCCTTTCTGTGAGCAAAATTATGGTCCACTCTGTCCTCTCACTTAATTGCTTAAATCCGGTTCATCGATAGAAAGAGTGCCACCGCCTCAGCAAGCCCGTGGTTACTCCTCCCACCGGCGCTTTTCCGGCGCCCATCAGCGCGCGCTTGTAGCAAGACAGAGAGAGAGATTACAATCTTCAAGCATACTTATGCCCTGCATGCTTCGCCACTTCCCAGCATTAGTTTAGTGGAGATGGTCCGGGATTTTTCTTTTCTTGATCACGGGTAGGGCGCATAGGGGATTCGTTCATTGTTGTCTTAATCAGTTTAAGCTGTTCCTAATCGCGTTGGCAACACTAGCCTGCAGATGCAAAAAGATTACAACCAATTACACACCCTGATGAGGATGCGAAGCATCGTGGCTGTTCCGTGTGGTTCCATTGTGTTGCCGTTATGTTGAGTGAGCTGTTTTTACTAGCGCCAGAGGGAATTCCGCGTCCCGGGTCCACACCGGTGGCAAAGGCACGGCAAGTGCTGTTTGTGTTACGGTGAGTAGGCGGTGGTTCTCGAGGCGCCGAAACTCGTCCATCATGTTCTTGTCGATGTTGTCTCTGTGGTTAGAATCGGGATAGTCTCCGTCAGCTTTGGGGAGGTAAAGGTTGTTGACATTGGTGCACCGGCTGAGAGCAATGTACACGCCCTCCTCTTCGCAGCTTTGTCTTCTCGTTATTCTTCTTCGGCGGTTCCCCTACGGGAATATGACGACGGTGGTTGAACGCGAACCTATCTCGTGATGGATTCTTGGTTGGCCAATCCCTAGGGGCGTCCTGCCACAATCAGCATCAGAGAGCTGCGGATGGGGCGGGTTGAGCTGCAAGGCGCGTGGCGCTTCCCTCCCGCACAGTCTTTCCCACGGGAAATTCAGCATCCCCCTCTAAAGTTTTCAGTTCGTCGTTTCCGTTGAACCTTCAGCTTCGCGTGCCTTCGTTGTATCAGTAGCTTTCTTGACGTAGTTTGAATGAGTCAAGGACAATAATGGCGCTCCTGTCCCGGATTTGTAGCGTAGTGGGAAGAGCACCACCACGTACCTCCCGTTGCGGGCCAGAGAGTCGTTGGAATCGAAACCGGGCGACCGCTAACTATTTCTTTTTTATAGTGTAGTATCGTGGAGCTGTGGGTAGTAAGCAGGAGAGTTGCGCATGCGCAGTGAGCGTGTGGATGGCGCTCGCCATCAACGACGCAGGACAAGGCGAGCCTAAGAAATGCTCCGCATTTAAAAATAAAATTTCAGTCCGTTCAGCATTGGGGGCTGTGTCTCCCTTTCTCGGCCGCGCCTTTCCCGATGTTTGAAAATTCATCCGCCCTCACTACCCATCTCAAGATTTCCCATTGACGCTACCTGAAGGCGTTTTTTTTCGTTTTTTTTTTTTGTTTTTTTTTTAAAACCAAGACGACTGAAACCCAAAGGTGCCATCATACAGACCAACATATGGCTCATTTTTACTAATCCACTGAACCTAGCTTTAGCTTAAACAGTCACTTTGCGTGAACATATAAAGCGGAACTCATCATAGCGAAAGAATTTCAATTTCCATCGACCCATTCCAAGGGGGCCCTTTTTAGGTAGCCCGAGGGTGACGTACTATGGATTGTCGCCTCTATTAAGGGCAAGTTCCAGGCCGGGAGGTTTTACCGTACCTATTTACCCTACAGATACCAGGCCCAAGGCAACGCGATTGTACGGGTGCCTTCTACAGCCACGGCTTCCGCTCAGATATATACTATTATAGGAAGCAGTCCCGGAGATGTATGTTTCTCGTACATCGACGACGATTCCGTGCACCGCCAAAATAACACAACAAGTATGGTTCGTTAAAATACTGGCGTGGCCCGATGACAATGAAACATATCTTATCGCAAAACTTCAAACAAATATTCGCGATATTAAGGAAAACACATAAAGCAATCACCCTTCCCCAGTCACTATACGCCTATCTCTGTATGACGTAAACTGAGTCTTGATTCTGATATCGCTGGCCGCCGGCCTGGGCCACGGCCAAGAAACATGACTGGGCAATCCGCCTCTTTCACAACGCTACAGCGCATGCCCATGGCCTGGCGTATGAGGCCAGAAACAGCCTGGCAGGGGGTCGGCCGCTCGGCTTCGCGGTGACTCCACTGCTGTTCTGCGGCTGTAAATGAGCCCGTGTAGTGAAAGCATGCGACCGGTTCGGCCCCCATCGGAGGAAAACAAAATGCAGTACGTTTTACATATGCAACTTGTCTGGCAAACCATAACATAAAGGTGAAAATTTTGTTTCTAAATCGACTCACGCCAACCCCGAAATGGGAGTGTTCATGCATAGTGCCACGGGTACTATGCTATGAACGCCCTATTATGCGTCCCGTCGCAGTCACACCATGCATTCACACCACCGGTGACGACAACACTCCTGGCACGACCAAATCCAGAGATCACCTTGTCATATTGCTCCGACGACGATACGAACACACCCGGCCCGACCGAAAGTTTGCCGTAGTACGGACAGGCTCGTTGACCAAGGCGGCCAGTAGACCCCGGTGAGATACGGGGAAGCGATGAATGTGCCTCTATTTTGTTGGTTCGGTAAAGCGTAATAAACTCCGCAAAGTCAACGAAGCGAACGTACTCTTCCGCTTTGTATGCGATCCATATTTAGTGTCTAGCTACGCTTCGCTGACTTCGCTTAATTAACCAAAAGGGTCAGGTTTGGGACTGTTCGTGATGCATAATGGGAACAGAAAGCGCAAATTAGACACGGACAAAGAAAGGCGACAACAGGACGAGCGCTAACTACCAACAAAATTATTTGGAAAAAAAAAACACAATATATACATACCACGCTTTCACTTGCTTACCACCACACATGCGCAGAGACACTTATAATCGCCTGAGATAACAGAGTTCTTTTGAGAAATGGATAAGAGATGGTGTGCTCACGCATTGAGACTGCAACCTATCTATTTTTCAGCTTCTATGATTCTCTGGTTAAATCTATATTCTTGCCCATTATGATTGCATTTGTCGAAGAGCGGTTCGCAGCGCGGTTTGTGGTGACACGTGGGACAGTGATGCGCTAACCATCCGCCACTCCCCGTTTTTGACATTGCCTGAGGGCACGCCGAAACCGGTCATTAACACAGCGACCAGTCTGCCCAATGTAAAGTTGGCCGCACGAAACAGAAATTTCATATACCACGTTTGCTGTGCATGTTGTGCGCTTACATTTATGTTTTATACCGCACCGGCTAGAGCTTTGACCCCAGGATTGCGCAATTATGCATAACTTGCCCAGTTTTTCTGGGGCAGGAAAACCAATCTAATATTGGCACATTCCGGCAATTTTTTTTAAGTTGTGGGAAATATTGTGGATGGTAAGGATAACCGCATATTTTGAACAGTTTTCCAGTGTCTGCTAAGAGTTTTTTTTAGAACTTTTATTGTTTTACCTACGTTCCACTTTTATTCAGTATGACGGTGGGCCATGCCTGCAACGCGGAATGAATATGCATTGCCTCATGTATTGCCCCGATTCTTTGTGATTTGTTTTTATCCAAACTAGATACAATTGTGCCCCGCCGCATTGACAGCATGAATGTTGTTCGTGTGTTTCACTTTGCGAATGATTATTTATTCTTCTCAGATTGTAATTCTGATGCTTTAGAATGTCGCGCCCATGATGTGTTATCCATTGTTAAAGAAAATTTTAGGCCCCTCGAGTGTACTTTTGAACTTCCGATTAATAACTCAATACAGGTTCTCGACATAAACTTGACATTTCAACCAGATCACACTTGTTGGGCATACCAACCAAGGAGCAGCAAACCACTCCTTCCCTTTCATTCCGCGCACTCTAAATTGGTGAAGAGGGAATCATAAACATATGTTTTTAAGAACGCTATCAAGAAATCGTGAGACCATTCAATGGCTACCAGCCTCCGTCAACAATCGCAAAGATTGTCCAACTAGGGGTATCTGGTTCAGCTCCGAATCGCTGTTGCTGAGTCCCTGCTGAAAACGTTGCGAGCCCGAACGCAGGGAGAGCAGCCGTCCTCACTCGAAAACCGTCCAAAGTATGCGGTTATACCTTACATCCACAATATTTCCCACAACTTGAAAAAAATTGCCGGATGTGCCAATATTAGATTGGTTTTTCCTGCCCCAGAAAAACTGGGCAAGTTATGCATAATGAGCTATCCCTGGGGTCAACGCTCTAGCCGTTGCGGTATAAAACATAAATGTAAGCGCACAACAGGCACAGAAAACGTGGTATATGAAATTCCTCTTTCTTGCGGCAAACGTTACATTGGGCAGACTGGTCGCTGTGTTAATGACCGGCTTCGCGAGCACTCTGGCAATGTCAAAAACGGGAGTGCCGGATGGTTAGCGCATCACTGTTCAACGTGTCACCACAAACCACGCTGCGAACCGCTCTTGGACAAATACATCATAATCGGCAAGAATAAAGATAGATTAACCAGAGAAATTATAAAAGCTGAAAAAATAGATGGGGTGCAGTCTCAATGCGTGAGTACACCATGTGTATCCCTTTCTCAAAAAGAACTCTGTTATCTCAGGCGATTATAAGTGTGTCTGCACACGTGTGGTGGTATGCAAGTGGAAAGTGTGGCATGTATATAGTGTGGTTTTTTCCAAATACATTTTGTTGGTAGTTAGCGCTCGTCCTGTTGTCCCAAACTGTCCGTGTCTAATTTGCGCTTTCATTCCCATTTCGCTTAACCGGAGCTCCATACGCGTACACGGCTGGCACGCTTGTAGAAAATGTAAGGCATGTGAAGTTCAGAAGAAGAGCTACTCAACATATTCTAGGAAACGATGAATCAAAATCAACCACTGTTTCTGCCGTAAAGCGCGAAACAAAAGTACGGAGAGCCCAATTTTTCGATGTGTGGACTCGCGATCTGCTTGCGAGCTAGAATTTGCGATCGGATTTCTTCGTTTACTAAGTAGCGCAGTTATGGGTATCACGAATTCGCTCGGGGGGGGGGGGGGGGGGGATGAATAGGCGCTTAGTGTATAAGCCTATTCAAAGAATGATCAGTTTCTGGGCCAGCAATACTATAAAAAATTTTCGGAGAGGTCCAAAAACACATGCTATGACTCAGCTTCGTGTCTGCGGCATTCGATGGCGGTCGCTTGCTGCGCCGTGGCCGAGGGGTGTAGAGCGTCAGCTCGGACGCGATGGTTCGAATGAATCCTCTTGGGTATCTTTCTTATTTTTCTTTGCTGGCGTGCTTGCGGAAACTGATGCATCTTTTTCTCGCCGTAATCCGCATGCAGCCCTCCACTTCTGGGAAATTTATCCATCCAAATGATGAGGAGCTTGCGATTTCAGTAGAAATGTAATTCCAGTGCACCACTTTTTTTGCCTGTGATACTGCCGCTGTTTAAAAGGAATGAACCAATTACTACTTTTCAAACTGACAGTTGTAAAGAATACAGTGCGCTTACAAATAAAAATGCACCACAAACAGCAATTTCCTGAGATACGTCGGGACTTCCGTTGCTTTGGACTTTTCTTCATTTGGTGAAAACGCTCACAAAAGTAACCTGCTCGTAGATATATGCTCGTTATGATAAGAAACTCAGAAACAAAAGAACAACAAAATTGAACAAATCTGCAACCACGTATAATTTTTTGCATCGCTGAAATCCATATAGCAGCTTCAAGCAATGATTTTTATAAAGACCACAATAAGAGCCTGCGTTTATGCTGCTGCCTGAAGGATGCCCGTGACCGCCTCCTTTCCCTTTTAAGAGCTAGAAAACAAGCAGGAAAAGCCGTGAAAACATCGCTTCCACAGCCGCGGATAGCCACCCTCCGGTACTGACACTTGCGGAACCGCTGCAAAAGGAAACGACCATCGCTCGCTTGGTCAGATGTTTACCACTTTGAAAACCTACGTTTTTCAGCACAGTTACTCCTTTGCGGCTTTAGGATGGCTATTAACCCTTTCATATGTTAGTGTTTAATAAGATGACAGCATGTTCTGGGCTGTGTTGCGCATACACAGTTGAATCTTCCTGTCGAGTGCGCCAAACGTACGGCCGCAAGCACAACCCACTGATAAAATGGAAACTACCAGGATCGAGAAAATAAAATGATCTATACAATTCAGGTAAAACAAATAAACACCAGCAACGCAGCCCTGATTCCCCTTCCGCTGCAGTGGCAGACCAATTTCGCCCCTGGCATCTCGCTTCTCGGCGCCGCCATCAGGGGCCGCCACTGCACAATGGGTCCTGAATTGAGTCTCTCGCGCGAAATTTGAAGTTTCTCAATCTTACTCGTTTTTTTTTTTGGATAAATAACATGTTTTGTCTCTGGAATGGAGCCGAGTGAAAAAGCTTAGTTCGTTTAAAGTGAACAAAGTTGTATTTCCTCTTCATGTCCCCTTTTAGGCCATACAGCATATATTAACATGTCAAATTTCGCAAGTGCACTCCAGAACAACTCCAATGGTTCATAACACAGCTACACATGTGACGTTATTGGAGCGGAGATGTTTCAAGGGGGACTCACGTGATCACATCCGTATGGGTCGTATTACTTCCTGAGCAACGGACTCAAAAAGCGTCGCATACCGATACGAAAGGTTTTACAAATTCATGGCGATGTTCCTAACGACCTAGTTGGCTTCCTTTAAAAATACATCACTTCTTTACTGAGATAATAAATAGACAAGAAACGAATTTTGTTTATGCAGTTTTCACTAGATGGCGCTATCTTTATAGCAAGCGAGAGTTTTATCTTTTTGTTTGAATACAGATGTGGTATCTCTAAAATAAGCAAACTAGACCGTTGTGAACATTGATATATATTTGTAAACCTTTTTGTGTTGGTGTCCGATGGTTTTTAAGTACGTGGATCATGAACTAGTTACTCCCGTACGAATTTTGACAGGTGAGTCCCCCTGAAAACCAGCCCCCAGCCATTAACTAACCAGGAGAGCACAGCTTGACATTAGATTGCACAACCAACCGCACGCCCCGTCACACCTTTATGCTCCCAGACTGTACCGAAGAGTCGCAGCGTTCTCTGGTTCTTTAAAGGGGCCCTGAAAGGCGTTTTGAGCACACCTAAATGAAGTAGCGCAATCGTTAGGATTGAGGTTTCGTCAAGGTCATCATGGGCCAAGTATTACTCTTTTACGCGCAGCGGTAAGGGCTCACACTCTTTGTTGCAAGTTTGTCGCTTTTTCTCACCCTTTCCTTCGTGTTTTGGACGCCGCCATCTTCACAGATCTACATCATCGATTCCCAGATGTTCGTCATGAGCTAGACATCCTGCTAATAGGCGGCTTTTTCACGCACTTCCGGCAAAGAGATGAGTCGTCTGCTCAGCGTCGGCTCGCCGGCTGATCTGCCAGCGGAGTGTCGGAGTGCTTGGCATTTACGACAAACGAAACAAGTGCAAACAAACGTTTAACCCGTTCGCATTGAATGCAACACGGCCATAACACGACATGGATATTCTCTTACCTGAGTACGTTCCGTAAAGAAAGCGTTGAAGCCCCGTGGCACTTATTTCGTGCAATCGCAGAGAACGCCCTGAGCCGAATGCCGGGTTTGACGGATACATTTTATTCCACTTCAAAACAATCCAGAGATGCGTTTCGAACGAACACAACGTCACAACATGCGTTGCAAGTCTGAACCGCGATTGACAGACGATGGGTTGCCTCCTCCTGCCCGTCGTAAATTCGGCACTCACCTCGCGCGCGGTTTGCGGGGACGAACAGCAAGTCACTTAACTCTGGCGCGCAAGCCGAGATGGCTTTTAGCCACGCACACTGCACATACCCCATGCGAGGTTGAGTCGTACGTCGCTCAAGAAAGATAATTCAGACCATGGGAAGCACTATCCACCCGCAGAAGCACAACGTCGCATTTCATCGCGAAACAAAGGCGTCCACAACACACACACACCATCGCCTCCTGTAATGCCAAACGCATCTCACACTTCCCAATGGGAGTGAGTGGTACGCCTGCAGTGCCCACATGTCGCGAGGTGGAGCCCCGAGCTGAACCGGGATCACGCAACCGTAACTGACTTCTGGGGCGGTTTGTGCCTTGTTGCCAAGGCAACCGTGTTTGAGATTGTCAAAGAAATGGCGCTCGCTCCAGCACTGGAAAGCTCAGAGCCGCGCCGGAGCATGTTTTGCCAACGTTGCCGCTCTCCACCACGTCGCCCCAAGCTTAACTGGCCACATGATTGAAGCGTTTTGTGCACGGGTTCTGTATCGGTTTAAAAGACTTTTTCACATGCCGCCGGCAGGAATTACCACCACCTTAAATAAGACCCGGCACAGCGGGCCAATCTGATACGGCGCTTTTTGGATAAAAGTGCGCGGTGCATGAAAGGGACACGAGCGCGATCCTCCCCGAGCGGGTGCGAGTTGCCGCCGATAAAAGTCACGTGGCTGGCAGCAAGCACCGCAAAGGGCAGAGGCACAAGCCGCGTGCTTTTCCAGCTTGAGCTGCGATCATGGTCAACAAAGCTCGAGACGGCAGTTAGAGCGCATACGAAGTACTCACCGCTGAGCGCAGCATCATGGGAGGGAAGGCTCTCGCCCCGTCAACAGCGAAAGGAGGAGGAAACGCGGGCGCGACGATAATTCGCGGTTTTGGATTTACGATTTCTCAGCTAATACTCATCGCTTTAACAAGATTCTGCGGGAGGAGATTGCTAATACATTGTCTTACTTGGTCCACATGTAAAATTCACGCATCGGCGGAAGGTATTTCAGGACCCCCTTTAAGGGGCCTAGAGTGTGTTTGAGCCCACACTTGGCTGAAAAGAAATAAGAGCAGAGGAAAGCAGCCCTACAATCACCGTGAGTGTCCTTTGCATGGTTCATTTTATACCTTGCCCTTGCACCTATTTGGGGCGATTTTCTAACATTTTCCAAGACGATTTTTCTGCGATATTGTAAGACAAAAACGCGCTACTGTAGATTATGATGATGATGACGACGACGACGACAGTGGTGGTTAGTTTTTAGTGGCGTAAGGCAAACTATGGTCTGCTGCAGAACTCTTGCTCTTTGAAGTATCCTGAGACTAAGGGGACCATTCCCTAGAAGGAGCAGGTGTAGGCTACTATCGGAACTCTTGCTTTGGGTACGCAGTGAATGCAGCGTGTAGCATTAACTTTTAAATTTGTAATAACTGTGAAGTCTTTAGCGGAAAAGTCATTAATACGCCCGTGAGCGTCCACACCACCATGCAGACGTTCAACACACGGTTCAACATCACGGTTCGCCTCGGAATAAGACTTTACAAACGAGCGCTTCTTTGACAGTTTATTTCGTTGTGCGTTTCATTTGGTACACCAAACAGCTTCGGTGACCATTTACTTCTGTATTCCCACATTATTCCTATATATTTTAATACATTCGTGATGAATTCACGAGCCATTCCACTTTGCGAAGGTGAATGACCATCGAAACGTTTTAGCACGCAACGCCGCGGTGACACAGAATTTTAGCAAGGGTACGATCCCCTTCGGCAATTTTTGTCGCACGCCTACGATTATAGCAGTCTCATCTCTGTTCCCCCAGCGCTCTTCGTAGGCACGCTGCTTCTCGGTAATCCGCACTATTCCCCATTGTCTTCCCATGGCGATGATAGAAAAACGAAATTGAAATGAACACGGCCAGTAGTCGTGGCCATGGGACCACCACAGCAAGAAAGCGAAGGAAACTACACACGCGTGATGTATCGACGGGAGCGCCACCACAGAAGAGCGGGGGAAAAGAAACTCGACATGCAAACACTTAGAACGCCGACAAAATAAAGGGCGGTATACATGACTGGCGCGGGTTACTCAGCGCTATTTGAGAAAACTTTATTATCTTCCCGAGAGTCTAGTGATCTGGAAGATGTGCCTATATAACTAAACTGCTCAATATGCGTGTCTACGTGAAGAGACGTACACATATTTACATAGATGCGAATTGGGTGCCCTAAAATATGGGACCGTTCGGAGGAAGTGCGTGGAACCCTAGCCATGCACAGCTTTGGTATAAAAAAAGCAGCCCTGCTTGTGACGTGGTGGGCGACTGAACAGACGACTGAACACCTTCTGTGTGACTTTTACCTGTTCACAACGGCCAGGAGAAGAAATGAATGCCTTTATGAAGCCGTCACCCCTGTGGTAGAGTCGTCATTCCAGGACCATGAGACCGTCCGGTTTTTCGGCTACCTTCACCAGCCTAGGGTACAAGCTGGGCCGTGGCCTCTCGCAGTTTTCAAGGGAGGGGAAGGGCGAATGGATAGGGGGAGTTCTGGTGAGAGTACACAATGACAAGAACAGGCAGAACCTGTAGCGCACACTCTGAAAACTCCATAACCACCCGTTTACAACACTGACTACTTCAAGTAACAGGCACGTCCGGCCGCAATTCTGAAGGCTACACAAACTTTGCTGGTTGTTTTGAACGTGACAGACTTGCCTCGACATTTGTAGGGAGATTATCAACATTCGTGGTGCTTCGGCCGCCCATTTAGCTGGTTTACCGGCTTCGTTTACGCCTTCCTTTTTGTACGTGGTTGGATAACAGTGCTAGGACGGGACACAGAGAAGGCGACACCGAGACAGGAGACACGAAACTTTTGTCAGCCTTCTCTGTGTCCTGCCTAGCGCTGTTATCAATCTAAGTATGTACCAACAAGGCTTATTAACACAGGTTTTTAGTTTTTGTACGTGGTTCACCGTTGTGGCTACTTTCCCACTTTTTCCTTAGGCTACCTTGACGCGAAGATTTCGCTATGTCTGCCTGCCTGTGTGTTAGTCATTCCGTCGGTCCTTCGGCTACGCCGAACGGTCAACATTTAAGATTCTTGAACGAGAAGTACATATAGGCAAGAAGCTTCCAAACTGCGAAATATCGTGCACACTTCTTACTTGTTAGCGTTTTCGGCAAAAAGAAAACATTAGGTATATGAGGCCACGCAATAAATATCTGATAATTGCAGTGCTGTTGGATATAACAATATCAAGGGGCTTCATTGCTTCGACGGAAAATATACAAAACGCGTTACATGCAAAATTTAAAAAAATGAAATAAGGGCTCGCACTTGAAACTCGAGTTCGAGACGGCACTTAAAGCCCAACAGTAACAAATTGTACGGACAGATGGCGTGCCCGCGGCGCGGATGCGGGGATATTTAGTTGAATTCAGCAAACCTCTACTCGTTCATCATGAAAGGAGCGAGCCAGGAGGCGAAGAGCGAAGATGGAGCGAAGATAGAGATAAGGGGTAGTTACGTAGCAGGGCCGGGAGAGGGGTATAGTCTAACGACGACAATTTGCAGCAACCGAGGAGATGTATGGCTACTTTTTCACTAGCTCTTTCTCTGTAAATCCCCTTTCTCTTTCTGCGTGTGTAGTGCACCCAGAAGGGCTATTTCCCGGTTAACCTCCCGGCCATTCCACTACTGGCTTTTCTTCCCGGCCTTGTCAACTGCTTCAAACATGTGGGATGCTTCCAGAACGTGTGAAATACGTGCGTACAGTTTTTAGTTCAGGTACGTTGACACGAAATACCCGGACCGAGCTTGACTGCTTGGAGTATATCAGATATATTAACATCAGGCTTTCGCTCTCTCGTGTTCTTCGAAGTATGGACATTGGGCACACTGCAGGTGACGTCACACAAGCAATACCCGCCGCTTCTGGCCAGCTTCTTTAGATTCAGTTGCAGCGATACCCGCACTGGATCCTACTTCAAAGAAAATCGCAACACAAGGAAATGTCGTGCACGACGATAGTCTTCTGCCTCCCCTGCCTCGTAACTGCCTCTCCTGTGTCAATAGCCCAGCTCTCACCCGTTACCCTCCAGTCACGGTCCACCCATTGGAGGCTTATGGAGGTGAATTTGGGCCCGCCTTCACACTGTGACACGTAATCTATTGAGACTGTTCGGACCTACCGCTTCAGGCAAAAGCGTGAAGCTCGGGCTCCGGCCGTCTTTCTTTTCGTATTTAAAACTTTGTTTTCAACACGTTTTCTGAGTTACTGTAAAAAAATAAGTACACATTTACTTTTAATTTAGAAAAACACTGCAAACTTTAGGCATTTCTTGACATCCTTGCTGAGATAGGCTAATATTATTTCTTTTGCGAAACAGTTTTGGAAAATATGGGGTTATACTTCTAGATTAAATGTTATAACTCACGTACAAATTCCTTACTGAAAAACTCCGTTTTAACTTTTTCATTTGGTGGCTCAATGTACGATAAGCGTACATTATATATAGGCAAAGCAAACTTTTTTTGTTTGAGTAGTACTCGGAAGGACGTAGTCTTTAAAAATACTCTCCGACCAGGAGGAGTTAACATTTAGCTGCACAGTTTCTCGGCAAGCTGTTAAAAAATGGCATTAAACCATTTTTTTTCCGCTGTTGAACGCAGTTAAGGCAGTTTGTGGGGTATTACCTGGATTTTGGCCCCGAGACCCTCGCGATGAACGCGCACAGACACTTATCGGCGCAGTCCAAGTTGCTGGCGCGTACGCCCTGTGAAACTACATGCAGCCACCGCCTCTTTGAATCACTTTTAACAGCGAAGCAGTTGAGGAAATCGTTTGCCTATGGTGTCCGCAGTTTTAAAAATAGGAAGAAAATGCTGAGCGCTCGTGCAGACATGCCTGGAGCACACGCTCATCAATCTCAGCATACCCATCTAGGCAGATGGGCCAATCTTGGCAAAAAAAAACTCCAGCGTTCGCAGCGTGCCTCGAGCGCACGTTGGTCAAGCCAAGCATACTCACTTAGGGAAATTGGCCGAAATTGGCCGCAAAAAACTCCATTGTCGTATCGTGGAAACACTTGCTCGGAATGAGAAAGACACGCCACAGAATTCGCCCCTCGTTCGTTCGTCCTCGCGTCGTCGTGCGCCTGCGCTCTGTACAACAGAAGAGCTGCGACTGGAATGTCGAAGCTCAATTAGGCGATCCATTATTCCACATGGCCCAGCCTGTGCGGATACATAGTTCGCGCGGCATAGGTGGCAGAGGCCTTGCTTGAAGAAGCTCGCCGTGCAAAGCATCCGCTAGACACGGTAATTCGCGCTTGCTAACTGGCGTAGGAAAACGTCGAACAAAAACGACGTCCTCACTCCGGCCTTGCTGAACATAAGGTCATTCAAATGCCGTTCCGCCGACGTCAACCACGACAACACAACCACGGCCGCTCGATGGAAACAAGGTCGGGCCAGCCGAATGCGACCCTCCATAGGTGACAGCGCTAGTTTCCTTTCCCGCCGCAGCGTCGGTCTTGGCGCTGGTCATCGGTGAAAGAACCGCGGCGGCGGCCGGCCGCGCAAGCTGCTTCGAAGCGCTGCTACCCGCGTAGACGAACGGCCGTAATTGATTACATCGTACATTTTTTTAATTATGCGGTAACCCTGGAGCGTCGCAAAGCGATCGACATTTCCAAAGTTGTCACAGAGTCAGTTTTTAAGTGCTATCGGTCAGAGGTCTTCGTTTCCTTTTCCTTGCAACGTGACTTGGCAGCATGCGGTGTAATAAAAACGTCCAGCTCAAGGCGGCTAATTTCTCCGGCGTTTTTCAAGATTGTGCATGTGACGTTTGGCGCCTCATATTATTGTTTTGATTAGAACTGGGTTGAACCATTCTTCTGTTGATATTTCACACACTGCGTTCTCAGCAAAAAAAAACGGGCAGGGAGGACCCCAGTCTCTTTGTTCATCGTGATGTAAAACAGAAAACGGCTTCATTCTGTGACTATTTACAGCGCGTTTTACAATTGTGAGCACAATTTTCCTCTTCTTCCTTTATTCGCGTTTTTAAAAATTTCGCAAATAAACCCTGGGATTTTTTTTTGTAATTTCTTCGGTTAATTACCGAAAATTAGGAAGCAAGATATTTCATTAGCGTTCAACTGCTGCAAATTATTAACGGGAAAAAATTAGGCAGCATTTGAAAGGACCTCCATGCTTGCTATATTTTTTTATACAGTAATACCTATTTAAGCCACTTCCGGAAGCATTCGAACGGATTGTTTATCGTGTGGCGCATTGTCTTTATACGAAGCGCCCTTGTAAAAAAGTAGTCAACCGTCAAATGAAAGTTTCCGTGTACGGCAGTTATGAAACCATGTGCCATAGGATTCATGAGTGTATCTTACAAGCAGTAGCACTTTGTGGGGTAGCATAGGAGGAGGGACGGTGGGAGAAAAAGTGGAGGAAAACTTCGCTTAACTGGAGAGCTCGTCGGAAGGCCGTTTTGAAGACATCAGCAGTCCAGTTTCAAGCAGTGACCTAAGTAGTTCTCTTAGGAACGCTTCACGTATTTTAAGGCTGGTTGTGTGGGTTTCTGCTTTTGGCACACTACTTAAGCTGGCTGTCTGCGAGGCGTAAAAACACGGCGTCACAAAAAAGCCTCCAAATTTTCCCTCACTGATGTATATGCGGGAATTCTAGGGATTTCTCCACAGATGTGCGTACTACTTTTCTCAACCTGACAGCTAGCGCATGTGGCTAGCTAAGAGTGCCTTTGTGAAGGACACTGAAACTGACACTCCCTGTCAAGCTATATATATATATATATATATATATATATATATATATATATATAATATAGTAAGGAAATGAGGGGCTCGTTGAGGAAATACAGAAACATAGGTCGGCAGTCTACAACGCCAAAGGAGGCATAGGGTTGTTGTTATGCTCTATTTTTTACTACAGTTAATGAAGTTAACATTTTTTTTAATGAAAGGAAGAAAGAAAGAAAGAAAGAAAAACACGCGCCCAGAGTGGGGGCGCGTGTTTCTATATATATATATATATATATATATATATATATATATATATATATATATATATATATATATATATATATATATATATATGCTTTCAACCGCATCTTTCAACCACTGCGCATCACCGCCTATTTTCGATAGAAAAGTGCGTTTCTCAACCGAATATTCATGCTGCTAGACATCATCACCGGTTACAGTATTTGGTTATAATATTAAACTGGCTAATCGGAGTCGACGAAAAGCTAAGCAGTCGCGAGTGCGTCGATAAATTAGAGACGTATTTAGAGACATTCAACGACAGCTTAATACCCCTGGAGAAGACGTGATCAATCCTACCACCAGGTTTTAAAAAGGCACTGCACGCTTATCTTCAATTGAGTGTTTTTACGAACAGGGAACAATTTGGCGCATTTGAGCAGTGCTACTCTGGAATCAACACGCTCGTTTCGGCCATTAAATACCGAAAGCCGCTGAAGGCTGCAAAACCTCATTCTTTTAAACATTTATAAGTAAATGTCTGTGAGGAAAGACAACTGCTGTACTTCGATTGATTGTGACGTTTAACGCGCCGATCGACGCTACACGGGCGATGAGGCGCGCTGTAGTGAAGGGCTCCTGTTTAATTTTGAGCACCTAGGGATCTTCAACGGGCGCCGAAATCTCGAACACATGCGTTTTCGCTTTTCGCCTCCATCAGAAAAGCGGCCGTGATGCAGGGAATCAAACCCACGTCCATGGGCTCAGCAGCACAACGCCATAGCCACTTCGCCACCGCGGCGGATTAACTTTAACCTCGCTATTTCATTCGTGTGTGTGTGTGGGTGGGGGAAGGTATAACTGTATATGTAAGCAAATGAAATTCTATGTGTAAATTTTATACTTGATTGACTTTACCGAGAATATATGCACTCTAGTGACCGTCCGCTTTATTGTCATGACGATTCTTTCGTTGGTCTTTTTAGTGAGACACTCCGTCCGGGCCTTGGTTTTTATGTTTCATATCTTCAATATCAACTTCGAACAAAGGAAGTCTCTTGTCATCACTTTAAACCAAACACAGCGCCTTAATTTGCACCCCGCTTTGGTTTTTCACCAACCGTCTGTAGGGTCGTGCTACAAGACAACGTTTTTTTTTTTTAATATGATTGTTGAGACATATTATTTGGATTTCTGAGCCATATTGAGTTTCACGGCGAGACAGCTTTAGCACCTAGGCAACTCAAACTACGTTGCTCAAGCTTCAAATACGGCTGTTTTTAAACTGCGCTGAAGGATAGCTTCAACTAATTTAGCGCAATAAATGCCAGCAGTCATAGTTTCATTTCAGAGCCACGGCCGCTCGATGGAAACAAGGACCTCGTTTCCATCGAGCGGCCGTCTCAGAGCGTACACCTAAAAGAATTTTTAAACCAAATTCGCATTTGCACCAGGCTGCACATCCGTTTTCCCCCAAACACTACCTGTCCGCTGAACGGCTGCTGAAGCGGCGGTGTCATCGCAGCCGTTTTATACCAATCACCATTTACTGACGGCATTCCACAAGATCACGTTTTTTAGATATTGCAGGGTCATCTTTCCGGTAACAGGTAATAGTACTACCAGAGTCTTTCAATAAAACATTGAATGACTCCGGTGTTACTTTTCATATCCGTCGATGACAAGGACGTTGGTTGAGCCCGCTTTTCATGCGGATGATCCCGCAACTCCGAATGCGCTCCGAAAATGGCCCGTGGAGCCGTCACTAGAGTTCCTGTGTATAGTTCTAGCCGTCACCTATGTGTGGCGGCCCCTGCCTAAAGTAGCGGCCGCAACTGGAAACTCCGCTGTCACACGCTCGCCCATTGCCGACGCGTGATTCGGCAGGCCGGACCTTGTTTCCATAGAGCGGTCGTGACACGATACTAAAACTCACCTTTGTGTCCGGTTAATGATCCCCTACAACAGCTTCGCCATTCAAGTCTTGCGCGTGAGTGGAAGCTCCCCTGAATTTTTTTGTGGCGCGCCCTTATTCTTTACCTTACCTCCCTTTCCTTACCCCTATACCGTCGGAAAGAACGAGCGATTAGACGCTTTCACTGCGCGACCGGAAACGTCGCTGACTTGACGTCCGCGGAGCTTGAAGACCCGATTAGCGCTACTAAGAACGAGCCATTTTCTGAGATTGTACCTCGTATATTAGGGTTGTCGCTCTTGAACACGGCAGTCGCGGCCCAAGAAATAACGAAAGCAATCGTAGCATTGTGGTTTCCTGTTTCGGATATGGTGGCCCAAGATGTCGAGCTTAGGTTGTAAGAATCTCGAATTGTATTTTCGAGATCTTCTTTGAAATAGCCTGGAACGGTTACGACCTGCGATGAAAAATTTTAAGGTTTGTTGCACACTCATAAAAATATTGCAGCTCGAATTCGGTGTTGGTTTACTAGAGCACGCTCTACCAACGTATGCAGCCGAGCTTCGTGTGCGGCTCTATGTGAGAGGCAAGAGACACATATGTCCGCTACCGGCCACCAACGTGGCAACAGTACCGACGACTTTCCCTGCAAGCGGCGTAACTTGTGCATGACGGCACTACTGCCAATTTCGTATTATGCCTCTCTTGAAATGGTGACAACATCGTAGCGCGTTTGCTACGCATCATTTATCCTGGAATCAAGGTCCGTAAAAATGTTCATGAACAGAGTATGCTAAGGCCTCCCCCACTCTATTTTAGGCCTCGTTTCTTGGTTTGACATTTTCAGGAAGCACCGTGACCGAGATGCAATCTCACTTGACGCACTGGTAGCCGGTTAAGTGCGGTCAAATCCTTTGGAGCTAAATATCGCTTTGTGCGTCGTTAATGCGCGTTCACATGTCCCATAGGGTACGCTCAAATGTCAAGACAATAGCGATGCTAGCTTTTCTTTTTTTGCGTAGGCTATGCTTGAAGCAGCCTCTAGCTCGAACTTAGCTTGTGATCAGTAAAAAGGGCAGAAACGCAAAAGACGTCAATGGAAGCTTCTTGGGAAAGGCGTCCTCTTCAGTCGCAATTTGTTTCATCTCCCTCAACAACAAGAAAGCATGAGCCGTTCCACTCTGATTGAGGGTGTACAACGAAGCCTTTTAGCACAGGACCCAGAGGCGACGCATTATTTTTGTGTCAATTCGCCGTGGTTGAAGGCGGTTAAAACAAGGGTGCCGAGCGATAGCCCGAATTTCTTGCGGAAAGCGCAGTAAACGCCCACAAAACAGTACCACAAGAAAAAATTGGCCGCGTATCTGCTACTTTCGTTGCAAATGTCGTTAAAAGACGATAGTCTTTATCGACTTTTGCCAAGTAAATGTCTCCCTTCGCTTTTCCGCCCACCTCTCATGTTGTTCTTGTTGCGTCGCGCTCCTCCCAAGGTAAAGACGCCGAAAGTTTGCTTAAATCATTTTAAATTTCCCGCGTTCCACTGCTCCAATCCGGGTGTCTCGATGCCAACGCTGCCGTACGGCGACGACGAGTGTGAATCGAGGCGCCCTACTTTAACGTTTATAGAACCGCGTTTCCCTGGTCCACGTGCGTTCTAAGCAGAACGTGGAACCTATCTAGTGGAACCTTTCGTAACTCTTGCCACTTGATTCCTTCAAACGCCTCCGGAAGCTATATGGGGCGGGCGACAGCAGGCGACGGCGGAGTGATATTTTTTTCTTGAGTTGGTGAAGTATTTAATCTCGCCAAAACCAAACATGTACGATTTTTTATAATGGAACGCTGCAAATATCGCGTCTGTATTAACTTGTTTTCTTATGTATGCGTAATGTGTTGTTGTTCTTCAACAATATTGACAAGTATGAACATTACACCGGACTTAAAGGGACACTGAAGTGATATGTAAACATTGCGGGATTACTAGCGCAAATTGTAGTCCGGAGTCCCCAGGCCATGTTTCGACCACTCTAGGCGCGTTTACGCGATTTTATTTAGTAGAAAAACTAATTCGAAAATGCTGTCCTCCTCTCTTTACGCTCGCCCATTTTCTGTGGCGTTTTCGTGTGACGTCAGGAGGGGATGAGCTGGCAATTGGCTGCGCCACGGCTGCGCTACTGCACGGCTCCCGGCCGACAGAGTCAGTCGGCCCAGCGTTTCGTCCGCCGGCCGCCGGCGGGTCGTAGGTTAAAAAAAAAATTGCTTGGTCGCAATTCGTTCGCTTAGTTGAAACGAAGCCAGGACACGTTTGTGAATGGAATAATGTGCCTTTATTTACTTGGTTTGTTTGTACACTGTATCTAGCTCGAAGTCAAGGTCGCTTCACACAAGCGCTGCACAAGCGCACATGCGACGCTTCGCTGACTGGTACGCCAGTAGGAAAATATAAGGCCTCTTGAAGGCGGGAGAAGAGTCAGCGATGTCAATATAGGTACTAAGGAAATAAAATCAACTGATATTTTTACCGTACAGCGTAAAACTAGGGCGCGGGAAGCACTTTTTTGCGCTGGGCCAACAAGCACAGCGGTCAGCAGCACGACTACGCATCTGCGAACGCTTTTCCGTCTACGAAATGCAATTGCTAGACGTGAGCTACTGTGGAAACTCGGGCGACGCTTACTGCACGATCGCAGTACAACAAATAGTACGTGCTTTTTTTTTGTAAGTTAACTTTTTTGTTTTCCGCCGATGTTTTCTATGTTGAGTTCACCTTTTTTTGGGCCGCAACGTTCATGGCTACACGAACTAGTTCACAAAACGCGCGCAGGCTGGTACTGGCGCGCTAGCGAGTTCTCGTTGGCGTGCTGTTGCCATAAGCACCGACTGCTTGCAGGCAGTGGGCACAGGCCAGAATGAACAGACCCTTGGCCTGGTGCGAACACGCTTTTTACGATACAGGCATGAGGGAGGCAAGCTCCAAATATGGGGGAAACGCGCATGACATTTGGGCGGCTGCGGGTACGCGGAGGGCGTTCATGCACTGCGTAGGTCTCGGCTAGTGAATGCTACGACTACAAGCCGTCCTGGGAGGCTTATCTTGTGCATTTTACAGCCGACAACATGGCAGAAGCGCGGTACGATGATTACTGAGATATTGAGAATGCCCATCCAACAACGCCATTGGTTATGTTTTACAGAATCGAAACCGAAACCGAAACTTGTGTGATTGCTAATCTTGGGCATCGTCCAATCACGGCGCCCCTCCTCCCAACGTCACAGCCTTAGTTGGTGCGGCCGCCGCAAACCGCGCATGGTAGTTTTTCTTCTTTCGTGCTTTGTAAAATAATTACCGATTTGTCAACCGGATAAGCGATGAAAAGTGTGCTAATTTTAGCCAGTCTACGCAGTGCAAGCGAAAACGGGAGCTTGACAAATTCACTTCAGTGTCCCTTTAAACGGGCACATTTAGCTGTGACTATATAAGACTATTGCGC
Organism: Haemaphysalis longicornis; assembly: GCA_013339765.2. Classification (NCBI taxonomy): domain Eukaryota; kingdom Metazoa; phylum Arthropoda; class Arachnida; order Ixodida; family Ixodidae; genus Haemaphysalis; species Haemaphysalis longicornis. The sequence continues at coordinate 139,405,283 of CM023452.1, forward strand.
AGGCATTGTTTAACTTTGGCCGAATGGCTGAATCGAGTCACAGACAACAGACGTACAGACAGACAGACATACAGACAGACAAAAATTTCTGGGTTTAAGTAACCCAAGAAAGACTATCGTCTTTAAAAAAATCACACATCTCCCCGCCGTGAACGATGCCAAGGGTGCGAAGCACTGGGACGCAAGTTGTGTATTGCTTGTGTGATGAGCGTCATCGTCCGTGCGTGCTGATGCACTCTAAGTTTTAAATGATTTTGAAATGCAGTACATTCACTGTAAATGACGACCGCCAAACGAAAGACAATTCGCTTCCCAGTGCTTCGCACCCTCGGCATCGTCCATGGCGTCTTTTTCCGCGAATTATCTTTCTATAGTAGGGGGTTTTTGCTTTATTTTCGCTTTTTTTACCCTTTGAAATTCGCGCTCTCTGCAACCGCAGTTAGCGGTGCTCTCCCCAGATGGCGGGAGAATGGTACTACAGTGTGTGCCGCTCTCGATAGATGGCGCATGCTGTGCGTACGTAATAGGGTACCTCCATGGAGGAAAGAATGGTACCTCGATGCGTGCCCGCTCCGCCGAGGGTGAGGACAACCGCGTCGTCTGCTAGCGCGACCGCCATTTTCTTGCATCCTCTGCACGCGGGGCACGCGTTTGCTGCGTGAGGCGCCTTGATAGTGCTGGTCTCGCTAACAGTGTGGGCTTGATTTGGCTTTACTTTTGATATGCATTCCTTTTCTAGGGTAGATGAACAGAAGAGTAAGGGTTTGGTGAAAGGTTCTTCATTTTGAGATGATTAGCGAAGGTATGGTAAATGCCTTTCTTTTTTTACGATAGGAGACACGGCAGGCAACTTCTCGCCGTCGTTGTCAAACCGGCGCCTTGAACTTGCTGTCGTTGCGTTTACATGTAAACATAACAGAAAGTAGGCGAAGTACACGAAGGAAGGGAACTGCTACATATTCAAGTACGAATTTCCGGCACGCTTACGGCCACTGAAACTTGCGGTACTTAGATAGGATTGCCTGGCGGCAAACTGTGTCATGCATGCACTGTGCGATCTAAACATGAATGATTGCTTGATGAGGTGTAACGCGCCTACGCTACATAGGCGACGAGGCACGCCGTAGTAGAGGGCTCCGGATTAATTTTGACCTCCTGGGGATCTTTACCATGCGCCGAAATCTCGAACACACGGGTGTTTTGTATTTTCGTATCCATCAGAAAAGCGGCCGCCACGCCGAGAATCGAACCAGCGTCCTTGGGCTGCAATCTAAACATAAAGGCTTACACGGAAGTAGGATAATAATTTAATGTCTTGAAGCACAAATACACTATGTACAAAATGCTGAACAAAATACTCCACTGCTGGTACATAATACATTATGTACAAAATGATACAAACACACTTCACTGCAGTTATAAAACAGGTAATGATGATTACGCTCGAATGTTTTAGAACTTGCTTTTTGAGGCTTTGAATTGCGTTGTTAGCATGTGTGATGTTCTTGAAGTAGGGTTGATGTTCTTTCCAGGTCTGCCAACTGCTTTTTTCAACTCAGCACAATCCCTTTGTGTGTCACCATATTTTTGTGAGAGTTTCATTTGCCGAGGTTGGAATTCCGGCATTTAAAGCATCGGCACCTGCGCTGTTGAGTTGGAGATTTTCCGATGACGTCTCTTGTGATACCGTGTGAGTTGACTCGGGGAGCATTTCCGTTGTCTCTAGATGATGCGTGAGGTTCTTCAGCGGGGTTGTCCACCTCTTCATTGTTGGATGTGGGCTCAGGCTGCGTTCGTTCCTGCGTGGCATTCGCTGCTTTGGAGCAACTAAAAGCAGAAAGATATGCAAAGCAATGGTCAAATTAAGGAGTAAGTTCAGGGAAAGCGCGGTAATCAAGGGAACGGGAAATCAAGACAAAGAACAAAGCGGAAACACTGCATGCAAGCGTCTCAGCATTTACACTTAAAATAACTAACCAGGTCGAGCAATCGTGCCTTTTCCAGTGGAAATGGATTAAGTGGATGCGTGAGGTTAAGGTTGTTGCGTGGGCTGATCGACATTACAATTGAATAGGTGGAAGGGACTCCAGATAAGAGCAGTAGAAGCAGCATCGATATATATACATACTTACATGCATGCATGAATAACGTGTTAAAGTCAAAAGAAGTGAAGCATGCCAGACAGACGGCTCAAAACCGCTGGAACGTTTCCCAGCGGCCACCCCTGATTTGTTAAGTAATGTACGCACTTATACGAAAACACGCAGTTAATGAAATGGTAAATGCCTACCTCCGACTGGGAAAGGCGTTGGCACATTTGGTTTCAGCTTCTTCAATACATCTGCCTGGTTTTGTTCGAAACAGAATCCCTCAAAGTGAGCCTGCGCAATAACTTGCCAAGAAAGTTGCCTATTTCTCCCGAGAAATAAGAATAAATGACGTGAAATCAAGCAAATTGAACAAACTGGCATCCACACGTATCGGCTCACATCTGCACATGATTAACAAAATAGAGGTGTAATTCACATTACTTTCCACCTCCATGCGCTACTTTTATGACATGATAAGCGCGAATAAATGCCCTAAGTATCATATATTTTTCCGCACAACAAGATGTAGGACAGACCTTAAGTTGAGACAACGAGGAAAAACACGAGCATAACGTGTCGCATGCAGTTTTACGCTTCAGGATATAATATTCACACTGCTAAAAATGGGCTTTTGCTGATGTAAGCGTGATGCGCCAGGATGACGCTTCGGGACTGAGAAAGGTCGCACACCTTTTTTCAACGAGCGCCTTATTTCGTGATACAAAGTGAAATGACTGAAGAATCAAAGCGCCATACGTTTCATATCGGCCCCCCGCTTTAAGAGGCCACGTTCGTTCGCATCAATCAAATATAAAAAGGCTGCAAAAGCAAGATGAAATCTCCAACTTAAACACATAAAACCGTACGTCTGGTATCTAGAAACCGCCACACAGACAAGCTGACAAAAGCCCCAAATGAATTTGGCAAGCCGGGTACTTACACAGCATATGCAGGAGTGGTTCGTCGGCTGTCACTTGTCCTTCTTGATCTTCCCCGTCCACAGAAGCCGCCTTTTTGGGTCTCTAGGAAACGAAAACATCCTCCAGACATTTGTAGCGCTGTTAGAACACTGGGGAACGCAGCACCCAGGCATTCTGCAAAGAGACTTTGTGAAGAGCGCCGCTTTCCGAGCGCCTAGCGCGGGAGTCGGCCGGGGCGGGATGCAAGAAAATGGCGGCGGCGCTTCCCGAGAACCGGTATTGGCGGCGGCGACCCCTTCAAAGAGTGGCGCCACCCTCAGCGGAGAGGGCGCGCATCGAGGCACCCTAGCACGTAAAGCCCCTTGCGCGCGGACATCGCCAGACATCGGAATTCGGCACGGGCAGTGCGATTTCCTAAGGCTTCGCCCTTGAAAAATATGCGGGCCATCTCCCCTAACGTGAAACCTGGAGAGGTGCATGCAGTGTGTGCCGGTGTTTCCCCAAACAAAATCGCTGCGAATGGGCAATGAGAGATATAAGACGGTTTTGTTTCGACTATATACATATGTACATTTATTATATACAATCGGCAATTGCGTAGCTAATCTCAGTTAATTCGCATAATGTATTTCTAGGGTTCTGCTCCCTCGTCCTTATGCTCCTGGGGTCAGGAAGCTTCTGCGCTTCCAAGTCGTAGATCGTGCCGAGTTCTGGTAGAGGTGTACAGCTTTACGGTAAAAGTCTCGTGTCTTTAAAGCACGAAGCGTTCTAGGGCATGGCGTAAGAAGGCGAGTGTCCAGTTTCTTCATTAGGTAGGCGTTTTTTCCCACGGAGATAAACGTTGTAGCGCGAAGCGTCGGAAAACGGGTGTCCCAGTTGTAGTACGCGTTACGCTCTAGCGCGAGGTGTTGGAAAGCGTGTGTCCGGGTGTCTTAGTACCGTGACTACAGGAGACGACGGCGACAGTAGACGCCGACAGCTCGAGCAACTAAGGGGTTGCCCCCCTACAAAAGACTAAGAGGGGCTGCGCTCCTAACAAACGGCTCCTCGGCGTGGACCCAAAGTGAACATGGGTGCAGCCAGTGCGTCCTTGTATCCTTGTCTGGTGGCACGCGCCCTTGCTGTTTCCTACCGCACCCCTTCTGTTGGAACTAAGGGGCGATAGACGCTTTCACTGCGCAATCGCACGAGGCCCTGGCTTGACCTTAGCTGTGCCTGAAGGTCAGATGGACGCTAGGACAAATCAACTGTTTTCTGTGTTTGACCTGCACTAATAAGCTTCGCTTGAAAGAAAGTCTGAAGCATACTGCTCACTTGTAGACACGAGCAGTGGTCGTGGAAGCCAGTTCAAAAACTTCCCGGTGAGTGCCAAATGATTAGGCTGCGCTGAGGTTTTAACATTGTGCTTGTCAGAAATGTAGAATACAAAATTCTGTGTTGCTTGACAGGAAAACCACGGGAAAATAGGGTGAATGGAAAAAGGCAAGGCGAAGTACAGACTATGAACCTAACGTTTATTGTTGCAAACAACCACGTGTATACATTCTAGTACGTTAGGGAAAACAGTAATTTAGGAAGCGGATGTCTCTGTCCTTTTTGGCCCCTGTATAAATATCTGGCGCTTCAAAATCTCATGATGGATTCCGAACTTGCTCGAACCAACACATGGTAAGTAATTTTGGAAGCTCACGACATAAAGATATAGTTTGACAAAACAAGTAGCCTATTTTTTGCGCGCAAAGAAATTACACGAGTACTGGCACGATCGTTAGTGTTATTGGTCGAGATTAACAAATCCGTCATTTTACACAACCTTCTGTGTTCTAATTTTTTTTATATAATTTAACTTTATCGTGCAGTCAAGCACATCCACACTTCAAGCACTGTCCCCCAAATCGCTTCTGGGGAACCTGTACACAGTACATCGTAGTTCACGCAGCGCCTCATTTATGTGTCTGTCCATCAGCGCTACATGAAACAACGCATAGTAAATATGGGTTTATAACACCACTTATGTTTTGCATGACACGAGCTGGTACGCGTGGCACTTTCCACAGTTCTTTGATGTCTGTTTTTTAGATGCGACTGCATCTCATTCGCTCGCCTTGTCCCTCCATACAGCGTTGTTGTTGTCCGTCCACACCCCTCCCCCATTTTCCTCGCCGCGCGAGCTGCGCTCTCCGCCGCTCACCCCCTCTCGTCTCCGATGGTGAACACTCTCTCGCGAGGGTCATTGGATTGGATTCGATTTGCTTGGCTTGGCTTGGCTTGGATTGGATTGGATTGGATTTGGATTTGGGTTCGGATTTGGATTTGAGTTTAGATTGGATTAGATTAAAGTGGATTGCGTTGGATTGTGTTGTGTCATAGCCGCGCCACGTTGCGTTATAGCCGCGGCAGGGGGTTCACGGCACGTTTCACGCGATGGGAGAATCAACCTAACGGAAACAACAACGGAACCCCCTATGCGTCGCATCTACACAGGATTTCCCGAGAGGGGAGGTTTTTTGTTTGGCTGCTCTCACAGGCACTGACCTATCAGAGGGGGGTCGAGGTGTCCGCAGCGCCATCTCCCTTTCACCCCACCCTCTTCTAAACTTTCGATCGCGGTAGGGGATGGACGACAGACAAAAATATTTCTGCTGCAGTCAACCAATAACGGCTACCAATAACTGTTTTTCTGCGCATAATGTACGCACAAATCGCATGCGGCTTCGATGCGTGTTCTTACCACGACGGTCAGCCATTTTTCAATTCAAATTGGGGGACATAAACAAAACAACACAAAATTTCGTGGAGTCCGACGTAATCTCGAAGTCTATGGATTCTCGTTTCATGTAAATTCTTTGCTTTACGTTCCTATTTTTTATGTTCTGTTTTGTTTTAATTTTTCCTCCTTTCATACCTTTCCTTTCGCTTCTCGTCCCCCTTTCCCCTCGAATTGAAATCCTACGCGGGCCACTGGTCACCAGCTACTGAATTCGTAACGAGCGCTGAAAAGCCAATGCCACCACTTGCTCGTTCTGCATTTTTGTTTACTTATAGCGAACGCCATGAATGCAAAGAATGACTATCATGAAGCCACCTATATGTAGGACTGTTCTCAGTCAACCTGCTTCCCTCCTGTTTTCGTTTAAGGCAAGAAGGCGAAGCAACCGGCCAAATTCGCACCCGTTTGATGACGCGATGTTGTGAAAACGAATTCACCAGCCATGGGGCAGACTGCCTTTTTAAACTGATGTAAAAAACCTGGTGCAAAAGCACGTGGGGTATAAGAAAAACACTGAAGCTGGCTGTGGCGAACGAACCAACTGTGACATAAATATACAGTATTTTAGCAGTCAACACGCGTTTCAGCAGCAGAGTTGACGTCACGACGGTGGGCTTCCCCGCATCAGCGGGCATTTTTCTCAGCATCAGAAAAAGAATGTGCGCGTAGGCATCTTCAAAATTTTAAAAGGGACTTTGAAGACACAATACAAATTTAAATGATTACAAGGGCTGTTTTGTGCCGCTAACAACGATACCAATCTTATCGCAAACTTGAAACAAATAATCGAGATATTAGGAAAAATCAAAGCCCCTTTAGTTAAACACGAAAGCTTTCTCCCATGCAACCTCAGTCAAAGTCAAAGTCCAAAATCCAAGCTGCTTCGACCGTGTCGGAACGGCGCTATCGGAAAAATATTGGCTTCATAACCTTGAAAGGATCCCGCAAGTGATCCTGATTGCGACCAGAAGAAGCGTTTTTTTCTTGAGGTGCTTCGCGTTTCATCATCAGCAGCAGCATCAACAAAATGGGCCCTTTGTGGAAGCCCATCACATAAAGTTTTCTTTCCTGCAGTGCGTGTTGGTGTTCGGTTCTTTACTGGTCACGAAACTTCGGCGCTCGTTTCATATAGGGACCGCGCGCGCCACTACAGGCGCCACCGCCGCACGAAGGTCATCCAGCCACCGCTTTCGCGTTGTATTGGCCTGCTCTTGGCGTGCAACCGCTCGCTGCTTTTGGTGTCTGCACGCTGATTAAGTGTTTTTTTTTTTCGTAGTAGTTAGCGATGAATAGTCAAGTTATCACCTGCCTTCAATGGCGTTTTATTTTTCGTGGCAAATTACCGTAGACTTCGGCCGCGAACGGCAACGGCTTCTGCGTGCTCTGGCACAAGCGCTGCGCCTTCGTGTTTTCGGATTTCTAAATCTCGATTTCTTCTTTTCTTAAAAACAAAAGTTCTAAATACCACACATACGGTAGCTGCGTAGTCCCGAACTGCTGCGGGCCTATCGATAATACAATAAAAAAAACTGAAAGAAACCAAGTACGCGTCGTTCAGACTACGCTTAATGAATCCGTTGATTGCTCTGGAATGCACAGTACACTAAAAGAGATAGCCCAATAGCATTGTCGTTTCAATGAGTGGGTACATACTTGAGAACATCTAAAAACGCTGCAGAAACGCGAAGGATCAAAACACGAAGAGATATATGTTGCACCATGTGTCTTTTGCTTCCACGCTTTGCAATCCTTGCAAAAACAGCAAGCGAAAAAAGAACAATAACACTGATTTTCTCACACGCAACAAAATTCAATGTTACGAAGGGAGACAAAAGAGCGTGGTCCAGCGTACAAAAATTTATTTTTTCGCGCTGCGATGTGGAGCACACGGAGGAAACAGAATATTGCCACGTAGCCATGGACGACGCAAAGTGATTCTGAACGCAGCGAGCTAGCGAGCTCCCGTTCAACAGAAGACTAGAATGAAACACAAACGTCAAAGAAGCAGTCTGCAGTGTGACGTGCACAGATGAACGTCAATAAAGTGAGTTGCGCGGTGTTTGCTATGCATGCATTACTTTCGGAACGTTATTAATTTGAGATCCATGGAAATGGGATCGAGGACATTGTCGAAGAAACATAAAATCAAGTTGGCGACAAGGTGGCACCCTTTTCATATCAAACAATATTGCCCGACGGGGCGTACGACAAAAAGAGCAAACGGGCGCTCCGGTTGAAACGCCAGATAAGAAACCGGAATCGGCCACGCGCGGTTACAACACAAACAAGACGAACCCTAAGGGATAATTCGCGGAAATATGAAAAGTAAAAGCACAAGGACGCCCCAAAGCTTTTTTACACGCGCGCCTGAGCGCAAGGTAATACAAGTTTGCAAACAGGTAATGAAGAACCGCTACAACCTCACTGATATGACAAAAATCCGGCTTTAAGTTAGCCTTGTACAATTCTAAGTCCACGATGCTCTCAAAAGGGTACATTGCTTTTTCCATTCTCACACAGAGTGCATTCCCACGCACTGTCACACACTTATAATCGAAGCTGAAATCTCCCGTTTCTTGCCTTGGAATGGCGCGCCTCCATTTCTCTCGTAGCTCCCCATCGCTCGGTCAACAGAACAAGGAAACATTTTCTGTGGTATTGTTGTACAAGGAACGACAGCGCGGGACGCAACACATGTTAGGCATCGTCGTTGCACTACTTAAGTAGCATCACAAGAACGCGAGACGCACGTTACATTTTTTTCCCCGCACAAAACAAACACAACTACCCGAGGCCCCGCCGTTCGAGCCAGCGCAACGCCGCCCGAGGGCTCGGGCTGACCTCAGTGAGAGGGTGGCGCCACCACGCGGCGGCCAAACGCAGCATATGAAGCTCTCCCATTGAGTTACAGAGCAGTTTCGTGACCAGTAAATCATTGAAGGACTCTGGTTCTACGGAGCAAATCAGACATCGAAAGCTTCGCTTGGAAAAAGGACGAAGCAGTGCCGACAGCTCCCGTTATTTTTGATCAATTTTTCAATGACGTCACACAAGCTTATTTTCATTAGGTGTGCCCCTCCACATAAGCCACCGCCAAGAAACCTGGCTTGATGATTGCAGTGGAACTTCAAGCTCCGTTTGATGCTGTCACATTCAAGACGGCGTGCAGTTAACGCAGTGATAACTGCTTTTCGCTGGACCATATCATGTCACTGTGGCGGATATTTTGAAAGTTTTATTATCTCTTCGGCTTCTTTTTCTGTTATAAAAACTTTCTTGGTGACTCGAATACAGATACGTGAGTTTACCAACAGGAAAATGATGTATTGTGTCAGCGCGGCTCCTGTTATGCCAGTAATATTAACGCTTTAGTCACTTTCATATGCATGTGTAAGTCATTGAAAACGCGCATTTTCTTTATATTTCAACCGGTCACTACTCGATGCGTATAGAATCCGGCTTCGTAAATCCACTCCACCTCGGCCGAGATTTCCCTTCGTTCTTCTCCCCAGTGGGCCGTCGAGTGCCCTCGACGCAATTCCATTGGCTCATAACTCCCATTTACCGCCCCGCTTTCCTTTGACCCTCAGAGCACCGAGGCGCCTCCTCAGTCAGCGGAAAGTGACGACACATCGCTTGCTTTTTTTTCTCCTCCAGTCTTTGTCTCGTTTCGGCAACCGGCCTTGGACCTTCGTAAACACACCGAGTCTTATATATGTCCGGTCATCTCCCCCTCCCCACTCTCTCCATCTCTTCGGCGGAGCACCACCTCTTTTTCGTTGTTGTCTGCGCCCCTTCGATGTCTTGCTGAGCGCATTTATTCTTGCTCCAGCGCTCCTGGCTTGTGCGTCGTCGTCGGCGCGGCGCCGGCTGCAGCTCCCGTGGAGTGGGCGAGCCCCGTTCCCACTGAGGAGATTGTTCTTTTTTTCCCCCTTTCCCCCTTTCCCGCCCCTCATACCCCGTGCTGCGGCTCGGACCGTTCCACGAGTGGTGCTCGACGCGACAGGAAGCCGGGAACTACACCCGTTCCCTTTTTACGGTCCTTGTAAACGGGGTCCTTGTGCGGGCAGCGCTGTGTCCGCCGATCGGCCGCTGCTGCTTCTGCCTCAGGAGATCTTTTTTTGTTTTGTTTTTCTTCTCGACATCGTCTAGCTCGTTCCAACTGCGTGTCGTCCGTCGCAGCTGCTGCTGGTGCTGCAGCAGGTACTCGGCAATGTTAGGAACGAGGCAGAAGTAAACGGCCGAACTTGAACAGGAAGCGATTCTACATTTTCGTAATGTTTCCTTTCTGTTTTTCTGAAATATAGTATAAGCTTTCGACAAGCTTATACTATCAGTGAGCGTGTCTCGCGTGATTTAGCGGTGATCTACTTATGCGAACACGAACGATGAAAACCAGTGTCTCTTGTTAAAAAGAAAACGGCAAAGTTCAGTGCCTTCTCGTGTGCTGTTCATTATTTCTTGTCACTCTGTTTTGGCACAGCACGCTGAGCCCATTTGTAACCGGCTGTTCTTCATGAAAGTTTTTCTCCGTCAAATTACACAGTGGAGTATTGTTTGCAACAAGACGGCTCGCGACATAAGGCCACTTTTACCGAATTTTTGGCCAGAAGAGAAATTTTCAATGTAGCCGTCCTGTTTTAGTCACAGTCGCCCTAAATGTTTGCAGTCCACGCGGAGATTAATCGGAATGACCAAAGGAATAGTAATGTTCGGAAAGCTTGCTGAGCTGCCTTGAAAATTTTTGGGGAGGCGAAGCCCCTGAGGGGCGGAGGGCTGTTGGCGTCTCCTGTCGTCGTTGCAACCGTCGTCTCATGTAGTCGCGGTACTAAAACACCGGGAAACTCGGTTACGCCTCGTGCTGGAGCGCTCCTTAACGCGTACTAAAATGCTCCGGGATTCCGTTGGCAAAGAGGCCAATGCGACAACAATACATTTATACACTAAATGCTTCGTTCCTCCTCCTTTGATTTCACTTTAGTGGAGATAGCCTGGTATTTTTTGCAGGAGAAGTGCTGCGAACTAAGTGATGACTTGGCCAGCTGTCGAAAAGAAACTTTTCGGTTCTTACTTTGTGTTTGCAGAGATAGCTTGCTCCAACTTCTACTAAGTCAACAACTCAGCAAGAAAAAGAAGAGGGCGAACTTATAGGCGCATGAGTCAGCGTTTAGAATAAATAAGATATACGAAACAGTTGCTTTGTTCGAGACATGTTGAAGAACTGCGAGCATATTTTTATAGGTATAATTTATGGCCATCTTGTAGGGATACATCACCGCGTGGTGATGGCGTAGCACTCCTTATCACGTCTTCCGTGCGGTGTAACGTGACGCACGCTGCATCGGTTATTGACGATGTTTCACAATATATTTGTGTAACACTGGCATCTGGAGCAGTTGTAGGCATCATCTATCGATCTCCTAGTTCTCCTAGTTCTCCTAGTTCTAGTGTACCTTTCTTCCTTGACAGAACAGATTCTAAACGTTTTAAGCTCCAGCAATACGCATCCTGTAATAATTACGGGTGACTTTAACATGATACCTCAGCCAGCCAAAACATGGATTCTGGTAAAGTGATAATGACAGCCCCGCGACATTATTTGTGTAACATGCACGCAGTCTTGATGAATGCATGAACGACCATTCTCCGCGCTTTGCGTCGCACTGATAAGGCCGCTCCCGACGATGAGAAACCTGCCACGAATGATAGGATCAATTATTCCCAGCTGCCTATTAAACTTCAAAAAACGCACTACAATGGAAGTTTTGCTAAATACGTACATACGGAATTTTTCAACTTTGTTAGTCCTTTATTGATTATAATTTCCAGCAGCGCAGCCCACTACACACGTAAGCACGACCGACAGCGGTGTTCTTGGATGGCGATGTTTATACATGACGCCATAAACAAACGAGCTGCGTGGTACTGTAAATGGAAGCTTCACAAGCAGCATGATTCCTACGCGCAGCGATTCCGACTACAGGAAACAAAGTGGTTGATATGATAAGAAAATTATTGACTGAATTTTATACTTACCAGGTGCAGCAAGCGCAAAGCAATACAAAAAATATGTGGTAAGTCATTGACAATGAACCAACCCCGAACTGTGCGGGGCTTTATATTGCGAAACTTGTATTTATCGGGCGAAGCGCAATATGCCTTCCCATTTTTACATACGAGAAACCGCTGCCTCTACAGTTATTGCCGCGCTGTTCTTTTCCACATCGATGCATTGCACATTCTAAAACATAAACTGTTTTTAACTTATCAATGCTGGACTCGAAGGCAGCATTAACTACAACCATGAAGTGTACCTAACCTGCCAATTTTTTCCCTAAGCGCACACTGAATAAAAAAGGTTCCCCAGTACAAATGGTATTTTGCCGACCTAGCTATAGCCACAGTTGACAAAGAGGCAAGAACCAGTTTTTATCTAAATATGAGGGACTTAAACACATTCAGGGTTTTAAAACCGTCGCAATTTGAGTGAGTCGCCACCCAAGTGCTGTTGCTCGCCACTGTACGCGAATGTTCAGGGCGCAAGCGATAACATGGTGAGCCAGCGTGTACATATTCAGCGCTTGATTCCTTTCTTGATGTTGCGCTCAAATTGATAGAGTTCCCGCTGTATTCTACAATGGATAACTCATTAAGAAACTTCATGCTACTGCAAAGACACAGCGCGCGACGCGGCCGACGTCCTGGGCGTACGCGCAGCTCCAGCGGGTTATGAAGACCATGACGGAGAGAGCGAGCAGACGACGCGAGGGGAGCAGGGGGAGGGGTGGAGAGGAAGAACTTGTCGCTACTTGGCTAAGGGCCGGTGATGGGATTTTAAACACAACCACCCTAACCTGTATGCTTTGATGCAAGGGAAAGGCACTACGTCGCCGCCTTCGTCCACGTGCCTGGATTCTGCCGGCTTCTGGGGCGCTGTCCTTGGTGCACCCCGTGTCATTATTGCATTGCCCGCTACGGTGACAACGTACGGTACTCCTTTTGCGGTAGAAGCACAAGCCTTCATCAAATGTAGGTCATGTATAGGCTAAGAGTTATTACCGTCGACTAGGTCACGAAAAAAATTCGGCCACCTTCGTAATTGTGGTGCGATTACTCCGGACACAGCGGAGCTGGTTGTCTTCGGTAGCTGCCACTTTGCTTTTGTTACGTCTGCCCCTTTCTGTAGGGAAAGATGCTAAAAAGCGACGCTCTCTTCATACAAACTGAGTCCACGATCCACCCTCTAAGGTCCTAAACCCAAACTGCCAAAGTGTGAAGCCGAAGTGCACTCCAACTCAGCAAAAAACCGAAGCCAACGCCCACGCTACTTCCCCAAAGGAAACGCTGTGCGCCCCGAATGATTATAGTTGTAAATGTGTGTTGTAAATATAATTTCTTACGTTGATCTGCAGTGCAATAAATTAGTGCACTGCATGCGTCCGGGGTAGCCCGAAAGCCTGAGCCAGGCCCGCGGGCCGGTCTCGGCAGGGTAGCACGCATTTTCTCGTGCCCGGGACGGGCTGACGATTGAACGATATTTTTTTCGCGCCGTGCAGGCCCAAGACGGCCCGGGCAGTCCCTGAGACACGCAACCCTGTGCCGCAAATTCTAAATTGTTTACAATAAAGTTTTCTTGCTGATCTTCAAGGTCACGTGAAAACAAAAAAAAAGGCGAACTGCAAATTTACTACGGCATAGTAAAAGAAGATATGCAAAAAAGTGATTGCGCTTAGAAACCTTCAAATCAATAAAGAAGAACTTCTGGGCCCCCTAGCATAGTGGGTTAGAGCGGGCCAAGAAACGGTGGTAATTTAGCCACACAGTACATAATTGCCTTTTCCCCCTGCTTTTCAAATTCAAACAAAGAGAAAAACGTGACCTGGACTTTTCACTGGGCGCAAAGTTCGAAGGACAATTTTCGAAGCATAGCCCATAATTTTTTTTGGGGTACATTTTGTTTAATCCATGATTAAAGGCAAAAAAGAGCAGAAGCGTGCAGATAAAATAATGCTGCCAACATAACTAGATGGAAAGACAAAATGAAGGGGGTGAAACCGGACGCATCGTCTGCTCAAATTTCAAGGAACGGAATAACAAAGGGCGCAATATCGGTTGAAGAATTGCAATATTACAAAAAAATATCCACTTCCTCGGATTCATTTCAGATATCCTCGGTGTGCCTTGATTTCGAAGACTGGCGAATGAAGTTACAAATGAAGTTCCACAACTACCGAAAATACAGGTTCTAAGTCGGATATTTCAGTTGTACAAAGTTCGTCCAGAGTTTAAAAGGGAAAATTTTAAAACCCCAAAATAGTGGTAGCCCCTTGTGCTTACGCTTTTTAGGTTAACAGCATGTTTATAGCCTGTCGGACTAGGGATGACATTGAAAAGCAGTCAGGTGGGCTCGGGCATATTTTATTGAATTCTGCCGTGCTCGGGCCGGGCTCGGGCTCATATTTTGCACGTTTGTCGACCTCGGGCCGGGCCCTGGTCAAGATTTTAAAATTCGTCGGGATCGGGCCAGGCTCGGCTTACATTTTGGAAATTTGTCGCGCCCGGGCGGTGCCCGTGCCGTGTTTTCATAAGGCCGGATCGAGCCGGGCCTAGAAATTTCGGCCCGTGCAGTGATCTACAATAAACACGACGTGGAAAACAAAAAAAATTATAGCGCAATGGGATAGACGCCGGTTTTATAATGCCGGTGACCCAATTTCGATTCCATGAACCGGAAAACGAGAAGCATTTTTTTTCCTAGTTTTTCTATTAAATGCAGAGTATTTCTTTGACTCACATGTAGCGTCCGCCGTGCGTCCGCAACAGCTCAGCGCGCAGGGGGGCCCTCTCCCCCACTCCTCCTCTCCCGCATCACGCTACCCTCTTTGCTCTCAACAACAGGTCCGCACCCCTCCCCCTACGCGCGCCCTCTCCCCCCCTCCTCCTCTCTCGCATAACGTTACCCTCCTTGCTCTCAACAACAGGTCCGCACCCCTCCCCCTACACTATATAAAGAAAATAATACTTACCGGCGCTTGGTTTCGATCCCCCGACCCTGCGGGCGAACGCAATGTACATGGTGCTCTTCCCACTGCGCCAAAAACCGACACAGAATGAAAGGCTACGAACGCGCCTTATACCCTTGGCTCATTCAAACTACGTCAAGAAGCTGCTGATACAACGCATTCACTACCACCAACTCCCCAAACACTAAACGTTGACACAATACACCCACCCCCTATGCGACACATTGACTCGAGTCCCCCTCGCGGGGAGATGGGACCTTTTTGTTTCATGTGGCAGTGGTATTTTAATTTTTTTGTTGTTATCGCTTCGGGGTGTTAGGTTATAGCTTTTTTTCGCTTTTTTTTTCTCCTTTAAAACCTCCTAAACTTAGGTATGTGTGCACTTGCCTTCCCGTCTCCTAAGGAGGTGGCCTGGGAAGGCGAGATGGAATGTCTTTTGCACGCTATGGGCGGCTAAATTCGTTGATGGTTTTTTCGCTGCAGAATTACCCAATTTGGCTTTAATACTTGTGCAAATTCCTCTATGGCCTTTTCTCGTGTTTCGTTTGCGCACTCCGTGACAACAGAAGGTTTTTTCGTTCCAAACAGTTGCACAACTGGCCGCTGCTATCTCTGTACCCTCCGAGCCGTTGGGGTGAACCCAATTTTTTTTAACCTCCTTGGGTGGACCAGTGTTAAGGTTGCCGGTTTGACGACAGCAAAATCCAGGATTAGATTCCCGGGACTTTCCTAACTACGGTTTTTTTCTTGAGCGTGCACTCCGAACACCTCCCGTACCTACTTGCCTCCTCGCCACTTTCTGGCACGCACCTTGGCCTAGAATTTTCACGGTGTCCTCTTCGCCGAGGATGATAGTTTTCTGCTAACGATCCCCACGGACAAAGCTCAAGCTTCAACAGCTCCGCTATAAAATTATATATTATGCAAAGGGTTGAACCCAGGCCGTTACAACAGGAACCTCGAAACAACAAAGTTCAAATAGCGGGTCCTTTTTAGCAGTTGCATAGAAAAAAATTCCGGCCCATCACCACTAACCTGAAGCATTGGGAGGGGGCGAAGCCTACAGGGTATGAGTGTATTCAAAGATTGTAAGTTTTCTCTTGCCACACGGCGCGCGCTGATTGGGCGCAGAGAAACGCAGGAGGGAGAGCAATCGCGCGCTTCCTGAGGCGGTGGCGCCCTCTCTTGCGTTATACAGGATTTAAGCAATTAAATGCGTGGCCTCCGCGATTGCTGCCGGCGGAGAGAACGACGCGCCGCCGGCAGCAAATCGCGGAGGCCACGTTAAATGAGAGACAGACTGGCCGTAGGTTGCCTTCGTGTCCCTCGCCTCAGCCTGCTAAAAAGTATGCTTTACCCGAGAAATCCTAGCATCTGAAACCTATTTCGAGGCGGCATGTAACGGATTTCTGGTAATAATGCCTTTCAATCTTGATTATTCGCGTATTTTAAATTATTTAAATCATATTAATTTGTTTTTAACCGGTTTTTATCCACTACACAGTTGTTTTTTAACTATCGTTTGACAACTTCATTTACCGTTACGGCCGGAGACGCCGACAGCTCGAGCCCCTAAGGTACTTCGCCTCTAAAAATGTTGCATTCGTTAAAAGCGAACGAGTAGACGCCGCTAGGTGCTTTCACTTCTGTACCATTTAGGAAACGAAATATCGTGGCCTAGATAACCAGACCAAATTGATTTATTCCGGACGACGTTGGACAGATGGGCCTCATACTGCTGTGTTAATTACGGAAGGACATTTAGAAGCTTCCGGACACCATTGCAGCACGATACACTCTTAGGCAAAAAAGGGCTAAAATAGTGTCTAAAATACAGCCGTTATTCTTCGCAGGCAGTTTTTCTTTAAGTCTATCTTTAAGGGGAGTATCTGGGCAGAGTGTGGCCCGTGTACACAAATGCGGACTGTATGTTCGTCCCCGCTGATCTAGAAGGAGTAACGGGAAGAAGAATCGCGGGCCTTTAGTCTCTTTGCTGTGTAGTTAATCCCCTGCAATGGCGTCGTCGTTGCCATTTCACGCATATGTCTGTGGACAGTTTTAGATCTTGTTTTACTCATGGACAGTTTTAAAGAGTGAGTCCTTCACAAGGTGCCAGGGAGAAAATATCGATGTTAATTGTAAGAAAAGCGCTTAGGGCTAATCGAGCGGCGGTTAATGGGGTTTTTAGAGTGTCTTAACCACGACATAACTCCGTCCTTCACATGGCGTCAAGAATTTTGCAAGAGGTTAAATGGCGCGGTTTGCCTCCTTCGGGACGTGCTTTTCTTGTCAGGTATTTCCCCCCCTTCTCACCATCTTCCAATCCCCCCGCAAAGGAGGTCTCTTCCTTTTACCGTTGTCCTGCCGTACCCGAGCTCCTGGACGATGCGGCGGACGCGGGCTTCTCCCTCTACACGGACCCAGCGGCCCCCACTCGGGTAGGAACGTCCACCACGCGAGACACGAACCCGGACCTGACATTCGTCCGGACGGCGGATACAGCCAAGCGAAGGGTGAAGTGGCGGAACACGGGACGGAACCTGGGCAGCGACCATTACATCATCGAAGTCGACCTGCCTGCGTCCATACCGATCGCCGCGGAACCCCGACGCAAGCACAAGATCACGGACTGGGACCGTTTCCGGCTGGATCTGGAAGGGCCACAGCGGACGGCAACGATCACAGACATCGGGGAATGGGCGGAAGCCATCGTGCGCGCGACCTCGGACGCGACCACCGAAGTGGAAACGGACGTGGGCGTGGCGCAGGTGGACAGCCGCCTGGCTCACATGCTAGAGGCGAGGCAATCGCTGCAGCGGCGATGGAAACAGCAGCGCACGAACCGCCGGCTACGCAAGAGGGTGGCCCTGCTCGGACGGGCCATCGAGAAATACAGTCGGGAGCTATGCGCCCAGAGGTGGCATGCCGTGTGCAACGAGGCGGACGGCCAGCTCCACAAGGGGAGGACGTGGAACCTGCTACGGCACCTTCTGGACGAAACGAGGACCCGAGGCTATCAGCAGCACCGGCGGGCCCAAGTAATGCACACGACCGTCAAGACGTTGGGGATGGCAGAAACAAGTAAGCGCATAAACGCGTGCTACCTGCCAAGCACTGCGAGCGAGAGGCACGGCGAATACCGGGGAGCGGACAATCCGGCCCTGGATCGCAGCATCGAAGAATGGGAAGTGCGGGCAGTGCTGCAGACCCTCAACTGCAGGTCTGCGGCGGGCCCAGACCGGGTAACCAACAAAGCCCTGAGGAACCTAAGCGACGGAGCCGTTGCGGCCCTCACGGACTACTTCAACCGCTGCTGGCACGCGGGCACGCTGCCCCGACAGTGGAAAACGGCCAAGACGGTCCTGATCCCGAAGCCCGGTAAGCCACCCGGCATCGAGAACCTGCGCCCGATCTCCCTCACCTCGTGCGTAGGGAAGGTCTTGGAGCACGTGCTAATGAATAGATGGCAACGCTACTTGGAAACGGAAGGGCTCTACCCCGACACCATGCTGGGGTTTCGGGAGAGGCTCAGCACCCAGGACGCGATGATACTGCTGGAACACGAGATACTCGAAGTGTCCGCCCCCACCCGCGACAACAGGGCGGTGCTGGGCCTCGACCTACAGAGCGCCTTCGACAAGGTGCGCCACTCCGCCATCTTGGCGCAGGTCTCGCGGCTGGGCATGGGCAGGAGAACGTACAACTACATCCGGGACTTCTTATCGGAGAGGACCGTAATGATCCAGGCCGGAGACCTGGAACTACCGCTGAAAAAGACGGGCAGCGTCGGGACCCCCCAAGGCTCGGTGATCTCGCCGTTGCTGTTCAACATCGTCATGATCGGGGTGGCCAACCGGCTCTCGGAGATCCCGCAGGTCCGCTACACCATCTACGCGGACGACATCACCCTGTGGGTCCCCGGGGGCAGCGACGGCCACATCGAGTCGACTCTGCAGACGGCGGTGGAAGCTATCGAAGATCACCTGGGGGACACTGGCCTCGCGTGCTCCCCACAGAAGTCCGAACTACTGATCACCCCCCCGCCAGGCGCGTACCGCAAGAGGGCGGAAGAAGACTCCGCAGCAATCACGGTGCGGACGAAAGACGGCACGATCATCCCCAAAGTGAAGGCGCTCCGGGTACTCGGCATGATCATCGAGGGGAACCGGTACAACGGTGCCACGGTCGACCGAACGATCACAAAGCTCGGAGCCGCCACCCGCCTCATCAAGCGAGTGGCGACAAGGCACAACGGGATGAAGGAGGCGAGCCTGCTGAGGCTAGTCCAATCATTCGCCATCAGCCACGTGGCATACGTGGGGGCGTTCCATTTCTGGAAGACGCAAGAACGAGACAGGATAAATGCAGCCATACGGAAGACCTACAAGGCAGCGCTGGGCCTCCTGAACAGCGCCAGTACCGAGCGGCTACTGCAGCTCGGCATTCACAACACCCTAGAGGAGATCGGCGAGGCCCAGCGCGCGGCCCAGCTCGAGCGCCTCTCGACCACGAAGACCGGCCGTCACATCCTCGAACGGCTGGGACTCGGGGAACGGGCGGCTGCGGCGGCCGACTCGCGAAGCCTGCCGGCCGAAACCTTGCGAAGACTGAAGATCCCCCCGCTACCTCGGAACGTGAATCCGGAGCGAAACCAAGAACGCCGGGCCGCCCGGGCCAGGGTCCTCACGGAAACATACGCCGACGACACCGGCGCCCTGTTCGTGGACGCGGCCAGATACCCGGACAGACCCAACACCTACGCTGCGGTGGTGGTGAAAGCCACTAACGGCGAAGTGCACAGTGCGTGCAGCGTCCGCGCGCCGTCCGCGCGGCACGCGGAAGAAGTCGCGATCGCGCTCGCGCTAGCGGACCCGCAATGCACAACGATACTGAGCGACTCCCGCTCGGCCATCATGAACTTCACCCGCAACAGAGTGTGTACCAGTGCAGTGCGCGTGGTGCAGTGTAGTGCAGTGAGAGACTCGGTGCCGGCCACCCACCTGAGGTGGTTCCCGGCGCACACGGACACGCGGGAAGCAGGCAGCAGCAACAACGGCAGCGGCCACCCCAACCGCAACGACACGGCGGACGCCGCCGCGCGCGCGCTCACCAACCGCGCGGCGGCTCGCCCGGTGGCCCCCTCCACCCCACCGGGATCCCCCCCGGCTCAGCGGCACCGAGGGACGGAGAACCGCAAGGCGATGACGGCTGCCAGGACATCGAACAGCAGGAGCCCCTCGTCGAGTATGCCGAGGTCCTGCGCTGGTATCGGCTCAAACGTCGGACTATGCCGCAACCCCACCCGGGACTGACGAGGGCGCAGGCAGTGCTCTTCCGGCAGTTGCAGACCAGATCGGTAATCACGCCGGCGCTCGCGCGCCACGTGTGCCCAGACATTTATGAAAGTGACGTGTGCAGTGTGTGCGCGAGTGCCAGAGCAACTCTGACCCACATCCTATGGGACTGTTCTCGCTACCCAACGGAAGCGGCCGCGCCACAGGGGCGGCTGCCGGATCCCATCGCACGAGCGGTTGCCTCGTCGGACCTGACGGAGCAGCTGCAAGCCGTCCAGCAGCTCGAGGCGGCTCTCGCCAGGCAGAAGCCCGGGGAGGCGCCGACGGAGGCCTCGAGGGGACATCCCCGAACGCCCCTCGCGCGCCGAACTGGCGGACGCCTGCGGGGCAATGCTTCGAGGACGCCCTAGGCAGCGTCGAGAGACGGGGTGGCTCCGCGGAGCCTTTGCTCGTCCCTCCTGCAGGCGAACATTCAATAAAGTCTTTTCTTTCTCTCTCCCCCCGCAAACTGTTGCTAAACATAAGGCCGAACCTTCTCATTGCTGCTCTCGCACGAAATATGCACCCCCAATTTAATTCAGGCCGGTGTCTCGCAGAGCCCAGTATTTTGCTAAATATCGCCCCTCCGAGATCAACCAAGTTTATGCAGGCGCTGCCGCTTATCAGCCCTTGCCTGTATTCCCGCTCAGAGTCATGAGCGAAATAAACACTCCTTTCACTTCCCTCTTCTTCCACACCACATCCCCACACGAAGCTCAGTAAGCAGCCATCGTTCTTCCGCTGGCCCTACGAGCAACCCAACTATTAATCCGCTCGAAATCCAAAGTGGCCTTCTTGAATATCGCCCGTGGTACTATTTCGGCACGGGCAGTCAAATCCCACCTTAACATTCTACGTCACCCACGTCACTGTCCTCTTCCGGGTCCCTGCGCAGACGGGAGCATACCAGGCAGCGCGAGATGGCACTGCGTGAGCGCCCCCTATGGTAGTGCACTACGACGGCACCCTCTTGTCACAAGACCGACTCCTCAGCTTCAAGGCCTGTACCAGCGATTTGACACGCCGCACCTTTTTCCTCCAGAACCACGGTATTTCGCACGCGTAGGAATAGTTCCTTCGTCTAGCACTGTAAACACGAGAGAAGCCGGGGAACCGTCTGGCCGGGAACACGCGCGAGCTCGCGTTCAGTGATTCGGTCAACTGAATCCTCCCTGTCCCTCCCTTCACCACCACCTTAACCCCCCGCCATTTACATTGTCAAAATGTTCCCGCTGCTACGGTAAGGCAACCTTCGACCACCCAATGTGAAAAAACCGGGCCGACACCTTTCCACCTATTCACAGACTATCCAAAGGGTGGCCGCGGTGAGCGGTCCGGATCCGGGAACCAGAGGCTCCTGGCAATGCGCGGAGCGGCAGGAAAGGTTCCTCACCAAGAAAAGTTCCTTTCTCCGTAACGTATGAATGACAACCGCGGCCGCCTGACGCCCCCCACGTGACCTTCTTGATGCAATGGCAGGTGTGTTTATTATGCTAGTGCGTAAATAAGCGGTGAAGGTTTAAATCAGGCTCATATTTAAATACATTTTGCATAAAATTCTGCTAAACTCGATCGGTGGCTTGTTAAAGTTGTCGCCACCATTGTTGTGGCAGCTGTTTAAGCAAATGGCGGCACCCTATTGTTACGCTACGAGTGCTCGACAAGCGCGCTTTGTCAGCACCGCCAGACATGTTTTTACAAACGCATGGAACTTTTTAAAGCTATAAAATACTTAATCCTTTCATAAAATCAAGTAAGGCGTATCAGATTAAAGCGCGAAACCGCGCGTTTTTCGGTTACGCCCATCGTTTCTCTTGAAATTTCGTGA
This sequence comes from Haemaphysalis longicornis, assembly GCA_013339765.2. Lineage (NCBI taxonomy): Eukaryota > Metazoa > Arthropoda > Arachnida > Ixodida > Ixodidae > Haemaphysalis > Haemaphysalis longicornis. The sequence continues at coordinate 139,427,247 of CM023452.1, forward strand.
TCGAGCTGCGAGGCTGTTCAGACTCACACCGCGTCCGGCCAGTCGCTGGAACGCCTGGGACAAAGAGAAAATTTTTCTTGGCTCGTCAGCCTGCGAAATTATGATGAGGTGTCCACTTCACACACGCCTAATCCGCTGCTCCTTGTCGGAAGCGGCTGGTGCGGAGTGGTGCGTCCAATGGTTTCGCCGGCACAAGCACGTCTCGGGATCGTCTGGATTGTAGAAAGTCAGAAAGGAATGCACGAGGTAGGACCCTCAACATTTTGGCCACACAGTTAGGGGAGCGCGGGTAAATAACTGAGTAATTTTGTCCTTACAGTCATTTAAGTATCTTACACCAACCGACAAGAGATACTAAATGAACCCGCCTGCATAGACAGCGCTAGCCATGCTCTGACATGCTTAACACGCAGGCGCAAACATGCGTTTTTTTAAATACCTCAACATCGCTATAGGAATTTTTAATTTCTGCAAATGTGCGGTACTTAAATATCGTGAGCATGTCTGGTGGTAGTGCAACATTGCACCCATTTCCTACATGCCTTTCTCAAGCTCATAATCATTGCAAACATATCTTTATCCTTTATAACAAGTAGAGTGTATCTCAAATGAAAGCGCGAGTGAAAATCTTTTGGCTGTATTCCTCTTAAACCCACTACGACACGACTATGAGAGGCAGTGAGCCTCCGATCACGTATGCAGGTAATAAACTTGCTAGTCCTCAAAACTAAGAAACGAGATTTTTGCACTTCCAACCAAAATACAGCAGCCACAATCAAGTGACGGTGGTCGAACACTTATGTAGTAACTTCACAATCGGTAATCAGTCATCGGCATCATTGTAGTTGGAGGACAAACCGTGGCATGACCTGCCTATACTACCTTGCCCCATGGTGTCAAGAGAAGCCTCTTCAGCACTGTTTCCGAATAACCCTGAAGCCATTAGGACAGCAGACAAAACAACTGTAAAACAAAATCACAAAGTACAGGGAAAAAGCATGATGATGCACCGACCTCGCCTTCGGAGGATCAACGAGGGTTACTGGCAGTCAGCCAAAAGTAACAGGAGTAACTGAGCATAGCCATCGACTCAGCCAAAGCATTCACAGGAATATAGCTCATGCCAAACCCACGGGGCTGATAAATATTTGCTCGAGTTCAATGATGGCTAAACCGTGACATGCATAAATTTTGAGATTTTAGATTTTTGAATTGGGGCTTTATAGCCTTAAGTTGCATTGCACGAATGTGCCTTGAAGGAACGTGAACAATGTCACACAATTTCAGTGATGTTAAACTTTGACGGGAGGGGAGGAGAGGCAGGCAGAGTTGTTCTTCAACACATTTTTTTTTCAGATTTTCTGTCATGAAGCTGGGGTGAATAAATAGATACAAACAAGTTCTCATGTTTCATCAACATATTCGACCATGACATGCCCTACTTCTGTCCACGTGTGTGACACGTGCAAGCCTTGAATTACTGGCAGGAGCTTCGTGGCAACCACTCCGATAGCATGCACAGTTGGTGCCGCCATGTTAAGGAGGGAAGCTAGCCTTAACCCACCCAAACGCGAACCCACGGCCGCAGCTGTGCAAGCTGGATGCAGCAGGCAAATCCAGAGTCAGGGCTCAAGGCCGGACCAGGTGCCCTTGCGTGCCAGGGAACGGTGGCTTTGCTGCAAAAAGGCTGAAAAAAAAACAGGGCTGAGCAGGGTTCCAGTCTGTAGTCACAAGAATGTAATAAATTAATGTGTCCATGCGAGTTAGTTAATACTTCATCATGAGAACAGATTAAGCGTTAGGCACAACTGGAGGGAGGAACAGGAAAGGGGTGCACTAACAACTGAGCTTTATTCGCTCCGAAAGCTTTGATAAAGGCACGAAAAACACCATGTAATACTAGTTGCACCACGTGTAAAAGCGATTACAGCTGCAGCACCCTCCTTACTCAGCGTCCAGATAATCCACCTCGCTCGAAAGACGATCAATTGAAGGCTTGCTGACACATCGGTCCCCCATCTTTTTTTGACGTAGGCCTCGAATACTTCCCGTTCTTCTTTTTGGCGGTATGCGTGTATCCCTCGGGTCCTATCGAATGCTGGCACGCAGCCCCTTGGCTTGCATATTGTCTTATTGAAGCGCCATATTGCTTCCTGTTCCCGTCTTCAGCGTCGCCGCATGCTTCCGCAACCGGTCGTTGAGGCAGCGCCCTGCCTGTCCTACGTATACACGGCCGCACTTCAAAGAGTATGATGTACAAACGGAACGAAAGGAGCACATGTTGAGGACTTCCAAAAGCGTGTGCATCGGGCGGAGCATCCAGTCCACAAGGGAGAAAGACGTGGTGCATTGTAAACGTCCCCCAAATGGATGGTCAGTTCATTTTCTCCAGTTATACAACACATCTTCTTCAAAAAGCTGTTTTTTTCAGATACATTCAAATCATGCACGCAATGACCTTGAGCATGATGCATTTTCAGTTATTCATAAGCCGTCCATCACTGCATGCCCTACAGCCCAGGTGAAGCTTTGACACATACGGCAATATTACTAGGGACCCTAAGCATAATAGGCATTGCTTTTCCTGTTTTCTTTCATTGCTTGTTCCTTTTTACTGTGCCTGTTCCTGCTTCCCGAACTTGCACTGAAGTATTGGCATTTTGGTGAGCGACCTCTCAAGTAATGTTGGAGTCGGAATGACAAGCTGGCTTTGCTTTTAATTTCTGTTCATTCGACTGAAAATTAAAAGGCACTCTAACATCGGCAAGCGATTAGCTAGCATATGTTATGGCTTTCTTACACTGGGGTTGAGGGCACAAAACCCTGAAGCATTGTTTTGCTTTCACCTCTGGTGTTTTTTCGCGCTCTTCAGTCATCACAACTTCTATCAACCGCATGTTACATCATACCATAAGGCGCGATCAAATTGCGGCAACAAGAACATAGCCAAACAGGCACACCGGACACTCACTAAAAAGCAAGATTGTCTACTCCCACTCGTACGCTGGTAACTATACCAAGATATAAATTTTGATTTCATTCGGGGGTAATTTATGTTAACATGTTTAGATGAATTAGAAATACAAATATCACTTGCATTCTCAAGCAGCACTTGGTTGTCAACGTGCGAAGATTATCGCACTGGTCGTAGGACACTCGCTTGATTATTCGGTTTTGGGTTCATTTTCACCCCTATAATATGCCAATAACACAGGTTTTAAGCATAAGGGACCCTTTGCCTCAGCATCAATGCAAAGAAGCTGTGGGAGACCGGATTTTATTGTGAGTAAATAACTTACTGCTTTGGGCAGCGAGAAGTTATTCTTATTTAAAGTTACGGACAACCTATTGGGGAACATTAAAGTTGTCTTACCTGGAGATAGAAAATTTTATCCATTTATTTTATCTTGTTTGTTATGTCCACAAAAACATTGTCAACATTTAAAAATGGCATCTGCATTGGCTCTATAGTCAGTGGGCTTATTGATTTACATTCCACTGGTCTTTAGTTGACATTCCTACCAGCACAGCAGATATTAACCAAAGATTTGTTTTTAAACATAGGCATGTTAGCCTTGTAGAAGTTCAGTACACCAACTGTACTTTTGTGTGTGCGTGCACAACTTGACAAGGAGGAGCCATCATTACAACTAAGGCTTCAGAGTAGTATCACTTAAACCTCCACGAAAATGTTTCATGAAAATCACAGCCACGGGGTTTCCGAAACCAGTGATGAAATTTCGCATTTATTTTGGACTCTCCTCATTCCCAACGTGAGGCACATAGCCGGCAGCGATCCTATTCACCCCGTCATCTAAGCACTGCCTCCAGGTTTCCCCCGACTAGCTTGTTCACGAGACCAGCTGAGGCACAATAAAGACGAGCGTCCCCACGTGACTATAAGACCTGATTACGATGCTGTCGGAACAAACTGCACGCTGCTTCTTATCAGATCTTTCGCTTGCGATACACTGTGGTACATGCAAAATGTCGTGATGAAGCTGTCAGGAGTATTGAGTGTTGAGCTACTCTGCACGGGAGGTACGTACAATGAATTTGCAAAGAAGCACTAAGTGGTTAGTCTGTAAGTGCAATTGCAAAGAAATGCATGTGTTTAACACATTGTAATGCTAGGATCAAGGAAAAAGTTCAAACCGTATGCTCGACAGGCACACAGTATGAAATGCATTTGAAATGTACTTGTTTTTCCCAGGTTGTCGAACCAGAACCGTACCGAACCGAATCGAGCCGCAATCCGGAACTGGACAGGTATTTTTGCCGGAACTGAACCCGAACCCGAACCGTTATTTTTTTAGCATGCTGTACCCGAACCAGAACTGAACCGAAAATATAAATAACGGTTACCGGTTCGTGCCGAAACGGTTCGACCCTTCGTTGTTGATATTGCGAAATTAAATGCACTTCAGGCTTTTTTTTCTCTCACGTACCATCAACTTCGTACCCGCTCGCGAACATTCCCCTCCAGACAAATGAACACTATGACGCAAAATGTAGCAACAGGGGAAATTAATAAGCACCAGTGTAGCAACGGTCTGTTGCTGCTGGAAGCGCAAGCATAGTGCAAGCTGAGCAAACGAAATGTCATTTTCGGCAGCTTGCAGGGGACATAAAAAGACTTTTCCCTTCCCTAGCTGTGACTTTAGGGATCAGTCAGGCTGCAGGAGTGCTCCAATGCGCAACAGGGAAAGCCCACACCCGATGTGCGCAATCTTTCTGCATTTCATAATTTTAAAGGATCTGACACCTACAAATTGTTAATACTTGACAGTGTGGCCGTAGGAGCTGCTCAGTGGATGAGCCGTTTGATGCTGACCACAATTGGCCTCAATCTCTCTTCCCCACAACTGTTTTTCTGAAGGAGCTCGAAATCCAGAACGTCCGTGTATCAATATTTCAATCCACGTTTAATATCACCAGCTGGTTAAAATAAGCCTGCCGCCTGCAAAATAAGCTGCGCCTCGGAGCAGAGATACAGCACGGGGCATCAAATGGACCAGTTTTTTTATTGTGTTTACACGGAAAACAATAAAAAAGAAAAGGTTAATCCCGTTGTTTTAAAATATTACGCAAAAAAATTGGGCCCATCTCCTCCGCGAGGGGGACTCGAGTAAATGCGTCGCATAGGGGGTGGGTGTATTGCGTTAACGTTTAGTGTTTGGGGAGTTGGTGGTAGTGAATGCGTTGTATCAGCAGCTTCTTGACGTAGTTTGAATGAGTCAAGGATATAAGGCGCGTTCGTAGCCTCCCATTCTGTGTCGGCTTTGTGGCGCAGTGGGATAGAGCACCATGTACATTGCGTTCCGCCCGCAGTGTCGGGGGATCGAAACCACGCGCCGGATAGTATTTTTTTATATACTGTAGGGGGAGGGTGCGGACTACGACTACGGACGTCAACGCGGGTGGCATCGTGAGTTACTGAAATGCTCTGCATTTAAAAGTAAGTAAAAGCGAATAATTAAAATAAGCACCAAAACGTGGATATTGCTCTATACTTTTCTCTGCCCTGCCTTTCACTAACAAACGTGTCATCAATGCGAAGGAAGTGAGTTCCGTGGTATGTTTTTGAGGACTGTACAGTGGACAAGTTCCGTTTTTACAGATACAAATGACAGCAGTGTGACAAATGTGTGGCGTCCCCCAACCCTGATATTCGTTGGCCGCTAGGTTCAGTGGCCCCACCAGGCTCGGTGGGCAACATTGTGGGTGGCCGGGCAATAAACACCGCCGAGCACGGCTGCTCGCGGTCAGTCACCGTCACCACCAGCACGCTGCATGTCGTCTCTCGGCTGGAGGGTACCCCTACCCTCCCAGGTTCACGAACGTGGGGCTAAATCGTGACACTGGCGACGAGGGAAGAAGCCCGCGGAGCGGCCGAAGCCACCGAGAACGCAGAGATACCACCCCCTCAAGCCAGCCGCCATTACACCATGCCGCTTGTACGGGAGGCTCGAGCCGTTCGAGGGTGAAGGGTCCGCCTGGCCGGTCTACGAGGAACAAGTCGGCGTGTTTTTCCGGGCGAACGACACACCCGAGGCAAAACAGCGCGACATCTTCCTGGCCAGCTGCGGGACCCGCGTCTTCGCTCTCCTGCTCGACCTGCTCAAGCCGGCCACGCCGCATGACAAGTCGCTGGGTGAGCTGCTCGCGACGCTACGCTCGCACTACAGCCCGGCTCCGTCGACGTTAATGGAGCGCTTCCGCTTCAACAACCGGAGCCGCCGAGACGGAGAGACGCTCGGGCAGTTCGTCGCAGCGCTGCGAGGGTTGGCGAGCGGCTGCGCCTTCGGGGACCAGCTCGACTCGCTGCTCCGGGACCGTTTCGTCTGCGGCATCAACGACCCCGCCATGCAGACGCGACTCCTGGAGCTTCCCGACCCCTCGCTGGACGACGCCGTGAAGGTAGCGCTGGCGATGGATGCTGCGGCCAAGGACGCGGGCGAGATAGCACGTGCGGCCAGCTCACCGTCGGCGGAGGCGGCGGTGAACAAGATGGCGACACGGCATGGCAGGTGCAGTCGCTGCGGTGGTGGCCACCCCCCTCACAGTGCCAGTTCGCGGAAGCGGAGTGCTTTGCGTGCGGAAGAACTGGGCACATTGCTCGGGCGTGCCGAGGGGGGAGACGGCGGACGGACGGAAGCAGCAGCCGGCGTCGAGCACAGGTTCCGCGCCAGCCCACGGCCGAGGGAGTCGGCGCAAGGGTAGGCGGCGGGGGCGTGCGGCAGCAGCTTCGGGTGCAACGGCTAGGCTTCACGTCGTGGCCGAAGACCCGCAGATTTTCGACATGTGGCACGCGGCCACAGTGCAGCCGCCGGTGCCACCATACTTGCTGACCGTCGAAGTCTGCGGGCGCCCCATCTCCATGGAGCTGGACACAGGGGCCAGTGTGTCGGTCATGGCCGGGAAAGCCTTCAAGCGCACCTTCCCTGGCGTGGCCGTCGAGGCGTCGGGCGTCATGCTGCGCAGCTACTCCGGACAGCTCGCCCAAGTCGAGGGTCAAGCCCAGGTCAGCGTCCGCCTTGGCGACAGGGAGGCCACCCTTCCCCTGTACCTGACCAAGGGGCCGTCACCGACGCTGCTGGGCCGGAACTGGATCCAGGCTTTGGGTGTGCGGCTGCCGGAGTACCAGGAAGCAGTGCGTGCGGTGGAAGACGTCCCGAGCCTCCTGATCAAGTTCGAGGCCCTGTTCCAGCCCGGGGTGGGGACATTCACCGGCACGGCGGCAAGCATTCATGTGCCAGAGGGAGCACTGCCCCGCCCAGCCCGACTGCATGGACGGCGTCATCGAGCAGCTGCTGCACCGGCGGGGGGCCGGCACCAACGGCGGCGGGGTGCTGGGCGCCAACGGCCGCCTGCTGCACCTGGTGGTGCTGGGCGCCGGGGGCAGCGCCCAGCAGGTGGCGCAGGCCATGCGGCAGGCGCACCCGCAGGGCTTCCGGCTCGACGACAAGGCCCAGTACGCGCTGGACTTCAGGATCATCGACGGCGACGTGGGCCTGCCGCACAACTCGTTCCGCACGGAGCCCCTGCCCCACGGCTGCCTGTGCGTGTACGCCAGCCAGCCGGGGCTGGAGTACATCCGCGAGAGCCTCGAGAAGACCCTGCTGGCCAACCTGGAGCAGGAGGACCGGCTGCCCTTCCACGGCCTGCCCCTGGTCATGGTGTTTGCGGGCCAGGGGGACTTCCTGCGCGAGGAGGGCATCAACCGGGCCAAGAGCCTGCAGTGCCCCTTCGTGGACGACGGCGGCGGCCTGGACCCCGTGCGGCTGGAGCAGGCGCTGTGCGCGCTGGTGGAGAGCATCGAGCGGCGGGCGGGCCGCTGCACATCTACCAGGCGCTGCCCGCGGCGCGGGGCCCCGGCCGGACCTGCGGCTGATGCTGTGCATGCTGTGCGGGGACCCGTACGCGCCCGAGCAGGTGCTGGCGCAGCCGGGCTGCCTCAGCCTGGACTCCTTCCTGGGCCCTTGCCGGAGTCTGGGCTCCGGTCTTTACCAGGAACTTCCGGCCGGGTCCACCCTGGTCTGCCGGGCACGTGGTCTGTCCTGCCAGTGCGTCGTCGCTGCTCATCCGCATGTCGGACGGGACCACTTGGCACCGGCACGCCGACCATGTGAGGCTTCGCCTGGCAACCTCAGCCGCCCCTTCACGAAGGCAGCAGGCAGGGGAGCCAACCACACCGACCGCTACCAGCACAGTACCAGGGGCTGGTGCTACTCGTGCCTCTGCGATGCCACCTGCAAGTCCGGTGCCACCTGCAAGGCCGACAGCTGGTGCGAGTGTGACACAGGCAGCACCTAATGCTGCCACAACGGCTTCGACACCTGTGCTCCGGCGGAGTGAGAGACTGCGGAGACCTCCAGACCGGTACTCGCCGGGGTGACAGGTGTTGTTTTGTGTTTGTGTGGACAAACTTGGGGGTGAGGGGTGTGACAAGTGTGTGGCGCCCCCAGCCCTGATATTCGTTGGCCGCTAGGTTCAGTGGCCCCACCAGGCTCAGTGGGCAACATTGTGGCTGGCCAGGGAATAAACACCGCCGAGCACGGCTGCTCGCGGTCAGTCACCGTCACCACCAGCACGCTGCATGTCGTCTCTCGGCTGGAGGGTACCCCTACCCTCCCAGGTTCACGAACGCGGGGCTAAATCGTGACAAACAGATATGTCAAGGAAAATTGTTAAGGTTAGCTCTTAATCACTTGCCAAGAAACTGCAGCCCTCGACCTTGTATTGGAAGCAGAAGCAGTAATAAAGCAGATGACACGTGCACAAAGGCAGGCCGGTACCTCACACTGTCTCAATTGCCCAGCGATTATCTTTCTGCTTGTTCTGCAGTTTTGTCTCTTTCAGATCTGCTTTTTTTCGAATGTGCACTTGTACTGACTGCCAAATCACTACATTCCTCCTACTGCTACTCGTTCTGGAGGGGAGTACTGCAGTAGATGAATTAAAGAGCGTCTACCCAAAAAAGTCCCATCTCAAGCTCCGCGCGTCAAATTTCCCTTTCATTTTATAACAGCGTAATCTGTTATAAGATTCCGCAATGTAGCACACGGAACGATGGCCGGGGGTCAGGCGGTACGATGACTTACTGATTGTAATGCACACATCCGGTATACCTATCGCCAAAGGAATTGCAGTGGTCAGAGCAATGATGCAGTGTCTGAGCGTTAACAAAAGTTTACTTTTAGCAAAAGTGTGGCTAACACATTCGATAAGGTGACAGCTAACAAATTATTCAAAGTGACCAAATGTTCTAATTCCTTGGTAGTATTTATGTGCCCGCTGTAGTATTTAAAAGCAAAAGCGTTTTACCTCTGCCCCTCAAGGGTTCTTTCACGACCGTTGGTGTCAACAGAGAACTCCTGCGAACAAAGAATGTACCGGCGCCGCCAGGAATCGAACCTGGAACTAACAGAGTAACAAAGAGAGAGCCCGTTGTCTTGCCGATTTAGCTACGAGCCCACCCGGGAATTTGAACACAGGTGGTGCACTCACCAATCACATCTACGGGTTTAGCCCCTGGATTCTCGCTGAATCGCACGTGATAGCGTCACGCGACCTCTCGCGCCGCTCTGCGCTCCTCCCACGACACGTCTAGCGGCCCTGTGAGCGCCTTGCGCGTGTGTTAGGAATTACGAAAATTAAAGGAAGCTCACACCAACGCATGGCATCTGACTTCTAGTACGCCAATGTGTTAAAGCCGGTTGCCTCCAGTGTTCACGTAAAAAATCACACCTCCTTGTCGTCCGCCCTCACGCCAAACGACACATCAAGGAACTCCTTGATGGCCAGGCCATCACTCCAAGCCCCAGCATCAACATCCTGGGCCTACACCCCAGGCGAACAACCCAGAGTTACGTATCCTTGCAGCGCCTCAAACACAGCATCAATCAAATCATACACATGATCTGGTCAGTTGCCACCAAGAGGCGAGGCCTCAAGGAATCCGATACCTTTCGATTAATTCAAGCTTTTGTCCTTTTGAGAATCACTTACGTCAACCCCCTGTCTTCTTCTCGGCAAGGAGGACATAAAGATGCTTTATATAATGATTAGAAAGGCGGTTGAGCAGGCCATTGGTCTTCCCATGAGTGCGTCCACAGAGAGGCTGCTTAGCACGGGGTTCCACAGCACGGTGGAAGAGCTGATAGAGGGCCATCTTTATAACCAGAAGTGCCGAATGAGCAGAACTGCGGCGGGTCGCCGCATCCTTCACCAGATTGGCTGGGCAGCACAAAATGTCACTCCGCTCAATGTACTCCCGGACATTTGGCGACAATAACTAAAGATTCTCTCTTTGCTTATAAATATGAACCCCTCACACGACGAGCGTCGCCGACAAGCACAGGCTCAAACGCTCAACACCACCCTCGGTGGGGATCATGCAGTTATCTACACAGACGGCTCCCAACATCGAGGGCAGCAGTACGCCATTATCGTGGCTACATCCAGAACCAACCTCCATGCGTGTGCCTCACTAAAGTCTCAAGACATGACGGCAGCACAAGAGGCAGACATCCCCTTGGCTCTCACTCAAGCAGGGGTTCGGAAGGTAGTAACCGATTCCCAGAAACCCTACGGGAACTACCAGTCGGGTTGGGTGTCCCGACCTGCACTGCGTGTGCTAAAAAACCACTCCCCAATGGTTCAATTCAGCTCATCTGGACACCTGCTCAAGCTTCCATGGAGGGCACCGAATACGCAAACCAAAAGCCGGCGCTTTTACCCCCGTGCTATGGAGCTGCACGAGGACAGTCACCCGCTTTTCTATCTCAGTGATATAACCCAGCATTATCACCTTCAGAGACAGACCCAACCTTCGCCTTATCCTGACCTTTCTAGAGAAGAAACTAGCCTACGGCTCATGCAATCCGTCTCCTCCCCACACCCGACGCGTCTTCATCTAATGCACCCGAATCGCTACAACGCAGAGTGTATATTTTGCTCAGAATGAGGAACACTCAGCCACATAATTGGGGTGTGCGACTTTAGCACTGAGCCCCTCCTCTCTTTCGGTTACAGTACCCAACAAGAGCAATGGGAGATACTGCTGTCCAGCCCCTCTCTGCCTACCCAGCTTCAGCTGGTGGACAGAGGACAGGCGGCGCGGACTGTATGTGGGCTCCAGTGAAGAAGGAACTACTCCCCTGGGCCGCACTCTGGGCCGTTCAGAAATCTGAATAGAGGTATTTCCTCCCTCTCCCCCTCCCCCCTCCCTCCCCTCCTCCTCCTCCCCTCCTCCTCCTCTCCTTTCTTTTTCTTCTTCTTCTTCTTCTTTTTCTTCTTCCTTGCCTCCTTCTCCTCCTTTTCTCCTCCTTCGTATCTGCCGCCGATCTCGCCGCCTCCGTGTGCGGCGGCAGAGACAGAGAAGTGAGATCGTCTAACACCGGGTTTGAGCTTGCTTTCATGTTAAAAAAAAAGATTTTCCACTCACGTGCTACACCAAAACCACTCAACCGTTCATGCATCATGCATTAATTTAACCTTACAAAAATTTCTCTTTGAGGTTGTAAAGGGTGTGGTGCATTTATAAGTTATAAATTATTATATGCAAGTTATAAGTGCATTTCACTTCTCTCAGGCTTCACTATTTCTAGAGAGACGTGAGTGAATTTAAGGCACGTCGCATGGGTAACCATTGTGAATGCCGTTTACAGCTTTGCTTTCCAACCACATTCACAGGGCGGATTGGCGCGATTTTTTTTGTTTTGTTACAAATATAAAAAAAAATGTCCGCCATTGGAATTAAGCGGTGGTATTTGAACGCGCCAGTATGGAGGCCTAAATCTAAGGCTTCAAGGTTAGCGTGATGGGCGATTCCATAGCGACGATTGCGATTTCAACAAAAAAGGAAAGGGGAGAAAATATATTCCACCGTCATATCTCTTCGCGGTGGCTTTATGAATAGTCGCTAGGACAACATAAAATCTAGGTGACAAAGTAGTTGTTAAATCGTCACCACTTCGTCTGTTTTTCTAATATCTCGTAATTGTTTAAAGTTTGCTTTGCAAATGCGCCACTGCCCTTGGGGAACAGCAGCATTTTGAATTTTTGTTTGTGCTTTGATTTGACTGTCGTTTTAAACTACGAAATGTTTTTTTTTCTAATTTCAGTTATAATTCAACTCATCGAACCGGTTCGCGAACCGGTTCAAGCTCCCGAACCGGTTCGCGAACCGATTTGGTACGTGATTTTGTCGAACCGGAACTGAACAGGAACGAAATGATATCGCTTGAACCAGAACCGTAAACGAACCGGTATTTTTTTCGGTTCGACACACTCGTTTTTTCTATAATTTACATTTCATTACACGGAAAAGTACGTTAGACAATGAAACGATCACGAAAACAGCGGTGAATGGAAGAACATTCGCAAAATCCGACCCACTAGTATTGTTTGCAAAGCTGGCTAGTGCTGGACACACAAACCGCTGACCCTGCAGTACAGCTCACGTGTGGTGCGGCTAGTAACGGCGGACATTAAAGGTGAAAGTTCTCAGGCTCTGCACCGTCTTGCGAGGTGGGATCGGCCCCTAGCCGACGCGAGACACTCAGTAACACCTTAGGGTCCAAACAGGCTGAGTCAGAAGGTCAAGGACAAGTGTTAGCACCGAAGCGGTTCGAGCCTGAGTAGCAAGGAAAAACCGATGCACCACAAACTCGAATGCCGCCGCAACAGGAGTGCAAGCGAGAGGGGGAAGACGGTGCAGTGCCCTGAAGTCACTTGACCCATCCGGGAGGCCAGGCTCAAGCGATAAGTTTCTTTGTCAACCTATGGCAAGGGTCTCGGTATCCAGTGGCTCATCGACTGAACGCGTCACTCCAACTGTGCGCTGTCCTGGTTGCACTTGTTCTGCCCAAGCTTCGAGACCTTTTGTGTAAACCTGCCAGACATTAATGATGAAAATGCGCAGCCAAATGATATATCACTAATATTCTGCTGCATTGGGTATGCAACACTATTATATCTCGTCCGTTGCTTACGGCAGACAACTTTTCAAGGGTTGACATACATACTGTATTCACGTCTGTGCCCTTTTAATACCGTATACACAAAAAAATGGCACCAAGAAGGGCACGGAAAAAGACAAACACGAGCGCTGCCCACCGTCTTCGTGTTGTTTTCGGTGCGTTCAGCTCATGATGACTAGCCCAACATAATACTGTAGTAAGAACCATGAGCATGTTTTCCTATTCGAATTCTCCTGGCCTTACAGTATCGAGAAGGTATTGGCATGTATTTCACAGGCAACTTTCCAAACTAGTGACATGTTCCGCAAAGTCAGTAATGCTCAAATAAAAGCTTCTTTTCCGACCACTTGCCTGGTCAGTTGCCAACGAACCAACGTGTTGCCTTTGCCCGAAGTCTATGTTTACAGAAAGGCAGGGCAGCGGTGGCATGCGCTTTGAAAGAAAAAGTGCGAAATACCACACCCCTAACGAAAAACAAAAGACGCAAGAAGTCTATTTGATGAAAACAGCGCTGAAACAACAGGGACGAAGAAAGAAGAAGTCAACGCGTCTCGGTTTGGGCGCTTTTTCCACCAATATAAATTCCAAGTGCACCAACTTTCCGTACTGCAGCAGAGAAGATCAGTGCCGCATGACACACTGCATTAGCCTGACTGTTAATTTCACGGCGCATTTCTGAATTCTGTCTGCGCGCACATTACCAAAGATTTATTGATATTGGTTGTTCCATTCGGCTATGTAAAGACGATTTAGAATCAGGGAGAGCTGGGTGAGTTGGCTATCATAAAAGGTGATTACTGACCGCGAAAAATTTGGTCTACGTGTGTGCGCTCGTCACGTACTAACTCAATCCTCGATATACGCCTAAAGGCCAGAATACATGGAGCGAATATACCATGATAAGACGACGAACAACGCCCGGCGGTGCGCGCCCGACGCTCGGTGGCGGAAAAAAAGTCGCCCGCCGCCGATCCAGCAGCGTCGGAAAAGTTCACCGGTGGCGGAGCGGCGGCGAGCGACAAACCGAAGGAACCAATCAGGTCTTTCGATTTCCCCTCCATAGCGTAGGGCATGTACAGGCAACTGCAGACGGCCGCTTTGGAAGAGTTTGATAGACGTACGCTTGTCCCGCGCCTACTCGAGATAAAAAAACGGGTTGTACATCTGAGACCGATTCAGGAAAATGGTGTTGCAAAAAGTGAAGCCCGCGCTTTTGTGATAGCTCAAGCCGCACGCGAAACATGGTCCCGACCCAACTACCACCGAGATAGGCTTGTACGATAGCATTTATTAGGTTAAATAAAGGTGATCTGGTGACATAACTTGCATTAACAGCAACATGGGGCCTGTCTGCAAGATCGGCGTGTGAGGAACAGGCGCTATTACTGCGAAGAACTCGGAAATACAGCAAAACACTAGAAGCAGCCAGCCGTACGTATTCAGAGCTGGGTTTGACTAGCTCTATTTTGCACAACCGTGCCATTTCCTTATATGCAGTGGACGTAGAACGTCGGTTCCATGTTCTTGGAGTCGCTGGTTCGAATCTCTTCCGGGATCGTTCATTTTTGTTATATATAACTGTCTTTATTGCTTTTGAAAACTGAAAACGCAAATTTAAGCAGAAGAAACGCCCCGAGTCACACATAATCGTCCAACGACGTACAACCCAAGCGGGAAGCTCCTTTACTTGGCCTGTTTACTGAACACCGCCATTCCTTCTAGGCACGGAGTTTCACGAGAGCAACCCAGCGGCGGCGCGGCGGCGGACGCTGTGTCTTCACTCCGTGTACTTCATCCCGATGAACATACGGCGTCCTGCCACGCGAACTTCGTCATGAAAGTTCGCTCCATGCATTCTGGCCTTAACGTGAAGCCGTTCCAACCAAAAAGCACTAAACGCTATTGGGAAGTATAGTTTTCTCTCCCTCGTTCGCCCAATACACTATGACATATAAGTAGTTTGATAGCAACCTGTTAGTACTCGATGGGCCTCGGCGTTCGCGCAGATGAAGACGGCCGATTGCGTTGTGCATAAATTGCGCTCTCGTCTGGTGTACGCGCTCCGATGCTGCAACGAAAGCTACTGGCGTAGCGTGGGTTGTAACACCGAAAACACGGCATCGAAGACTTCGAAGCGTTTCAAGGGGGCAGGGGCACGCTTCGGTGTTGCAACGAAAGCGATTTGACTGGCCGAACAAACACAAAGTAGCCTCATTGCCGCAAACCGATGATGCAACGGAGCTTGAGAGGGCAGCGGCGAGGCACAAGGTTCTCCCCTTTTCGCGCCGTGTTCAAGATCTAACCGTGTAGAAAGGCGCGGGTGCACGCCATGTTAATGGGCTCCACCATTTGCATTAGTCATGGCTGGCTGTAGCCATGACAACCAATTCAACAATACAAAACGTGCGGAACGTGACGTAAGAAGGTCACGTGGGGCGCGTCCTGGCGACCAGGATGGTCATTCCACTTCCCTAATCCTTAACTCATGGGAAAGATAAAGTGAAGACATTCATTCATTCATTCATTCATTCATTCATTCATTCATTCATTCATCATTCATTCTCGTCCACCTTTAGCGGTTTATTTCTAATAGGTTGATGTTCCGCGCGATACCGGCTGCTATGTTGAAGCTTGTTCCGTAACTGTGGCGGAGAAATGAGGCGCGATCTGTTTCTGTGAGTCCGAGGCGTCCCCTCTGGCTTACCTTGTGTGCATCCAGACGTTGGTTCCGTGTGTTATGCTTTCCTACTTGTAGCTTTTCAGGCTAAGCTTTTGTTGATAGACTCATCGCCAATTAGTACGCTTGCCTGAATAGTATGTTTATTTTCCTCTTTTGCCACATTTGAGCCCAAAATATGGGCTAGCATATTGGCGGGCACAAACTCTGCTGGTAATTAATGCTGGTATAAATCTGGTTCTATCTTGTTCTTCTTATACGTGCTTTTTTCTCATCACTGGCTTGACTAAGCTGATTTACCTTGGTGACGACGCTACGAAGTCTTTGATGCGCCTGCGCGTGTTCCGTCCTTTTTTAAAGTCACGCTTAATATTTCGAGAGACTCAAGCTTCGTCATAGCAACGCCGTTAAGTGTTACCTTCTATTCATATGTTTCCGGCGTGGGTTTGCCCCTCGTCGTGAGTACTAGAAGATAAGATTGTCTGAAGCGACAGAGAATCCACGTAGCTTGAGCTTTGCCCCGGTGCGATCTACGGCTTACTGAAGGGGATCTTGTGGTTTCTTGCTGACTCTCTAGTGCTCCAAAAAGTTACGTCAACAAAGGGGTGTCGTTTAGCTTCGAGGTTAGTGTTATCATCGCCATATCGGAACGTTAGGTTGAGGTGAGCAGGAACTGTGGTGTACATGCCTGTTTTTGGTGGCGGGATTGAATTCCTCAGTGCGTACCTGTCCGAATCCCACGGTTGCCGCACACGGCAAAAGGGTGTCCCGGTCATAGTTCTAGACCCTCTTTCCGCATTGCAAGTCTTCTAGGTTGCCGAAAATGGCCTCGCGGGGTACATCATCAATTAGCCCTTTAACATCTTGCCTAAAGACGGCTTTTTTCTGGTGACGTGTGGCTGCCATCAATGAACTCTTATCAGTTTCAATATTTCTTGCGTTGATGAGTTTGGTAACTGTACATGGCGTTCGGGATCCTTATTTTGTTATGCTTCATGTAAGAGCTTAGGTGATGCAGTACCCTGCATGTTCCCCATTATTTTTCCCTGCACCAAGCCAAAAAATGGCCATGTATCGCCTCCTTTCGTTGCAAATGTCGACAAAAGACGATAGTCTTTCGTAAACATTCGCCGAATGCCTCTCTTCGCTTTGCAACACACCTCCCATGCAGTTAGTCTCCCGTCGCGTTCCTCCCAAGGTAAACAGGCGAAAGGTTTGTTCAAGTCAATTTAAATTTACCGCGTTCCACTGCTCCAGGCCAGGTGCCTCGACAGCAGCGCTGCCGTACGACGAAAACACTCGTGAATCGAGGCGCCCTACTTCGAAGTTTATAGAATTCACGTTGCCCTACTCCACGTGCGTTCCTAGCAGAACGTGGAACCGATCAAGTGGAACCTTTCGTAACTGCTGCCGCTTGATTTCTTAAAATGCCGCCAGAAAAATATGGTGGCGCGGGCGACAGCAGACGACAGAGTGAATTTTTTTTCTGCAGTGGATGTGGCATTTCATTTCCCAAAAATCAAGCATCAAAAATTTTTTTATAAATGAACACGGTAAATATCACTTGTGTATTGATTTTCTGCCTTATATTTCCGTAATGTCTTGCTCCTGTTAAACAATGTTGACAAGTATGAACGTTAACACCAGACTTAGACGTTTAGATTTGACTGCGGGTTTGTAAGACAATTGCGCAGATTTTCGTTTGGCCGAGTCGCTGTATCGAGTCACAGACAGACAGACACACGAAAACTTCTTCGTTTAGGTAGCCCAAGAAATATTTTAATAAATTCGCCTGAGGTTACATCTACCGATAACCGTGTTGGCTTTGGAATTATGTGAAAGTGGCATCTTTCCAAGAAGCCGTTATTATACTACTCTCCAATACCTTGTGGATTTACATTAACAAGAGCCTCTTTGTATGTTGCGGAGTACTGCATTTGTGTTATTGTCCCACCCTGGAGCAGTGCACCTAGCGAGCTTCATCAGTGCCGCATTCCGCCTGGCCCAGGAAAACGGGGCGTCTTTTTCGGGATTTTGGAGCCATGTGTATTCCGCGTGGAAAACAGCGGGAATTCGGTCTTGTGCAACGAAAATTTTCTGGCCGTCCTGCGAATACCTTTTTGAGTCCCTGTGAAATTCAGTATGAGACTCTGTACGTATCGACCGGTCATGATTTTAGATCTCATGTGGGACATTGGCGTCCTCAAAATATTACAGATTGATCGGATAATGGGTGTTCTTTCTAATCGACCACATTATAGGCTTCATTTTTGCCTTCGTATTTTCGTGTAAAACTCGTGTGCTTGCATGGTGAAGAGGACAATGCGTGTCTGTAGCTTAATGTTACACTTTCATTTTGTACACTTTGTGTGGCGCTGTACTGGACAACACAGTTGTGTAAGGGTGAGGGACCTGTTCTGAGCTTTCAGATGTAATGCATTTTTTTGTAAATTTGTTAGCCCACCACTTGCCCCGTCCAATCATCAAGGCACACGTCTATGTGCATTGACTGGGGACCACTTTCTCCTTGGAAATATTTCGTCTGTGCCCCTTGTTTTCCCCATATTTATTGGTGTTCTCAGATGGTAAATTCCTATCTGGACAATGTAAAAGTTACTACCAAAACTGTCATCAAGTCTCGGCCATTCAGCGTGGGTAATCCCCTATCTGAAATCCTGGTCAGGGCTTGCGTCTCCTGACATGCTGTTTACCATTCTAGTAGGGCACTGGAGTACGTTCCACAGCGTAACACCATGTCTTTGAGTCAGATCGAGGACATTATCCACTTTCACGACGTCCTATAACCCCTGCTACGTGATGGGCATTAAGTCACCCACCATGTAGCATCTTATGGAAAAACCAGTCGAAGACGCCAAATTTGTGGGTGATGCTTTTTAACTTTCCGAGGCGAGCAAGCTCCATCAAGTTTTCTTTTCTGGTGTGCTCAAGTCTATGTCCAAAGAGATGTTGCGCTGTTATGAACTATTTCCTTATTGAAGCCGCTATTGCTAATACCTTCTGTTTGGGCATCCTGGAGGGCAGTGTCGTCTGGTTTCTCTGATGTGCTAAATTGCAGTCAATTTTTAATTTTCTGTACAAAATTTCAATAGTTAAACGGTTAAATTTGAGTTTCTGAAGTGGTATAAACGGCGCTTTGAGGTACATTCCATGCCGCCGCCACTTTCGAGAACAAATTCCCACGTCTTAGCTTTGCCGCCTGAATGATTCTTGGCCTTCTGGTGAGCATTGTCCCCATTTTAGAGCGGTGAACGTTTCGTCGAACTTCTCTTTTTTATTCAGTATGGCCTTAGTTCTTTCCTGATTTTTCTCTTGCATCCTGAGGATGTGCTGAATCTACTCCATAATATTCGTAATAGTCTGCTGAATTCAGCCGGGTCCTCTTTAACTTAATTCAAGTGCTTTTTTGTTTGCGGAATATTATCTTTTCTGACTGGTTCCAGTGCGATATGTTCGATCTCCTTTATTGGGGTGGAGTTTTCTTCCACAACGTACCTTTCTCAATATGCGCGTTTCCTTCCACATTGCGCCATAGGGCCTCAAAGGGAGCAACTCAGCCTGTGATGCCTCTCCCGTCGGTACTGTCACTTGAAGCGCCAGAGAACAGAGGCGAAAGCTCGTCTTTCAAGAATATTACTTTATATTTTATCGCAAAATCAATCGCCTGCTGCTGGCGGGTATCATGTTATCGAATTCGATCTGGACCTCAATTTTCCTGTGCCCCAAGTTTTAGAACGAAATCTGTACGTGGATCTAAGTGAACAGCATCTCAAAACGCCCGGGAGCAATGACACAGAGCGTCGTGGGCCTTTCCGTATTGATCGAGCCACAGGCTGGATAAACCCAGGAGGCCAAGGAAGCCATGCCACTTGTTAGGTGCCTGGCCAGCTGCCAAACATGTAAAGCAGGCAAGGCCGGCTTTTGTCCTCTGTGCTTTCGTTACTGCTTGTTTCGTGCCGTTGATTGCACTGCGTGCATACCGAATGACATCCATGGTCAGCATCGGTTAGTTCTTTGGGGTCATGGCCACACGTTCTATCTCTGACCAATGCTCCCTCATGCCCTACAAATCTGGACTCTATTGAGGTATGGAGGGTATCGGGATATTGCCCCAATACTTTAAAGGGCCTTGCAACACTTTTCTCGACCTATTTTAGAAATCTTAATGTCTGTAGAACCTAGTCGACAAACACACCAGTACATAGAATAGGGGGTCGCAAAGTACCTAACCAAATAGTTACGGCTATGCGCCCATCCATAAAGGGACACTGAAGTGAATTTGGCAAGCTCCCGTTTTTGTAGTACTGCGTAGACTGGCTCAAATTAGCACACTTTTTATCGTTTATCCGGTTGACAAGTCGCTGATTATTTTACAAAGAGCGAAAGAAGAAAAACTACCATGCGCGATTTGCGGCGGCCGCACCAACTAAAGGCTGTGACGTCGGGAGGAGGTGGCACGGTGATTGGACGATGTCCAAGGTTAGCATTCAAACAGGTTTCGGTTTAGGTTCTGTAAAACAACATGCTTGACATCCGACGGCATCGTTCCATGGACATTCTCGATATCTCAGCAATCGCCGTACCGCGCTTCTGCCATGATGTCGGCTGTAATATGCATTAGATAAGCCTCCGACAACGGCTTCGAATCGTAGCAATCACTAGCCGAGGCCTACGCAGTGGATGAACGGCCTCCGCGTCCCCGCAGACGCTCAAATGCCATGCGATTTTCCCCCATATTTGGAGCTGGCCTCACTCATGCCCGTATCGTAAAAAGCATGTTCGGACCAGGCCAAGGGTCTGTCGATTCTGGCCTGTGCCCACTGCCCAAAAACCGTTGGTGCTTATGGCAACAGCACGCCAACGAGAACTCGCTAGCGCGTCAGTGTCAGCCTGCGCGCGTTCTGTGAACTATGTTCGTGGATCAGTGAACGTTACGGCCGAAAAAAAGGTGAACTCAGAAATGAAAACATCAGCCGAAAACGAAAAAGTCAACTTATAAAAAAATGTACCCTCGGAGATTCGAACTTGTGACTTGCGAAAAACTTGCAAGAAACCTCCCTAGCGCTCCAACCCACTCGGCCACGCAGCGAGCTCTGCTGCCCTTGCAAGTATAACGTATATTTTTTTTTATTTACAGTTACTGCAGGCCCTTCTCGGGCCCATGCAGGAGTGAAGACAAAGAAATACATCGGCAGAAACTCAACATATAGCTCGACAATACATCAGTGTTGCTTGACGTAATTTTAAAACGTACAACACACATAGGTAGAGGCGTAAATATGCTTACACAATTACTTGTGGAAAAGAAAAGAAAATAATAATGTCTTCCAATTGTGAAACAACACTTCAACCAAAGCTTATATTATCAATACGATGAGAAGACACTTCTAATGACACAGAGTTCACCCTCTCTTCAGGTAACATATTCCAGTAAGAAATTACTCGACGAAACAAAGATAATTTACGCAAATTGATGTAAGTGATCGGTTCTCGCTGAATGTTTGAAAGGCTCTTGGGTGTAGTTTTCCCACGACAATTTGAAATGACCGTAGTAAAGCTGATAAAGAAATTTTAAGCTAGATATGACCCTACGCTGCTCGAGTTTTTGGAGGTTTGCCATATTACGTAAAGTGGTTTCACTCTAGTGACGCGAATAAACAGAATAAATGAAGCGCAAAGCTAAATTCTGTACTCTTTCAATTTTACTTATCAAGTATTGTTGGTAAGGGGCTCCAAATGACATCTGAATACTCCACCTTAGGTCGTAGTATTGCTTTGTAAGCGTTTAATTTCACGGCAGAAGGGGTATTGCGCAACTTTCTTTTCAAAAATTCCAATTTCTTATAACCAATGCAAACCAGTTATCACTTTTATTTAGTTTTAGCATTTTAAGCAGCTTAGGTGACTATTTGTTGTACAGCGTTCGTGCAGTAAGTGTCCCCCAAGTTTTCACAATATCTCACGTCTAGCAATTGCATTTCTTAGACGGAAAAGCGTTCGCAGATGCGTAGTCGTGCTGCTGACCGGTGTGCTTGTTCGCCCGGCGCAAAAAAGTGCTTCCTGCACCCTAGTTTTACGCTGTACGGTAAAAATATCAGTTGATTTTATTTTGTTAGTACCTATATTGACTTAGCTGACTCTTCTCCCGCCTTCAAGTGGCCTTAGATTTTCCTACTGGCGTACCAGCCAGCGAAGCGTTGCATGTACGCTTGTGCAGCGCTTGTGTGAAGCGACCTTGACTTGGAGCTTGATACAGTGTACAAACTAACAAAGCAACAAAAGGCACATTCTTTCATTCACAAACGTGTCCTGGCTTCATTTTAACTGAGCGAACGAATTGCGCCGACCCGTCGGTGGCCGGCGGACGAAACGCTGGGCTGACTGACTCTGTTGGAAGGTCGGCGAGCCATGCAGTAGCACAGCCAATCGCGAGCTCCTCTCCTCCTGAAGTCACGCGAAAACGCCACAGAAAATGCGCGAGGGTGCAGAGAGGAGGACAACATTTTTGAATAGATTTTTCTACTAATAAATTCGCGTAAACACGCTAAGAGTGGTCGAAACAGGGCCTAGGAATTCCAGACTACAATTTGCGCTCCTAATCCCGCAATGTTTACAAATCACTTCAGTGTCCCTTTAACTTGGAAACATGCTCAAAAGGCTTTTGTCTCTTCCCCGGTCTTGGCGTTCTTGGAACGCTGGAATTACGCCATCCAGCGGTTTAGCGGCTATCGGCCGGCTTTCCTTCAGTTGCACAATGAAGGCATTCAATAGCCACTTCAAAAAAGAAAGCGACAAAAGCAGAGTAGAAATGCATCCTGTACCTGCTGCGACGAACACATCACGCAGTGTTGCCCCTTGCTGGCGCTAACAATAGCTTTTACAGTGCCTCCAAACACAAAGGAAAGGGTGAAAGAGTGAAACCATTTGTCGGAAGTGTTGCAGAGTCCCTTGATTGTTTAATAGTACGTGCAGTCCCTTGAAATAGAGCAAAGCTTACGACCAGTTTCCTAACCGTCCGGGGGATATTTTGTGTCATGGTGCGGCAATACATTCCGTCGTGTTTCCGCTGGGCTGCCTCATTTCGTTGTCTGTAACCACCACTGCTGCCACACTTGTGTTCGCAAGACGCGTAAGGTATGAAACAAACGTATTTTTTTAGCTTACATCTTGCTTGGCAAAGCCCGTCAGTCCGGTCCACTAGCTTTTCGTACGCCGTGCTGACGAGAAGTGAATTTTGCGTCCACTGCACTTGAAGGGCGGCCTTTTTGATATATTGCTTCAATGGCACGCCCATCACCCATCCCCCCTGCCTTCCCGGTAGCGTCGTCCGAAAATTTCCACTTTGCGAGTTGTATTCCGTGGGTCGCCTGTACACGACCTTGAAATCCATCTCCGACAATACTTAGTGCCGGTAGCTTTTTTTTTTCATTTTACCCGTTAGCTTCTCGTTGTTGGTAGAGGCAGTAACTTCATGCAACTTTTTTGAGCGAAAGCTACAGTACGCTACCTCGGGCAGTCTTCGCGGCGCGATCACTTTTGACCTTGAGAGCTAGAGGTCAAACAACACCCCCTTCCGCAAGCGCCCGGATTGGAGCGGCGTCCGATGGCGGGGAGAGATAAGCGAGGAGGAAATGGAGAAGCGCGCGGGACGCGTGCCGCAACCTGGCGGAGGAAGGCGAGGACGCGGCCACCGCAGCGACAAGTGCGCGCGACGAAGGAAGGCAACGTGCGCGCAGAGCCGTGTGCGATGGAGTAGGACGAGCATCCAGCTGTGGTCACTCGTACAGCGGAGACGCTTAAACAACGCCGTGATGTGAAAAAGAAGTAACACGCTACTGTTGCGTCCAGCTTCGCTACGCGTTGGCGTGAGCTTCCTTAATGTTTTGAACGCGCTTCGCCTTGCATTGCAGTAACATTCCCTTCATACCCCTCATTTTCCCAGCAAGCGCCTCTTTTGCGGAGTTCATTCGGCCACATCATCTGATATAATCTCCTACCACTATTTTCGTCACTTGCTAGTGCGCTGCTTCTTGAGCGGCACAGGCAGCGCCTCCTGGCAGCCACGGCGGCATATTTTGGTCGTTCGGGGCCGGCGAGGTCCGCCGCCGCCAGCGGCCGTGGTATCACAGAACGGCGCCTTTACGGACGAAAAATGAGCAATTCTGCCTACTTTTACGTTTGCGGACGGCTCTGCAGTTACAAAAACAAGGCTGGAACATCGCCGAAAAATAAATTACGTTCGTTTTTACGCGATGTTATTAAGGAGAGTGCAGGCTGCGCTCCGAGAAGCCATTTGATCACTTCAATGCTTGGATCCAGCATTTCTTCGTCAACAGCGTCTGTCGGAACTCATGTGGGCTCTACATTTTGATGGCTGCCCTCGCACGCAGGAACGTCAGCATAACCGCATTTCACATCGCGAATTGGTGTGGGTAACTTTCTCGGGTGGTGTGTACACTAATTTCGATGTTCCACAGTTGCAATAGCACTCGTCGTGCTAACATTTAAATAAGCATTTTATCTGCTGCTATGTGTCCACCGTTGGACGCACAGATGGCTTATCCCACGCACGCAATAACTCCGTGGACTATTTCTGCTCGGCTCTCGTGGCTACTCATGTAAACAGCCACCGTCGCCGTGTGCTAGCCCCAGCCGCCGCAGACAGCTTTCCAACAGCTTCCACGAAAAAAACAAAACGCCCTTTGGGTTTGCCGACAACTACAGAAACGAAACAAGGGATTCTGTACGTTAAATATCGACAAAATTTGAGAAAATTAGAGAGCAGTGCGTCTACTGTGCATGGATTCTTACGCCGCTTCTATTCATCTCGATGCTTTGAATGTTGTTCTTTTCTGATTTTTTCCGTGTTTTGTTTGCTTTTTCTCGTTTGTGTTATTTTGGAATCAATAAACAGGTGAGTGCGCCGGATTGGTTTTTTTTTGTTTCATTATTTGATTTCTACCTCTATATATTTTTATTTCTTCTGATACAAATAACGTACATTCACGCTATATACGAAAAATGTGTTAACTCTGCTAATATATATGCCTCTTGTGCAAATTCAAGGCGTTTGGTGCTTGGTGCGTTTGATTAATTTTTTCTTGTTCGGAAATTTCAGGGGGCTTTTTTTATAACTTTGTTTTATTAATCGTGTGAATGCTCTGAATACGGTAGACTTTTCAACTTAGCAAGTTAATTTTTTTTTCCTTTTTTTTCTTTGTCTTCCTAATTTTACTCGACAAATGGTGTACAGTTACTCTATTACGACGCGTTAACTTTGATCTCCCACTGTGCGTATTTGCGCATATGCCATGCATTACACAGATTGTGCTCTTGGGTATTAGCAAAAAATTCTGACGGATTAAACTTTAAATTCCAAATTTTCTGCTTACTCCCAGGCGCACTTTTATTTTAAACTATTTATTTGAACCACACCACGTTCCAGGTCTATATATATGGCCCTAGTTCGGTCTAAATTTCTTCATCGATGCCGGAGACGTGGTGGCTGGGGCCTAGTTTTTTTTTCGCAGATGAAGTAGCCTTTATTCTTTAGTATTTCTCAGGGCTTCCTATTTATTGGAAACCGCAGAACAGTTCACGCACGGCCCGCTTTGCGCAGTCATGCTTACCGTGCGCACGGGATAGGCGGACCGGCGAAGAGTGGTACGAGCAATAGAAGCGGAGCGGACCGACAGGGGGCGCCACTGGTCTAAATTCAGTGGCGCCACCATACCAGTGCACGACGCATAT
The DNA here is from genome assembly GCA_013339765.2 of Haemaphysalis longicornis. Lineage (NCBI taxonomy): Eukaryota > Metazoa > Arthropoda > Arachnida > Ixodida > Ixodidae > Haemaphysalis > Haemaphysalis longicornis. The sequence goes on from CM023452.1 coordinate 139,452,678, forward strand.
ACGGACCCTCCTGTCTCGCTTACGTCTCTGATATTCCCGCGCTCATCGAGCGGTTCTTCTCAGCGGTAGTGCCCCTCTACGATGACCATGTCTCGGGTGGTGCACAACGGCGCGACTCCAGGCCACTAATGCCTCATGACACGCGAACCGGGGAGTGGTTGGTTGCAGAAGTTGATCATGGTCAGCCTTAACTCGTTTCATGCGCCGCTCTGGCCTATCGCTGGCTAAGAAAGTCCGCGTACCATTAATTGTATGATATCTAACAATCCCATTTCACTAAGCGGTTCTGATGACGCCTCCCTGTCTTTTCTTGGAGGCAAATAGACGAGCTAAGGATTGAAAATTGTAGAGGACCACATTCAGTAGCATACATGTGAAAGTTATCCGCAACGCTGTTTCGCTAATGGTTTCAAGGCAGCCAAAAATTTCATTGCCTGTGGCATCAGCACGCTCACACCGAATTATTACATACCCAGTGGCGACCGAAGATGACATTTGACCTTAGAAGTTCGCGGCCCACCCTGTAGTTATCATTGATGGCGATAACAGCTTCGCTCAGAAGCTCACGAATGATTCACCAAATCCTATTGGCTGTGGCGTTAACATAGGTACCTCCCCACCATTCTCGCGTACCGACTAAGTGGAAACGGGCAAAGACGATGGCAACTGCCGTAAGGAGGTCATGCTCCCGAACATTTGCTTAGGCAGTACCGAAGGTACGATTCCTGCAAGGGGTGTGTAAAGTGAAGAAAGGTGTCAATGAAGAGGAACGTGAGATGCACACACCACGGACGAAAGTCAGGCATTCCGACAAGTGAGGGCAATATCATTTTCGTTTAATTCTCTTCACTTGGCATGCTAATGCCTGCAAAATTAGCGTGAATTACCTCGAAGTTAGTTGCGTTTGGTAGCACTTAGTGCATTAATATACTGCTTTTTTACATGGCCAGTGTAAGCCACTCGGCCGTCTGAAAAAAAAACTTTACAAGCAAACGCCTGCCGTATTATTGTGACAAATATCTTGAATGCACAGGACCAACCCTCGACACAGCAGCGATGCTCTTTTACCATGGTCCTCCTGTCCTAATCCTCTATAGTCCACGTGAACCTATCTACTTTTTTCCATTCATCTCAATTAATCCCCATCCACCTGAACTTTGCCTTTATTCACCTAACCAACAACAATCACTAATCAATTACATAACTTTTGCAATCTATAATGGCCTCTTATACACGGCTGGCATGCGGTGGTTCTCCTATGACCTCACTTGGATTTTGAACCGTTCGTGTCAACGCCAGAGTCCCTCATGGTCACTTTTCAATGACGCACACAAGACTTTCGCTTTAATAACCTCCCTGATAGCTAGAGCCGTGATTTCCCAGTCAGGTAATATGAACGCTGTTTATGTTTCGACAATTATTCGGAAATGTTGTTTATCTCTGCCATACTTTTCGCCTGGTTCCGTGTTCATCATAGAGTATAATAACATACATGCTAGAGGGAAATCTGGCGCCACTGTCTAGGGGAGCCCCGCTTCAGCGAGCGTTTTGTCATGTACCGGGCAGGCACGTTCCACTTGTTCTTGGCATGGCTCATGAACAGGCTGGAAAGTTGGCTCTGGCTGCAAAAAAGCAACAATATTACGGCACCAGGTTCATTAAATTTGTTTTTTCATTATAAAATTGAAACAACAAAAGATTAATTTGTCACTAATTATCTAGCAGCTTCATGTACAATGAACAAGAAAAAAAATGCCACCCTTTTTTGTTGATTTTGGTTTCCAGACAAAAAAGAAGCCATATGGCTAGCTAAGCCAAGCAGGCGAGGAACGTCGCTAGCGGCAATGGCGCCGCCCACGGCGTCCCGCGACTGCAGCGACAGATTTCCCTTTAGTATATATTAGTATGAAACTCTATGGCGTTTACTCGGCGCTTTGGCCTCCTATACGGTTTTCTGCAGCGACAAAATGGCGGCTTATCAGTGCAATTTGCTGGAGATGTCGTCAAAAAGCAATATGACGAGACTTTTGCCGCTTCTGCCACGTCAATGTCCCCTTCTCTTTCTCGCTTACCGCTACGCTCTTTTCCTCTAGTCTTTCTCCTCCCACGATAACCTCCGTGGAACTGCGCTCCTCCTTGAACGTGGTGGCCTTGGCTAGCCTCGGACCAGCTCACGGACCAGTTGGCGTTGGGGAACCTGGCCCGGGACATTCTCGACGCTTAATGTCGCGTTTGAATAAAGTTTTTTTTCCTCCGCCTCCTGGCTCTAGTCAATTCAATTTAGCCGAGCCCTAGTCCTCGCACACCATCTACTGGAACATTCTGTTGCTGTTTTATTTCTTGGAATGCCGCCCCGAGGGAAGTGGTCGCGCGTGAGCGGATTTTGTATTTGTGGGTCGAAGTATTGCTTTCAACACGTATTCATGTTTGCTATTGCGAAAATCAACCAGCCATGTTTTTTTTGTACACAGTTCAAACCACTTATGTATTAATGCTTTGCCTCAAAGATGCCTAATGTTTTCATTTTGCCGAACAATGTTTACGGGTACGAAGAGAATTTTCAGATTTAGTGATATGGAAAAGTTTTGCCTGTATTACCTCCACTCGCAATTCATTTATCCTTCGGCCGGATGGTTGAATCGAAGAACACACACAGACCAAAATGTTCGGGTTTAAATAGCCCAACAGAGAGTATCATCTTTTAAAAAACGCAGCTCGCCATGATGCGACTGCCAACAGCCACGCAATGAACGAGGCCACACGATTTGGAGGACGGTGCGAATACATTTTTATATATAAAGATTCACAAGACATCTATGAACAGGGGCGTACAAAGTCTATACATAAAATGGGGTTCGCTTTGTACGGATTACACCATCACACTTGCTGCTATTGGACTGTGTGCGCGCATACACTTTCTGCTTTGGTTCAGTTTTCATTTAAATAACAAATAGTACGGGCCATAAGTTACACCACACAAAAATCCATGTTCCACACTTCACACTCACACCACTTCCAAATGAAACACCCCGTAAAGCTATTTCTTGATGCTCGTTTCAACAACTTCGCAAGTCGAGATGCTCTGCAAGGCACCCTACGCCACTCAATGTTTTCGTGTGGCAGAAGTAAAAAATTATGAATTTTTTTTCACTTTTATTCCATAACATCTCCTGAAACTTGAAAGCAACGCATCCGCTACAGTTTACGGGGTATTTCAAACTCTCACCTGTGTTCCCCTCCAAACATTTGACGGAAAAGCAAAAGACAGACATCCCCAAATGTGAGGAACCACCACGAAATAGTTGACACTGGCCGTTAGAATAGAACTTCGCCCGTGCGCAACATGCAGTGGAAACAGAACCTCGACCATTCATTTACATTCAAGCAGCAAGAGCTATTTGTAAGGGCAAATAAAGTCTCAAGCGATGACATAGTAACCAGAGACACTACAAACCTCTGCAGAGTTTTGGCCATTACAACCTCTTTTTGTATCAGCTGACACAGCGTAAGGTTTGATGGATGGGCTACGCTATGCGCCAAAGCAGGCATGCGTACAACAAGCTGTGACGTCACTTCCGGCTCCTGTTGGCAAAGGATGTCCACCAGCAGCCCGCAAAAAAGTGACATTAAGAAACCCCAACGCAATGTTCCACAGTATGCATCATAAATAACTCAATGCGCAACCATTTTCGTCAGAGCATCACAGACGTTCGTAAAACTATAGCACGCTTCTCTTCGAAGACGCCAAAATAAGACATTCTAGAATATAAAGAACAACACTATATTTACATGTACGATATGAAAAAAAGACGACCTACGCTGTTTTTTTTTTCATCCTGGGAAACGTAGGGAAGAAAAAATGTACAATAAATGTGTCACAACTTTAATAGGCTATGTACAACGCTACCGCATATTTCATTCGACGGCAGACATACGCATCTAAGAATTACCAAGGTGCACAGCCACAGCCTTTCCAAAACATAGTAAGAACCAGAACAAAGCGAAACACACTTTCTTCACACCGGGATAACTAAAAAACAATACAGTACGAGAAGTTTCACACGGGAGACAACATACATTGGAACTCGCTGAATCGAACATTCGTCGAATGTCGCAGTTCAGCGAATAAATACATTGCCTGAGCATTACGTTGTGCAGGCTGACAATTTGTAACGGCGCAGAGACGAGCGAACGCCACGCACTCTTGCTCAGTATTGAATGTCACAGTAATCAAGGGCGCGAAAAAAGCGGCGTTGAACTTAAGCGGACGCTTCTAGTAGGGGCTGAATGATCATTCCATAATAGTTAACTAACTCGCACCATGGAGGGAAATGCCTTCACACGAACGTCAGTACAATTCTATTGCCCCAACCCGCAGAGAAATTGTTCCCATTCGGTTAACAGGCTTCAACAGAAGATTACACCTAGATCGTTTTTCAAACAGAAAGACTCGCCAGTGTACAGGTTTTTTTAATACTCTTGAAACTGCTTTAAAACAACGTAACATTTGGCTCTCGGCCCCACAGTCTTCCCGAAGCAGGTGATGTGAAACCCGGCAGGGTCGGCATAGAAGAATTACGAACTTTTATGCCTTTAAGAAGATGCAGCAGCTGTAATAGAACTAAAGTTCGTGCACATGACTAACCGGTAAAAACACCCGCCACAAGCTGCCCAAACTATTTGCTCAGAGCGGTTAGAACGGTGCAAGGTCATGCGGTCACATCTTTGAAACAGCTGCATATCTTATATTAGAAAAAGAGCCCGTTTATAATGTTCAAGTACACCTTCCGAAAAATAAATTAATGGAGCCAATTGAGTTCTTGCCACTCAAATACATTTTTTTCACCGGGACCCCCCATCAACCTCCAAATTCGACACACTTCGCGTATCTCCTGAATCCAGTACCGAGAACGTTTTGTGGTGTGGGATTTTTTTTCAGTCACCAGTGCAACTAAGCAGAGTGAAGCGTTCAGAAGTAACAAAAAGTCGTGAAAACTGTCTTGCAAATAAGAGGAAAGTACAGACATTACGCGCGGCGATTGTAACAAATCTCTTTTGCACCCCGACATCCTATAGCCCGTCCAAAGACGCCAATTCGAAGCAAGAAGAGGGCGCCCTAGCTGCCCATAGGAGAGTATCACTGAAACCAGAGCGCAGCTTTACCCGCTCGTGATGTTGAATTAACCTGCCATGTAGGAGGCCACTAATAACCCACCACTCATTGTGAAGCCAGGAGAACGCTCGCGAGAAAAAAGAAGAACTCAGGCACGTTTTGATGAACCACCACAATGAAAACCCACCTCGCTGCCAACTTTCAATCACAAAAGGTGCAAACTAAAATATACATCCCGCAAAAGAAGAAGAATTATTTCCCGCATGTCTAAGAACCTGTATCACCACACTCCTAGACGGCATTTGCGCGTAGACATAACTTGAAAGCTTAACAGAAGGCGAAACTTGAAAGTATTGAATAGTAGAAGGTATTCAAGAACGCCAAGCGCCGAATTATTCGGCGAAGACAGAGTACCAAACTGTCGCTAATACTTTGTGCAATGTTAGGCTACTCTTATGCTCTTCAAACTGTTTCGGCGACTAACGCAACAAGTGTTATAAATTCGATAATTGTAACTACGCTAACATAACGTTCTTCCATTCAGGAGCTAGCCTTCAATATTCATGGAATTAAAGCAACCGATCTCCAAACGTTTCCCGCGGTCAATGGATGCAGTAAGATTCTATTTAAAACACACCATTGGAGTTCCCCAAATCAAATCGTGTTCGCACACAGCCCGAGATTTTGTTAGCCGGTGTCCCCTGCTCTTCTCTGCCCTATTTATAAAGCCGTGTTTAGCTTACAAAAATTCATCAAAGATGTCCCAATAGCTCTGGGAGGCTCAACAAAAAGCCGAATCAGCAGCCAGCGAACATTCCTTCCGCGTTGCAGAGCAATATTTTATGCTGTGTGTGCCATGATCCAAAACAAAGAGCACCAAATTAATTTTGTGTCCTCCCGCAGGGAACTCCTCTAAACAGGGACACAATGTAGTCTGCTTTTAAATTCCGGTGCCTTATCGGTGCCAACGGTGCGTTGTCTCGTTTCTCTAACAGTGTTTTGTCGGGACTACTCCACATTCCCGAAATGGGCAGGACAGCATGAGGGACTACCCTCGCGAAGGAAAAAAAATAGATCCTGCCTCTACGCAGAATACAATCACACCTTTGCGGCGTCATCTACTTTCTCTCGTGAACCTCGCCGGCTGCACCACAACCAGAACACACGCTCCAAAACTTTTGTCTTGCAGCGTAGGCGTCGCTGGGATCTGCGGGAACGGAGGAGGCGGCGTCGTGTGGTGGTGGTACTCGGGAGTGGTGGCCACGGTGGTGACGGAATGGTGGCCGTGCCTCCTGAGGTCGCAGAAGCTGCAACAGGGGCGGCAGTAACGTAGCTGGCACGAGCTACGCGAGGCTGTTCTCGGCCTTGTTGATCTCCATGACGATCTGGGCGTGCTCCTCGAGCAGCTTGGCGAACTCCTCCTTGCGCAGTTCAGCGTTCATCTGCAGCGAGAGAAGAGAGACAAGGATGGTATGATACAGTGACTCAATAAGCAGTTAGAGCACCGCCACTGTAACACGCAAGTAAGGAACGGCGGCCATTTTGGTGTTTGTAAATGTCGTCAGATTGCCGCTTCTGCGGTATCGCCGCTACCTTCGGCAGGGTCGTTCGTAAACAACACTGCCGAAGACGCAGCTTTCAGACACATTCCTGCAGATCAAATTATTCGAAGGGAGGTTTCGCGTTCGGAACGACGTCAGTCGCGCGCAGCAAGGATGGCAAACTAAGACTACCAGAGCTGACTAAAACTCAGACAACAAAATGGCGGCGACCATGAACCGTTGCAGTGTACACAAATGTCACGTGATGCGAACTTGCCAATGATCCTTGCTGCGGCGCGGAACACAAGGGGAAAAAAGATTCCGGTACTCTGAAACCTTATGTAGTGACACTAGTGCGGTGAATACAGATTCTTTAAGTAAAAATGGGCTGTGAAGAATTTAAAAACTGGTAATTACGTGATGGGCTTTAGATAGACAGCTCAGCTAGAAGTGCTAGCGAGACTTGCTTGAAAACGAGGGTCCTCAAGTGTGAATCGACAAAGTGGGTTTACAGAGATGACAAAAACAAGGCCACGAAAAGCAACTTTGCTCCAGTTTCCCTGAATTTCTAGGGTTTTATGGATTGTGAAGTAAACTTCACAATGCATTCTTTGGAAAATGCCCTATTCTTGCATCTATTGATCTTTTCAGACGATTACGAGACGTAAGATCCCGGAAAACGCGTTATCTGAACGAATATCGAACAACGTAACTGGCGGGCAAACGAAATAATGGCGAAGGTATCAATGAGGAGCGTTGCTGTAAAAACCGAGGTTCAATAAATCTTCCGTTTTGTTATTCAAACAGTCAGGAACCAGAACATAAAGATGTGCCCGCTGCTTCACTTGTTACGCTAGAAGCTAAGCTGACTGCCAAGGTTTTTAGGGAAAAGTTCTTTAACATTCAGCACAGCTACTCCCCATAATACAAGCCGCGTTCATTGTTCACGAGTAAGCAAAGTTTGTTTTTGCTAAGTAGAGCGGGATCTTCCTATTTTAGCGCCCAAATACTAGGAGAGAAAACCACAAGAAATGCGTGCGTGCTCTGAACACAAACCAACGAAGCGAACATAGGCGAAGGGAGGATAGTAGAGCGGAGAAAAAAAGAGGACGGGTAGTGTCAGCACGCGCCGCGCCTGCGCAGATAGGAAAGCACGGTGGAGGTGTGCTCGTGGCTCGGCACACGGGATTTTTACGCATGCATGGGCACGGCCTCCGCGATTAGCAACAGCGTGAGAGAAGAGGTTTTGCGCCGATATGGGGAAAGAGGGAGAAAGAGCGCCGGGGAAAGGCGGGAATACGAGATCCGGCGAAGTGAGGCAGAGGCGCCAGGTTAGGCGTGGGGTGCCGAAACAGCCTGGCGTGGGGTGGGTGTCGGCACCCTACGCGAGACCGTTTCGGGCCCCTGTCTTCCCCCCTGCTACCCCACTCCTAAAACCGCATTGCTTGTCCACGCGGAGCGAAATGAAGGTCGCCTGTGCCAGAGAGCTTCAGAGGACACCGATAGAGATGCACAGGCAGGAGTTTAGCTGCGCCTGATGCGCGCATGCGGAAGACAACAAATCAAGCGCGCTGAAGGTGCGCGCTCCGTGACACAAGTGATTAGAATTAGGCGAGCCGACTGCGCACGCACAAGTGTATTAGATGGTTCCGAAACTTTCTACCACTTCTCTACTATCTACTTCCAAAATTTTTAATGTGCAGTTTGTACATCCTGATTCCACAAAATCTTCATGTTCCTGAAATAAATGCAAAATCTTGCTACGCCGCTTAATAAGGTAGAACCATTTCCTCTTTGCTTCATTGGCTGTACGGCTGTTGGCAGAAATTTTTGTTATCGGGAAGAAAAGTTGAGTAGCATGATTCAGAAAACTCCAGCTGCATGCGACGCCAACGGCCGCAACGTTCCGTTGGAACCTAGGCATCCAACAAAACGCGAGCATTCAATAAAACACGACGCTCATCAACTTTCGTAAATTGTGCACAAAAACAAAACTAACGAAACCCTAAAATAATGCACAAAACTTTACCAGCAAGAAAATGAACAGCAATACACGCATGTTTCGTCGACTACAAGGAACCCTTCCAACTTTTGTGCTGTAGGAAAGGCAGTACCGCCCCATGTACACGCTAAGAGCCCCGAAAATATACCCGAACGACCACACCTTTTTCTGGACTTTTACCCACTTTCGTTCTCCGGAAAACCGACCGAATGGGCAGCAGCGAAGCGCAGGCAGGCGGAATATCGGCTCTTCACTCACTCATTTCCGCATCCATCACTGCACGCCTGTCAACTCCGCAGCGCCCGAAAGAGAAGGGAAAGGTGTGCGGCTCTTGCGTTTCGTTACGTCATGCGGTCGCTGCACGGACGCCACCATCAATCAAACGTGTCAAAAGATCCCCGCTTCGTCGGGAAGCTTTCCCCCCTTTTGTTTTCTTTATTTCTTCAGAAGAGAACGTTGCTTTACCGGAGCGATCCGGTTGCCGCTCGTCTTTGGCCGGCCGCAGATACCGGAAACACTGCGTTTTTTTAGCAGCTTGCTATCCTTTACGGAGGCCGGCGTGACCCAGTAAAAGGATCTGAAGCGACAAGCTCGATAGCTCCCTCAATTCTAGAATGTACGTAATAAAACAAACGTGATGGGATGTTTAAGAAATGTCACCATACGATGACAAATATTACCCTACGCACTTTTTGGTGTATCGCAGATCTCACCTTCGCGGTGACCACCTTTCGCTGTTTAAACATTAATCAGGCATTTTTATGTCCCGAGTAACGTTCCGGACAGAAACAATGTGCTTCCACATGCCGCACAGTCGAACAAATTGGCCGCGTATCTGCTCCATTCGTTGCAAATGTCGTCAAATGACAATAGTCTTTGTAGGCATTTGCCAAGGAAATGCCCCCCTTCGCTTTCACGCTCACCTGTCATGCCGTTCCTGTTCCGTCGCACTCATCCCAAAAGTAAACACACTAAAAGTTTGCTCAAGGCGATTTGAATTTACCGCGTTCCACTGCTACAGGCGGGGTTCCTCGATGCCAGCGCTGCAGTACGGCGGAGACGCCCGTGAATGGAGGCGGCCGACTACAAGGTTTATAGAACCGCGTTGCCGTGCTCCACGTGCGTTCCAAGCAGAACGTGGAACCTAGCTAGTGGAGCCTTTCGTTGCTGTTCCGCGTGATTTTTCATATGCCGCCAGGAGGCGGCGGTTTTCTGCAGTAGATGTGGAATATCATTTACTATCGAAAAACCACGCACCCAGGAATTTTTTAATAAAACAACACTGTAAATATTCCTTGTGTATTAGTACTAATTTCCTGTTTTATATTTGCGTAATGCCTTGTCCTTGTTCAACAAAGTTGACAAGTATGAACATATAAACCTGGCTTAGACATTTACATTTGGCTGTGAGTATATAAGACTATTGCGCAGTAAGCATTTTACTTTGGCCGGGTGGCTGAATCGAGTTACAGACAGACAGACGGACAGACAGACAGACATGCAGACAGACCAAAATTTCTGGGTTTAAGTAGCCTAAGAAAGATTATCGTATTTAATAGTATGTCGAATCCGCCCACTATAGGGCCACTAGCGTAGCCCCTGTGAGAGAGAACGAGAGCGCGCCGCGAGAGAGAGAGAGAGAGAGAGAGAGAGAGACCAGAGAAAAGAAGGTGACGGGTCTATACACAGCGTGCCAAAAAAAAAAACCTTCGCGGCGCGGCACATCCGTTTCTAGCCCTTGAATAACTTCTTGACAACAACGTGGCAGATTATGACTTGTTTTACGCATGCGGCTACTTGCCCTGGGGCATTCCTTTTCATTTTGAGGCGCGCGCTCCTGGCTTTGCCATTTGCGAAAATTTCTCAGCACCAACGTCCAACCTCTAAATGGAACTAATTCTCGCCTCATCACCATAGCACAACTTCTTACCCTTCCCACCTGCGGGCCTCACAGGGGATTCACACGAAACCTACTTATCGTCTTTGCCAACGGACCACCGTTCGGCGCCAAAAATGCGGCAGCTGCCATTCTGAATTGCCTGGAAAATGCAGCTGCCTAACTCGGCTATGAGTTTAGACCGCAGTGCGTGCTAATGTACTACACCGACCTCAACGGCCCGTTCACGAAACCACCTGGCGTGACCAAACACTCGCACCGTCTGCTGTAGAACGTGGCCTCCGCAAGGCGAACTTGCTATTTACTGGGCCATTATTTAGGCAGGGACGACAGCAGTGACGATTTCACAGCGACAGTGATTGCAGCCGCCAGAACGTCACCCCCAATTCATCCACTCCCGTTGGCAGTGACGGCGACATGCCTATCCGCGCATTGTGCGCACAACTCCACTAAAAATGATGTACACGCATTCCCACACCAGAAAATAAACTTTACGTGCCTCGTTATACTTTTTATATCCACGTGAAAGTCGCGCCATTTCAGCATATACTTGCTACAGGTGCGAAAGAAGGGTGAATGATGCCGGGTAGCATAGGCGTGCGCACAGGGGGTAGGGTGGGGGGGGGTTGCGGGGGGGGGGGGGGGTACGGTTGCCCCCTAATCACCCTAAGGGGGGGGGGGCACAAAACTTACCACACACCTTAACTCAATCGAACCTGTCCTGTAGGGTTATCACCACGCGTGTGTCTTCACGATAGTAGCAGCCCAAGACCCATCATGTTAAGTTCCAAAAGCTGTTTACAGATGTGTCGTATGTTTCTGCACTTTGGGGATAATGGAAGTTCTTTCGGCAGCGCGTTGTGCAATTGATGCCACATCCTCGCTGGGACTTGTTCCACTTGACGGCGTTACACGTGGAAGTAAAAATTTCTGCTCAGAAATATTTTGGTATCTGTTGCAATTTCATTTTATTGAAATACAAATATATAACCGTTCCCCGTTTTCGCACTGCATTCTGAAAGTTAGGCCTTCAGTTGGAAGAGGTCGAAAGTTACCGGGGAGAAGGAAGGGGGCGATCAAGAACCTCTAATCAAGAACCCTGCGCACACCTATGCTGGGCAATGTTCGTATCACTGGCGACAAACGCTGAGTATAGACGAAAGTGAAAGGCAAGCTTACGATTAGGCTCCGAACCATGTCTTCCTCCGCCGGTGTGGGCGTTTTGCAGGCTGCAAAGAACGCGCAGAAAACGAATTAAAATGTTGAAACGGCACGATAAACACGGCTTTCTCGAGAGCGTCGTACGCGCGCACACAACGCATACATACGATCGTTCCCAGGACAGTCTGCACTCAGAACACTAGAGAGCTGTAAGAAGAGTCGTTACGAAATGTTCGTGAAAAAAAAAAGTAGCACCATTATAAAGGTGCAAACGCCACGTCCATCGATAATACCCAATACGTTGCGCGGTCGCGCAAAATTCACTGTTTACAAAATCAGGGTTTATTTTCCAGACATTTATTCTGTCTTCGTTTAGTCGCTTAAAAATCAAGTTCCAGAGCAAGACAAAACAGCTCGGTCGATTCCACGCAGTATTGACCATGAGCCGCATAACCGCGTTGTTCACAGAGCAATCGTCTTTTTCAACATTGTTTCCGTTCACATTGGGAGCTGGAAGGAAGGATTTATGAACGGCATAGTCTTTTTTGGGTAAACGAGTTCACCGTTAAAGAGGTATAGAAGAATAGTCGATGCGGTTCATTGCATTGCCATTGTTGGCTGCTTTACGATTTGATAACTATTTTATAGATCGTATTGTGTTTTTTTTTTCGTTCCCTTAAAGAGGGATATTTGAGAACATCTAGTGAATAATCAGTTGAACTGCAACTTATTTTAAACTTAACCATGACGGCATGTGCTGCCGTTACGGAAGCTGGCTTGTGCACCTAAGTGAAAGCTTCGACCCTGAAACCACATATACGAGACTCCAGAAAACGTCCAACGTATTACAAAACTCATTGCTTATACTTCCACGGTGTAAAATAACAAATAAACGTACCACTCTTAAATTACAGCCTATTGTACACACCGGGAAACAAGGACGAAACTCAGCGTTTCCGAAGCAGCTGGGCGAAAGTTGGCACCCACTACATTACTGCTTTGTCCTTATCATTTGACCATTTAGCGTTTTGACACTATGCGAAAATGTAAAACAAACGCATTGCATACTTTTTAAGCAGCCTCAAGACATGGGCTGACTTCGCACTCTGTGAGATAAATACAACGCTAACGCGATCTGCTTAACATTACCTTCTAAGGGGACGCAAACAGAGCACGTCTTCCGTGGCTTAGAAAATGAAACTTCCGAAGTATTGCTTTTTGACACAGACGCTTCAAGCGACAGATTACAATAAACTGCAATCACCGCTCATTTCGAATATGGGGATGCCGCGATTACCTACACTGACGTCATGAGCCAGGGTGGCGCGACGCAAAAATCTCAACACGATGGGCAATTAATTGAGGCAACAGGGTGCCACGTCTAGACATACGCCACTGCAGAACACTCACTGTATGGGTCGTCGATGCAGGCCCTCGGCGGAGGGCTCGACGGGTTCCACCACGATGCTTACGGTGTGGACTAGTCCGCTCTTTGCCAGGCCTTTCTCGGCTCCCAGAGAGAGGACGCTCTTCTCGCCACCAGGGGACGCCACCAAACGACCCTCGCTCTGCTGATGCAAAGGAAAGGCACGAAACAGCGCAGTGCAATTGTAAATCCTCTGTCTATTTACTAGGCCAAGTAATTGCAGATCGAAACTGCGACACAAGCATAGAGATGGTCAACGCGCCCTGAACGTACTGCTCGTGCTTTGTCTTTAGTGCCTCTAGCACGTTTCTTTTCTCGAGAACAATGCATATTTAGCAAAAGCAACCCAGTCTTTGTAGTCATTAAAAAAACTGCTACTTCCTGTTATGCACATATCTATCTCTTCAAGCGTGGCAACGTTTTTATGAGCTCTAAAGAACGGTGACAAGAAACAGTGCTTGAAAAAAATTAGGTGTTTGTACGCGCAGAAGATACACCTATAATATGAGGCGCGGCGTAGTCGAAGGATCCCGATTAATTTTGACCACCAGGAAATATCTACCCTGAGACGAAATTTCGACACACGGGCGTTCCTCTGAAACGCAGCCACTGGAGCCGGGTTCTAACCCTCGTTATTAAGCTAAGCAGCACAACGCCTTAGTCACCACTGACTTCAAGCATTTTGTCAGGATCTCAACACCGTTTCACAGCTCGTGGATGCAGCGTTCCAAATTTTGTTGACTTCACCCGTGACAGTACGTGCTCGCTTCATTGCCGTAATAGTACTTAAATGTCAGTGGGATTTTAAGCCTTTTTCACTTAACCAGTTTGCCCCAAGGCAGTCTTGGGCCGATTTTGTTCCTTCCATTGTACGCAACTGACCTAGCAAACGTTTCCAGTGAGACAGCAGTGAAGCTAAGATTGTACTGATAACCGCTGTAGATATATCTGACGTTGAACATCACATTCGCTTATGCAACATGCTCGCACTGCGTTGAACCTGAACTACAATCTGACAAATAACCATTAGAAGAGGTAGCCTCGAGTCAACCTTAAAGAAAATGCTTCTTTGTTAATATAAATGTGGATCCGATACATGTACAGCACAATACATCAAAGTAACCATAACGGCAAATCCAATATGCCGCACGCATGTCTAACCCACACAAAACGCTGATGAAAATGAGTCCAAGCAGTTACACTAAGGAATGCAGAGTACCTGCGTAAAAGGAGTACGCTTGGGTAGCTCGGGCAACCCATCAAGAAGACGACAGTCAAATTTCAATCTGAACCTCCCAGCTTTCCGGGCGATTGGTGACGCTGCACCGGAGCCGCTTGATAAATATACATGTGTCACATAATGCGTACGCTGTGTGTGTGTGTGTGTGTGTAAAGCAGCAGTAAGCATGATAATCAACCTAATCCTAGACAACCAGAAAAGCTAAGAACCAGGTGAACCTTAACTCGCCCTAGGTATATCCTGGAATAGAGCTAAGACACTGCTAATTTTTTTTTTGGTTCACTCGTCGGTCCTGGCCATCGTTGACTCGGTTACACCGACAACCGGCTAACCCCAGAAAGAGCCGCCAAAGGGCTGCGCCCTAAAACGGCGTAACGTTACTTGGGACGACAGTCAAATTTAATTCTGAACCTCCTATCTTTCTCTATTAGAACGAGCAAGTTAATTTTCGAAAGACAACACAAATGTACACTGTGGTACACCAATACATGGACGTCTTTAAAACATTTTGCTGAGCGAACCGCCGCTTCCGGTCACGCTCAAACTTTACGCGAATTCCGCATTTTGTGGTCTATTTTGTTTAACATCAAGAATAAGAACGTCGCTAAACCTGCTTTTAGAATATATAACGATTTTTTTATCTCTTGAAAACCTTGACGCTATCTTGGCAGCATTGACCGCACTTGTAGTGTGGCGCCACCTCGAGTATTTTCTACAAAACACCCGATGGCAGTTTGCTTATTTCTAAAGAAGCAGGCAAGCGCCGTTCTTGATCTTGGTTTTGAACAAAATAGACCACCAAAGGCGACCTTTGTTTAGAGTTTGAGATTCGCTCAGTAAACGTTTTAAATGCGAATGCATTTCTTAGCCGCAGGTTGTCTTGTGTCGTTGAGCGGCGTGCGCCTAGCAACAGCTGTGGCGCGCGCCTAGCAACCGGAGCAGGTGCGGAGTAGCGGAGGCAAGGGGAGAGGAGGAGCGCGCTCGGCGTGTGAGGGCGCTCGCCTCGCGGAGCTCGGGCGGAGTAGCGGAGAGTGAGTGGAGAGGAGGAGCGCGCTCGGTCGTGTGAGGGCGCTCGCATCGCGGAGCTCGGGGCGGAGAGAGAGCTCGCACGCGGGCTGGCGAGGGTCCTCTCTCCTCTCCGGGTACCCCTCTCCGCTCGCTGCGCATATAAATGCAGGGAGCGCGTGCCTCTCTCCGTGACTGCTTGCCGACTGGCGCCTTGATAGCGATGGAAGTCGGTGACACCGAAGTGCACCCAATGCATTGGCATTTCCGCACGATCCCCTTCGGGGAGGTGGGGGGATTTTTTTTTTAATGACGCCCATTTATCGATGTACCAGTTTGAATCTCTGCGCAGCATTCAGTTGTTGGTTCACACACTAGAAGACAGTACCACATTCTGCTTCTCTCATTCCAGTAGCTGTGATCGTACCCAGAGATGCCACTCACCATGTTCATCTGTGGCAGGGGGAAGGACTCCGGGGGATGGACTTGGACGGGATCCGTGGTGATGGTCTTGCTCGGCGCAGGCTCAGTGGACCCACTGCAGCAATCGAGATAAACAAAGAACAGCAGATAAGTATTAGTGCTGAAAGTTTTGTGCTGAGCGCGCTTTCTGAGCATGGACTTAGTTTATTCTCAACCTGTGTGCAACTTGGCTTCGTCGTATGGCGGGGTCACACAGAGAAGTCGCCGCTGTACAATGTCTGTTTGAAGGTTTGGTGTAAATAAATGTGCGCCTGTTTCAGAAAATAACCAATTTTATTTTTTGCCGTATTCTCTGTTGAGGACTGCACACTATGACCACAAAGTTTCCAAATTTTAGCGTTGCGAAACTACAAATTTTCACGCGCAGAGAATCACGCAGTAACAATGGTGGCGGCATCTTAACTGGACGACAAATATCCTCCCGCAGAGCCGAAAATAATGTAGATGTCTCGCTATAGACTGCAGAGTGATACTTGGCCGCCATGACTTCATCACAAGGATAGCGGCATCATCTCAAATTTACAACACTTAAGAAGAGAGCGTCGTACTAAGCTGGTGTCCATAGTTACTTTCAGACAGAGCGCTCACGGACTGGACAAGTACACGCAGAGTGGTTACAAACACGGTAAAAGGTCAATATTTAATAACTGAATACCTGCATGTCAAGTTATAACACAGAGTCCCGCCTGAAGATAAAAAAAAGAGTTGATACAAATTACACAAAACCTATGAAAAACAGGAGAACTTTGCCAGCCTTATTTTCCCTCCAGGGTAGAGCGTTTTTCATAAATAGCTATAGCTTGGTTCCTGGGTGAGCCAACACACCTTCCTTCCTTTGAAGTTGTTATGCACCTAAACATCTCGTTCTTTCTGTCACGCTGGATGACGCTGGTGGCAGCGTTGTTGGACATTCTTAATTGAACGCATGCAGTATAGAAAGGTATGGCAAATAAAATTTATTCTTTGAGAAAGTTTAGGGTATTTGATGGGCGTATATCTGATTTTTGGCAGCGGTATTCCTCGGACCCCTATCCTGTATCCTGGATGGGATTGTCGACTATGTTCTCAATGCTTTTGAAATTGAATAAAATGTTCAAGTGTTGCAGAATAGGGCGGATTGCGCCACAAGAAAGATTTCATTGGGCTCTTTGCGCATGCGCGAAATTTCGTGCGGGGCCGTGATTCTGGTAGTTTTCATCATCCTCTCCATAGCAGTGAGCAGATTCTGTTGCTCAAGCCGCCGTGATAGCATATCTATGGCAACACGCATTTGGTTCATATCGGCGCTTTACATACAGGTGCCGTGGTTTCTGCATAAACAAAAGAATTACAGCCACCGACGAGCTTTCCTTGCTAGATACGCGGTGAAAACATCGTCGAAATCGGTCTCCTGTTGTGGCTACAGCGCGTTTTTTTTTCCTTCGTAATCTCACGCCCCTCGGGTGACACTTGGGCCACATCGAACACTTTTGTGGTGGACGCCGTTTTTTAGTTGGTTATGTGCGGCATTTGCACATCGGAATTAAAAATATTCTCGTTCTGCATCGGCTTACACCAAAGTTGGCGAGCCACAGCACCAGTTGGTGCGGATATGTGTGGTGCTCCGTGATGCTTCAAACTTTTCGCGCATACACGAAAATAGGTTCCTCCGAATAATGTTACTACTGCGCCATGCAAGCGAAGAAGCGATAGAAAGCCGAGCCCAGCCAGCAATCCCGAGCGAAGCTACAGTGGCTACGTTTGGAATTCGGCGATTCTAAGAAAAAATATTACCGATGGGCGTCGGGCCCCCAAATTATTTCGGTCACCGGACTTCTTCCAGCCGTTTGACAAGCAATATCACGAGTCATTCTTCTGTGTGAAAGTGAATCCTAAGCGAAGCTGAGTTGACAGAATTTTGAACGCAGGTACGAAATCTCGGCGAAAATTGGGTTTACCCGACGAACCATTCCTCGACGTTCTCCCAATCTCGGTAGATGGTCTCTTTAGACGCATCGGTTTGTGTCGGAGACTGGGTGGAGCTTCCCGCATATTAGGCTACTTATAACGTAACTTGCCATCTGCCTCTCCTGACAGAGAAACTCATACAGCATACGCGGTGGCTCAGTGGTTAAGGCGTTGTGCTACTGAGCACGAGGACGCGGGTTCGATTCCCGGCCGCGGCGGCCGCTTTTCTGATGGAGGCGAAAAGCGAAAACGCCCGTGTGTACGAGATTTCGGCGCACGTTAAAGATCTCCAGGTGGTCAAAATTAATTCGGAGCCTTCCACTACGGCGCGCTTCATCGCCTGCGTTGCGTCGGCGCGTTAAGCCCAACAATCAATCAATATACAGCATACGCACGACCAAAACTAGCGTACGCGTCATCCATTTGGAACGACTTACAAGGTTATCTCACCGATGATTCGGAAGCCGTTCAAAGCCACGCACGTCGTCTTATTACGTGCCAATATTCAAGACACATCAGCGTATAAGAACACCTCGCCTGCCGCATACGCCCCCCTAGATGACCGTAAATTGCCGGACGACGGCGACGAGCAGCTCCTTTTTCCCCTATGCCGTAACACTCTGGAATGCACAGCCAGAGAATGCATCTTGCAAGGACCGCAAGATATTTCGCGAAAAACTAACCAGTTTGCAAAAGCCAAATGATACGTCCTAACACTGCAGTTACCTTTTGCGTTCATAGTTTTGTTTAACTGTACTTCCAGAATTTATTTATCGCCTGCCATGTATTTTTGTTTTGTTATGCGTGTTCTTTTTGTTTGTTTTTCTTTATTTCCTGTAATCAGTGTGCATCTTCATATTGTTATGTTTGCTAAGAAACTTACAGCTTCAATGTACGCCCCCTCCCCTTATGTATTGCCTTCGGGTCCTTAAGGTTAAATAAATGAAATTAAATGAAAGAACTTTTAAGCAGACAGTCTTTACACGTCTCGCGCAGCTCTTAATCTCCCGTCGACCTCGGCGTCCAAACGTCGAGACTACACGCTGCCTCCCCATTACTACAACGCGACAGAAGTAAAATAATAAATATTGCACGGTCGCGTATCGAATTAAAGCTACTGCGGCTCCACAGAAGAGCAAGCAAGCGCCGAAACTAACGAACAGGCGCATGCCCCACATGCGAACGCATCGCGCTTGAAAGACAGGCACAAACAAGAACGCCTCACGCTTTTGCATGGAAAGAGTTACTAAGTTACAAACTAAGGAAAGCGTTTTTGCCGCCCCACATCTGTAGACAGACACAAAAATCCGCAAAGCCTTAGCCATAATCCACTTCGCTGTAGAAAGAAATCTCCACACTTGCAATTCTATCATTCTTGCTTACCAAAGACAAGCACTCGTCATATCTTGCTCTATTTCCGTTAAAAGTTAGCTTCACTGCCATTCTTCACGGCATACACGGATCTACCTTTCGGTCACTCTTTTTAGGACTCGACGAACGTTGGGTAATAAAAACTCACGCCATGGGAAAGCCGTTGGCGGTTCCAAGCGGGCGCAGAACGCAGTTAGAAGAGATCGTGGCCATCATCTGCCCCATGTTGACAGCGATGCAACGCAATGCACAACCACGACGAGATTCTAAGCGCAGGGCGGCAGCTCGAACCAAATACCACTACGTCGAGCAGCCTCGTGACGGGAACGAGCCGGCAGTTGCGACTAACCAATGGGAAATCTTGCGTGGCCTTTGCGTCACGTGATTGTGGTGTAACGCAACGAGTGTTGTTTCACGTGGTCACGCTGACGCGCTAACACGCCCCCCGACTGGTCCAACCGCGCGGACCGCACGTGGAACAGCCGGGAGAGATTGCGTGCTGTGTACGCACCGTACACAAATGCCCCGATTCTCGATTACGTATCGCGGTGGGCGTGCGGAAAGCGATAAGGGATCAAGTGAAAGTAACGCGACCGAAAGCCCAGGAATGACTTGTGGGAATGATAAGAAAGGCAGCCTTCACCGAAAAGATGTGGCGCAGTCATAGTGGTTATGCCTTCGGTAAACAAAAAAAGGCAAAACAGAACAATTTTTGGCACTAGCTTTACGACAGTATTTACACAACGAGGTGACGTAATGTTGAACGCTTCGGATTGCTTTGGGAGATCCGGGTGCTCAATTTTGGTAGCGTTGGCCCAGTTGCTTCGCTGCTATGTTTAACAAGGCTGGCTGCAATTATTTTACTCGCGTAACAAGTGTGCGTACGTGTGGTATTGT
The DNA here is from genome assembly GCA_013339765.2 of Haemaphysalis longicornis. NCBI lineage: Eukaryota > Metazoa > Arthropoda > Arachnida > Ixodida > Ixodidae > Haemaphysalis > Haemaphysalis longicornis. The sequence continues at coordinate 139,472,761 of CM023452.1, forward strand.
TGTCAGCGCTGCAGTTGTAACCATAACCGCGAGAACTGTGGTGCTTCGCCACTTGGTTTTCGTCAAAAACATCTGGACCTTGCTGTGTACCGCGCCTAAATGCGCGGTTCTTCAGTTCAAAGCAAGAAGTACAAAGTACAAAGCAAAAAACCGTGGTTGATTCCTATGTCATAGGAATCCATAAAGCACGAAAGTGAAATGTGCAGCGAAATCTGCAGCGACGTCCTGCTAGCGGGTCGCTTCAGGAAAGGCGCGGCCACTTCGGTCCTGCTCCGTGGCGTATACGGCAGACGATTGCGTTGCCACGAGCTCAGCTTGTGGAACGCGAGAGGTATAATCTGTAGCTTTAACCGTGCACACGCAAATGCGTTCCGCTGTCTGCTGGCTTTTCTCTTCGCATCAAATCAGGTGGCGTTCGCGCCATTCCCCATCGGCGTCGCCCCGACGCAGCTTGCGCCAACTGTCGGTGCTTGTTCCCATCATCATGCGCGACTTCGCTTTACCTCTCATAGACGGCAGCACCATCCGCGTCAATAAAACTTTTTTTGGCGTTGCTCCTGTGTTCGTTTGCTGGCGTCATTTCCGTGACGGATAAGACGTCATCGAATTCTTGGTGTACCCGGGAATACAACACTTTCGTGTTAAAAAATTGCCTGGCGATACTCCCTAATGCGATATTTGGGCGCAGCACTAGTGCGGTGAGTCAGCACTCACTCGTGGGTTTTCTAGACGGCAGCGGGGATGAGCCTCTGCCTCGGCGGCGCGAAGTGTGTCCATAGAGAACTAGTAAGGGACCGCGATCTGCGTGTTAAGCGAACGCACATCATAGTCACGCGCGTCGAGCGCGTCGTGCGGGCACAGCATACTGCCCCCTCCCTTCCCTCACCGCACACTTTCAGAGAGTGTTGATCCGCGCCGCCACGGCGAACCGCCCTCCCCTCCCAATTTCGCGACACGCTCCTCCTTTGCTTTCTTTCATCGTTCGCTTTTGTAGCGTGAGCTACACTGGCCGAAGTTCAGTTTCACGAGGCTCCTGGAGAGCCGTGCTGCACATGCGCGAGGAGCAGTTACGTCACACGGCGCAAAGAACGTTGCTCGCTGCCCGGCGTCTCTCACACACCCCACGCGTCAGGCGTCTTCGCCCACCTCCGTTCCGCACGTTGCGCCCCAGTCCACTTGATAATCATGTGAGGGGTGGCCGCGTGTGCAACCGAGGGCTGGTGCGTCGTAGCAACACCGGCGTGCGCCTGTGGAACCAGCTTAGCTCTGGGGCGATTGGTGAGGCTGCGGCTTAGCCGCTTCATAAATATACACGTGTCACATGATGCCTACACTGTGTGTGTGTCTTTAAAGCCAGAGTAAACATCATAATCAACCTAATCCTAGACAACCAGAAAAGCTAAGAATAACCAGCTGGCCCTTAACTCGCCCTACGTATATCCTGGCATAGCGGAGCTAGGACACTGCTAATTTCTTCTTTCACTCGTCGGTCCGGGCCATCGTTGCCTCGGTCACGCCGACAACCGGCCCAGCCCAGAGACGGCCGACCAAAGGGCTGTGCCCCAAAACGGCGTAACGTTACATGCTTTCTGGTTCTATGCGAAATATGGCCACTGTCTGCAGGAAGACCTCATGTCTGCGTTTTTGCTACAAAACTTTATCTCTGCGCTTGCGCCACTGGCATTGTTGTCTCACAGGGTTGTCGCCTATTTTTGCTCCACAATCTCGCCGGCGAGCGATTAACGAGCACACACAAGCACGCACCTGAAGCACTGCAGGTTGAGTTTGCCGTACCGCTTGCAATCGCGTGTGACATTTTAGTGCGCCTAACTGCGGCTACCCACAATGCTTCGGACCTTTTTAAAACGTGTAGTCACTGTGGAACTGTCGCGGAACTCGAGATTTCCGGGGTCATTTTGAAGCGCAGCTTTCAATGCTTCACTGGTGGCGTTAAACGTGAGAACACCCCGCAGGAAAGCTGACTGAACGCAATGAAAGCGCATGTGATGATGAAGAAGAAAGAAGAAGAAGAAGAAGAAGAAGAAGAAGAAGAAGAAGAAGAAGAAGAAGAAGAAGAAGAAGGAGAAGAAGAAGCAGCGCGGCGCTTCATCGCCTGGGGTTGGCATTATCAGTGCCGGCTCTTTTAACATTTGGGGCTTCAGAAACTGGATATGGCCGCCAGGATGTTTGTTCTGCTCTTCTGCGCTTCATAGAAAATTCCAAAAGATTCACAACCTAATTCGTATCTTATTCTGGAACCTCACCAGAGCCCTGCAAACGTATCCATTGCCGTTTTTTTGTATTATTATATTCTCCTCCTCCTCCTCCTCCGTCCTCCTCCTCCTCCTCTCCTCCTCCTCCTCCTCCTTCTTCTTCTTCTTCTTCTTTCTTCTTTCCTTCTTTCTTCTTCTTCTTCGTTTCTTTCTTCTTTCTTTCTTTCTTTCTTTCTTTATGAATTTTGTTCAATATTGACTAATTTCCAATCTCGAGTTCCTCAAAAACAAGAAGAAACAAGCTTCCAAAATTCTCTAACTTTCCTCGAATCATCCACCTAGGCAGCAATCTCATTCGAATTAGCGACTGATGTTTGGCCGATCCCCTGATTGGGTATGCGCCATTTTGTGAAGGAACAACTACAACAACAACCTTCGCCGTCGTTACGACGAAAACGCATTGCAGGAAAGCCAACCTATAATGGGTTTTCACGAAGGCCCATCAAGCTACTTAAGAAAAAAAACGCTTTCCGTTGTCGAAATGAAACCTGGGTATTTTGCGCTATGAAGCCGACGTCCATCCGCCTACGCGATTCCGACACGGTCGATGTAGTTTGCATTTGGACTTTGACTCAGGTTGCACGGGAGAAAGGTTCTTGTTTTAACCATTTTTTCTTTAAAGAAAGCGGCTTTGTATTTTTTCCCCCAGCTTTAACCGAGCAAATAGACTGTGCATCTTCTTTGTTTACATTAATATTCGACGTATTTGACTCCATCCGCGTTGTCAATCGCCTATTCCATGTCACTAAACCGATATCAAGGCAATACATCTTCGCAAAATTGGGCATACACCTAGAGAGCTGTCATGCGCAGAACGCTCGCTTCCGAAACGTTATAAACCCATGCACCAAAGTGGAACAATAGAAGTCGCTAAGGGGCGTTGGAGCCCAGATATCGCCTCACCCGAAACGCGACAAAACAACTCCCCTGTAAGGCGCTGCACATGCTGCTGGCAACAATGTAAATTTAGTTTATCCTAATTTACAGCTTTGATATAGCCGGAAGGCCGGTGGGCGTTATGTTTAACGTGCGACAGTGCTCTAGGTTTAACCAATGCTCTAGGTCTAACAGTGCTCTAGGTCTAACCAAAGGCGGGTGCGTTTTGGTTCAAAACCAGCAAAATCAGCAGACAGCTTAGAAGTTTGCTAAACGTCTAAATAAAGGGCAAGGAACAGACCACTCGTTAAGGCCACGGCAGACGAATGCGCTCTGGCACTCGCTTCGTCATGCTCAAGCCGCGGTTTCGAAAGCACGAGTCACTTGACATACGAAATTGCCCCATAAAAATATTCAGAATAAACTCGGCAACCAAACCGTGTTTAGTTAACAAAGAAGGTAGTTATGTGTTGAGATATGGAAAAGGTGAGTTTCGATTTTCACGCATGGAAATCGATTTTCACGCATCGATTTCGATTTCGCGCATAAGTCTGCAATGACGCCAGGCAAAGAATGCCTTTCGTCATTGCATACTCACGGGCATTTGCGTTTTACCGAGAGAGCTCTTCGACGTATTGTAGGGAATTTCACATAGCGCAAAACTAACACGTCTGTAATTTTCCGACAACAAAAGGCAGAGGTAGCCACAGAAGCCAGTTTGCAATGCCCTAACTTTGACACCGCCCGCACATTTGCTATTTCCTTGTTTTACTCTCCCGCATTCTCGTCCAAACCCCTTCCAGACCAATTTTCAGAGCCAAGCTCCACCATTCTGGCTGCAAACATTAAAATGACGTTAAACAATGAATCCCAACGTTAAAGTGGCTGAGAGCTTCGCTCTCCGCTAGGGTAACGTCGGCAGGGCACGTAGCACGACCCTGCAGGTGTGGTAAAAGAAAGAACACTGTGAGACCTTTTCACTGACTACGCTATTCGCTCAGGGTCTCTTGCTATGCCGCCAGTGCTACAGCGATTGTAGCGACGGTGCTACAGCAACCGTCACGGCAGGCGCCATCACTGCAGCTCCGTTTGCATGCAGCGGCCGTGCCACAACACTGACCTCCCGCAGCGGAAAGATACTGATTGCGCTAGGTTGCGCACACTTTGCGTTGCTACCACGTTAGCTAGTGGGCGCCGTTAGGGTTTCTTTGGTAACCTAAGTGCTACAGTTTTGGTATTTCTCTTCGTGGGATACGTGACCAACGAACCACGAATGGCGAAGGGAGGGTGAAGTGGGAGGAAGAGGGGGAGGAAGCGGGAGAAAGGAAGAGGGTGGGAGGTAAAGGGGGAAGAGGAGGGTGAGGAAGAGTGGAGCTTGAGGGAAGAGTGGACGTGGAGGGGATAAGGGCGAAGGGAAAGAGGCTGGAGCGGGAGGGGCGTTACGGGGCAGGGCAGTCAGTCGGTCAGTCGTAATGTGGCGCCGTTGCTTGCTATTTCGGCAAAGTGTATAAGCAATTGCGTTCCATTCTTTCGACACCGAGTGCTCTTTTGCTTCTGTGTGAAAAACAGAAACAGCTGTACAACCAATCATCTAAAACAACTTTCTCATACACTTTACGCACGCTTTGGAAGGCATGAACGCCGTGATCGTCCCCTTTCTGACAACCCACGGCATCAATCTACCTCACTGTGCAAACAATAACCATCGAGCGCGAATGCTGCCTCTGTTGCGGTCCGAGGCCCATAACGACCATCTCTCAGCTCGAAAGATCGAAGGTCTCCGAACGATGAGCGGGGCCTAAAAGTTTAATGCCGAGTGGTTTGCCAATCACAGTCAGCGGCACGTGGAAGCAATATCGTCTCGGATCATTATGGTCCGTCGGTGGCCCGATTTCGCTCACGCAATAAATGGCATCCCAGAGCCGATTTTTGGTTCGCCCTCTTGTGCAAGCGGTTCCGATATTCGACAGCACGTATCACTTTACTGAAGCGAGACAATACACAATATATTCCTCTCTCTCTCTCTCTCTCTCTCTCTCTCTCTCTCTCTCTCTCCTCTCTCTCTCCTCTTCTCTCTCTCTCTCCTCTCCCTCTCTCTCGCTCTCTCCCTCTCTCTCTCTCTCTCTCGCTTCCTCTCTCTCCCGCTTCCTCTCTCGCTCTCTCTCTCCCTCTCTCTCTATCTATTCATATCCCACCGTCATATCTCTTGGCTTTATGAATAGTCGCTAGGCTAGGCTTGGCTTTATGAATAGTCGCTAGGAAAACACAAAGTCTGGGCGAGAAAGTAGGTGGTAAATCGTCGCCACTTCAACTGTTTTTTTCTAATATCTCGTAATTGTTTAAAGTTTGCTTTGCAATTGCGCCACTGCCCTTGAAAAAGAGCATAATTTTGATTTTTTGTTTGTAGTTTGATTTGACGATCGTTTTTAACTACGAAATGTTTTTTTCTGATTTCAGTGATAACTAAACTCATCGAACCGGTTCGTGAACCGGTTCGGTACGTGATTTTATCGGACCGGAACTCAAACGGAACACAATGATTTCGCTTGAACCATGGCCGTAACCGAACCGGTATTTCTTTCACTTCAACACACTGATATATATATATATATATATATATATATATATGTAATGCAGATATCACTGCCACTTCCTTAAATGGGTGTGTGCCGTGCACGTCTCACGTAAGACAATGTATGTGCTTGGATATGAGACAATCCACTACAAGTGGGTATGTGCTTGAATCTGTGCTAGGCAGCCCCATCGAGAGCGCTGGGCGCGAGACTGGTGCCCCCAGACCCGAGAGCTCGCTTGGACGCGTTTGGACTCCACGATAGTAAGGCGTTGCTATAACGTCCTGCCAATAAACCCCACTAATAATGTATATATATAACTAATATAATATATATATATATATATATATATATATATATATATATATATATATATATATATATATATATATATATATCATTCACTTTACGGCCCGTTCTACTTTTTTCTGTCGCGAATAACTAGCGAAGCTCAAGCAACCTCTACGGACCACAGGGAGGCTGCAACTCTCACCACATTAATCTCAGTGCAGCGTAGCGCAACCATTTACACACCAGCGCCGTCGGCGCCGCCTTCTGAAACGGCAGTTGCATTAAAGAACGACGGGCTTTCGCAACGCTCTGACTCAAGAGCAGGCGTAAGAAGTAGACGTACACTTCTTATAACGCGACTTCTGCGAGGGCCACGAATCGGAAATGGGCGCATATGCCTGGCAGCTCGCGCGCTGCGTCGTGACGTCACGGGGCTGTGACGCCGACGTCGTCGATCAGCGCGGCGGTGCAGACAGGCGCCGCCTCTGGATCGCGGCCGAGGTCGCGTACGCGTGGAGATCGTGGCGCGGTGGCGGTCGCTGCGGTCGGAATGGAATTTCTGTGCGCCGCTGTAGAGCCCCGCATATGCGAGCAACTTATACAGGCGTGAGAAAAGATACGTAGAGAGCTCGCGTATTGCGAGTTCCCGCCGGTAGGGGGCGTAAACGGAACGGGTTCGGAGCCGCACAGTATTCAGGGTGCGTTCCTCTACAAAGGAATGGGCGGCATTTTGATCGACATCAAGGACGTCCACTGCTTTGAGCACCCGCAATTAATTATTAAGATGCGTGGCTCGAATATTGCATTCGCTGTACTCTGCTCCAAATCGTTGATGATTCGGCCCCATTATTTCATAAACAGATCGAAGTGCTCGCTAAACTGCTGCCGCATCCTTCATTAGTACGGCAGGAAACATTTTTTTGCTCTGACGTCTCGAGGCGTACACACACTTGCCCTAGACAGACTGCCCAAGATATACTAGCACGCCAGTTACACAAGCAACGCAACGTCCGAAGGAGACTTTTGCCGTCCCGTTAGCTACTAGTGACGCAGATCCTAAATATTACAGTAAAAAAACTAACCGGATAAGGATCTAGCTTTTTTTCTCTTTAATATTCCGGACAGCAGTTTGCCTTAGGTACGGCGACATGTGATAAGGTCCACAGTACACGTGCCCACAAACAAGCACTGACACCACATCCGGCATTCATACACACCTCTTCAGGCCACTCATACACCCCATATTCGTGCAAATGGGGACGAATGCGCTGAGCGTTTTACGCGAAAAAAAAAAATCGTTTCCGTGACAAGCTTGACAAAATAAGGAAACAGGGTTTAGCGAAATCAAGACAAATACCCCTTCCCGCGTAACTCCATTCCGCGAGACATATCCCGCCTAGTTCTCCCCAACACACCGTATTTTCGCGATTCTAAGCACCCTCCTCTACCTTCAGAAAAAAAAAAATTAGGAAAAAGTTTGCATGCCAGTCTAATAACCCGCTTTTCTAAACAACTGTCGCAATGTGTATTTCACACGAGTGTAAACGGGAACGAGTTGACTGCTGTAGCCAAGTCACTCACCCAGTTTTCGGTTACAAACCACTTCAACGGAACGGAAGACGACCTACTGGAGGATACGGAGAGCGGCGGCCCAAGAGGCCCAACGGACTCGAATGGTAGCGGGGGAGGCTGAGTATGAGACGTATGCGGTGGATTCCGTGTTTGTGCCTATTTTTTTTAATGTTTGCCAAATAAAACATTATTCCATGCACCCATCTCGTCGAGATACGGCCGCGCGAAAGAGTGGCCAGGGGGGGCGTTGTTTAGGTTTTTCGACACTAAGCACCCCCTTCACTTTCGGCATTGCAATCCTGGAAAACAAGAGGGTCCTTATAATCGAGTAAATACGGTAATTCTGCCCATCTCCCTGCACCCACGGCATGAGACTGCTTTAACGTCCCGAACTTGCTTCCTTTATTGGTACCATTATCTCTCGATCTCTCGCAACTCCTTCCCAAGAGCAGTGGGAAGGCCATCTTCCACCTGCAAGATCAGCTACAGCCTATCTCCCGGACGCAGCTGGCTGAACAAACCCAGGACGTTCGGAACTAAGGGCTTCGCCAAAGCGAGCGAACGACTCTACGATCTTCTTCCGTTTTGTTACGTATAAACGTTCATCCTTCCTCCATTCCCCCTCGTGTCATCATCGCCTTTGTCCGTTCGGTACTTTAAAGCTGGGATACCTTCGATATTTTCGCCGGACTTTCAGAAATAGAGTGATGAACCAAGTCTTGCTTTAGGCTATGTTGAGGCTACAGGCGAAACAGCCATATCGTGTGCTGGGAACGTCAAAAAAACGGCGTGTCACGCAGTGCGGTTGGCTGAGACGCGAAATGCCGCCATTACTTATAGGTATTACGACAGCTCCGGCAACAGTCTGAACCCGGCCTTACGCTTCAAGATTCCCCGACGTTAATGCGGACATGCTCGCGCCCTTGTTCGCTTCAACACCCCAAGGTTCTCGAACGAAACAGCCCGAAGTTGCGCCATAACCAATTTTGTATTTCCGGTAGCGACATGTCGTGGCCACCGCGAAGAGATGAGCCAGTGAGGTTAAGCGTCACGTCCAGACTTGTGCTCTAGAGCTTCTGCAACCCAATATCTTCTGAATACGTGACCACCGGTGGCACTCGAGAAAAGGTTGCTGATGCATTTTCCGAAAACGCGGCCGGTAAGTTAAATCTCCTGAGGAGTAGCAGTTGTAGTTACACTTGCTCCTGTATTGTTTTGGCTTTCCTGTCTAAAAATAAACGTGAACACAACCCGGAGATACGGGACTCAGCAAAGCACGCAGGCAGTGCTTCTCTCCTCCCTCAAATGCTACCTTATCTTGTGTGACTGGCTTCTCTCCGTTATCTTGATTACATTTCATATCATGGGTAGGTACGTTGTAGAGGGCGCTGGCTGTTAGCAAACAACGAAAACGAAATACTAAAGCCAAACGCAAAGTCGCATGCTCGTTACCAACCGGTCACCCGTTAGCGCTGTTTGTTGAATAAATTTGTTGCAAAATTAATTTGCGGTTTAGCACTTGTTATAACAGCTTGTTCGTAAAATCCCCCGTGTTACTTATCAGAAGTTCATTCATTGATTTTTATAACATTGATGTGGGGTTTCTCTAAATGCATGTTCTTCGCAACTCACCAAACGCGGGGACCAAGCGAGGAGACAACTATTTCCTGAAAGCCAAGCGTTACCGGCGATACCAAACGCCTGACAAATAATATTTTCTATTCTGTTTAACTGCAAATTTAACTCACTCAAGCTAACAGCGATGCGCTCGGCTGTTGGCGCGAGGGAACCACGCGCGATGCCGCAAATGTCTCGCAGGCTTTGCGTAAGTGGCCGAAGCTAGGGCAGCGTAATGCAGTTAGGAATTCGATGGGTCAAGTTGAGTCCGCCCTGACTGACGCATCGCATTTTCGTGCTAAGCGAAATTGCCTCCACTGAGGCAACGGTGATCTGTTTCAAATACGAGCACGTAATACCGAACGACTACAATTCTTCACGGGTCAGAATCAATTCAGCTGTAAATGTGTTACCCCATGCAATGGCAAGGTTTTTTGCATATGGCATATCGCGAACCCTTTCCTTTTTTTTTTTTTGCTTTGCGGTTCACTACAGTTTAATGTATATTATTGCGTTTTTTTTCTCCCAGGATTTACCGAAGATTTTGTATATACCAGGACAGAAATGAAACCGTCGAAGCTTTCGAGAAATTTGCAGACACAGCAGTATGATATTTGACTTGCGAACCATAGCATTTGTAGCTCGACGGACAACTGCTGTCAAATGGAGATCTTACCTTGGATCTTCGATTTCTTTTTTTGTGAACTCGCACGTACGCAGCGCACTGAATTCTCATACGTGTCGGCTAACTACGCAAAAAATGTCCACCTATTTAAAATGCTCCACCTACACCGGTTATTTTCTGCCTCCTCCACCGTCCCTTTGGCACGCACTGATTCTTCCTCGCCGCCCACTGCCCGGAGTGATGATCGGAGTAATTCCAAAGAGCGCTGGTAGCGGAGTATGTCACGCGCTCTTGCGCGTACAGCCAATAAAGAGTTGCAGATAACGTACACCGAATCAATGACGCACTTGTTCACGAGTGGGGTGCTTTTTCATCAATAAAAAAAGGAGCGATAAAGAAGATTAGTGCTCCCGCTTCTAAAACGGGAAGCTTTTTGAGAGCGCCGCTCTGAAGCAGACGACCCTGTCGCCTGCTTCAACGGCGGCCGAACTAAAGCAGTAGCAGACGACGCTCGCCCCGATAACGAACAATGGACGGCCGAGAGATACGCGCGAACAGTATTGACTCTTCCTGGGGACGTCATTTGACTGCGCTTGACGTCAACGTTCACCTCGAGCAGAGGGGGATTCAGATGATGCAAGCGCAGCGCTCTTCCGCGCACTCAAAGTGGGGGGCTAGAAGAAACGAATACGAAAAAGGTCGACACCGGCAATTGCCTTCGACGACAGACGACTGCCTTCAGCAGACGACGACGACTGATTCCGCCCGGAGCAAGGCTTCCAGGCGGCGTCGAAACTCGAAAGGGGGAGAGAGAAAACAAAGAGCTTGGATTGTTTATTCGGCCCCCGAATGCACAAGGCTCGTGTTTACAGCGAAGGGAGTTGTAAAACGAAGCGTAGGGAGCCAGTGAGCAGCGTCGTGTTATTGTTGCACGAAAGAGGGACGGCCGGTAAAAAAAGGAACCCACGGTCCGTAAAACAATGGGCCCCGTCGTATAACCAGCCTCCGTAAACCGCGCTGTAGGAAAGCGAGCCAAGAAGCCAAATGCGCGTGTGCCGTGTAGTTTGCTTCTGCGACGACAGCTCTCGACAAGCCCTTGAGAGGCGTTTCTTCGTTTTTTTTATTTTGTTTTGTCCCATGTTCGATTTACTTCTCCCTACAACAACGGAACGTGTCGTAACAGTTGTTGCCGTCGGGCAAAAGATTGACGAGTGAAGCAGAGTGAGAGTGTATTCGAAGATCCCCGAGTATATGTAACGTTCAGTACGGAGAAGTAAAGAGCACACTGACTAAACTGCTTCCTCGTTAGGGTCCGAGAAAGCGCTGCGCCGAGCGTGCCTGTTTTATTAGCAATAACATTTACGGCGGGTTAAATCAAAATGGCGTTGCTTCAGTTGGCTTGCCAGGAAGCAACTGCGCTGGAAAGCGCACGTCACAAGTGCCCGTATTGCCTTGAAGTCCGTGAGAAAAAAAAACAGTGTTCTTGCGCAATCAGGGCAACAAATTTTCACTGCGTAACAACGGGTTATTTCGGTTGAGCGGAGGCGAGACATAAATAGTGCTAAGCAGAAGCATGTCATAACGTCGTAAGAACGAAGCTTGCGCAACTTCTGTGAAAATCCCTACTCAGTGCAGCGCGCTTGTTGCAGAGCCTAATTTTCCCTAAATTCCCTATTTGGAGTCAACATTTCCGAGGAACCACAAATTGCGAAAACACCCGCCGATATACGGCATCAGGTCCTATACACGTATCGTGCAAGTGTAACTATGACTGAAAGTTTCACTTCTCCCTCTCCCTGCCGTGCACGTGCCGTTCTGTTGAAATAAAATTTTTCTTGTTTTTGTTTTTGCATTTTTGCCCTGTGTGACTCTTAGGCTGTGCCGTTCTCCCTGGCCTGGGACGCCTTTCATTTGCTATCACTTGCCCGTGTTTCTAAAACCAAATGGAAATTCGCAGCCATCAAATGTTAAACAACAAAGGCTGGGCCTCGTACCCTTGATACGATATCCTTTCGTACCGAAGAGACTGCGCATCTAAGCGCTTCCTTTAACATCATCGCGAGCGCTCTAGTCATAACGAGCGCACACGCTACAAATTTCCGGAAGCAATTCGATTAGTCGGCCTTGAATAGGATGCTTGCACGGCCGGCGATTTGTTGCTGATCTCGACGTGCATGTGCCCACATTCGAATATGTACACATTTCCCTCCGCTATGGCCGTACTATTTATGGCAACGTTTTGAAAGCACACGACCCAGTCGCACAGAACAGGCCTTGCCTGTTGCGTAGGCGCCCGCACACATATAGTATGTCCTACGCATAAACGCCCGTACGCAAGCTGTTTTCGCCACGACATCTGTTGCAGTGTTTCGGTTGCTCCCTTCCTCTCTGTATAGACACACGTATATCAAAGGGAAGACCGGTCTGCTGCTACCTGCGCCGAAAGTAAAAGTCGTTTCCGTTCGCGTGCAAGCGCGGGAAGCTTTGTTCGCTGGCAGCTGCGCTAACGATGACGTCATCACGCTGGCCTGAATACGGCCGCCGCCTGCGTAGTATAGTTTAACCTCCCGTCCGTGAACGCACGAACGAGCAGCGACCGAATAGTGATGGTTCTGGGAAACCACGCCACGTCGAAAACAGCAGAACAGCTCGCCTCCCGTGCAAGCCTTTTTGAGCGGCCCAAACAGCGAAATTGGTAGAATAACCAGCATTGAGTAACCAGCGCTATCATTGCAGTAGTGTCTACAAAGCTGGGATTCATCTTTACTGCCGACAATGCGGAAATACTAGCCGAGGCGCTCAATAATTTTCCGTGTGCTTCGATTTCAAACATTATTGCCCAGATATTAACGGTTAATGGCTTGTCTGTCTCTCGAAGAACCCTTTCCTAAACACGAAACTCCGCACACGGCGTCCGTTGAAGCATATTCGCTAATAACTGCGCGGGAATAATTGCCGCATTATTGCAATCACGAAGTACTCGGTTGCCAGTCGTGAAAGAAGTGCGGTGCACGCAGGAAAGCTGCTCCATTACTGGAAGCGATGCCCTGAACGCTCGCTGGTAATGGCTTGAAGGGCAGGTGTAGCGAAACTGATTGATGATTTTGGTTGTTGACGTGCCGAAGCTGCAACTGGACCATGAGGAGAGCCGTAGTGGAGGGCTCCGGATTAACTTTGACCACCTGGGGATTTTTTGACGTGCACCGAAAAACTGACACATGAGCGTTTTCGCTTTTCGCCTCCATCAGAAAAACGGTCAACGCATCTAGGAATCGGACCCTCGATGTCCTTGGGCTCAGCAGCACAGCCGCCTTAGCCGCCATGGCAGGTGTGACTAAGTTGCTTTTGGTGCGGGTGGCGATCGGTGAAATTGTAACTGATTTACATTGTTGAGGTGAACAACGCAGATCACCTTGTTTTCGCTATCAACACTAATGATGACATATAAGTATTGTTATCTCCGCGAGTAACAGTTGGAACGAGTAATGCTCGTCTGTAAGGATAGGCAGATGTATCACTGATGACATTTTACAATTGCGTTAACACCGGCCTCTGCACGACGAGAAATTGTTAATGCGTCGGAATAAAATGAAATGCGCAGATGAGGGCAGGCTCAATAGCAATGACCCACGAAGGCCCTATAGACGTAAACAACAAGGAACGGAAAGGTTAAAAAAAAGATTAGTAAATAAACACGGCGCGCATATACAAGCGCTAATGCATGCCGGGTAAGCCAGAGAAAGAGCCCAGGGACGCATCACACAGTGACGATCCTGAACGACTCGTGAGGCCACGACAAAGACGTGCTTGAGTACATAGTCAAACGGCGAAGTCCGCACATCAAGTACACGCATATTACCCAGTGACGCCAATCAGTTTGGAATGCCTCATATGTAACCAAGCAGCCGAATTCCAATGCTACCAACGCAATTCCACGTTGGCAGTCAACATGTGACAGTACTGAAGTTGCGGGTACCTGTTACTGTGCTGACAAGAGCCAGAATAAATAGCAACCCAATTGGACGAATCTGGCTACTTGTCAATTTATAAAATTCGGAGGAAAATTCATATCGCAGTGCAACGACGTTGCACAGAATAGCTTCCATAAGTCAGCACTGCGGCGATGCTTATAGCAGTTACACTACCTGGTAACTGGTTTTTAATTAACGTGTTCAAATACACCACCGTAAAAAATGAGGCAGAGAGCTCCCACTAGGTGTATTGGACTCCAGCGTTCTGGTTCAGGGTTTGCGACTAAACACCTGTCTGCTCTGTTCGTAGTATAGCATATTGCGTGCGTATGTGCGCGCTGGGACAATATATATATATATATATATATATATATATATATATATATATATATATATATATATATATATATATATATATATATATATATATATATATATATATATAGTCACTGTGTGTGAGAACACACTATATAGTAACGCCAATTGGTCTTTCGCGGTGCGAGGGGGCATTAATGTCCCGACTGTCCCTCACTGTCGCGGGTTTACTGTCTGATTCGGGTTCCGACCGCCGACGTCGGTAGGCAGGCTGTTTACCAGCGCGAGCCCCGAGCCGAATCGGCGAGACCAGTAATCTGGTCGAATTGGTGCACCGCACTTTTCTTGCCACAGACCGGCCGCCGCGCGCTTGGCGCCGCCGCCATAATCCACCCCCACCGCCGCACGAAAACGGAATGCCTGCCGTAACAACCCGCAGAGAAAAGAAAACAAAGGAAAGCGGACGGCGCGGTTCTGCAGCCTCCGTGAAAGGAAAGAAAGCGGATTATACATCCGCTCCTCGTCGGGTCTGAGCGCAGCGCACTCGTTTACCGGCGTCGAGCCCCCGCATTTAATCCGTCCTCTACCGCAGGTGACTACTGGGAGGCGTAGGCTTGTGGAGTAAAGTCTACGAGGAGCAAGAGCGATGTAAGAAACTTAAAAAATGCCCGACTCACTCAAAGGCGCCCCAACCGTTTTGCGCGCCGCCTTTGGATAACAAGGAGAACCTTGCCCTTATTTTCTGGAGGAGCAGCAAACGAGGGATTTTAAACAGACTTAGTGAGCGAGCGAGCGAACGAACGAACGAACGAACGAGCGAGCGAACGAACGAACGAACGAACGAAAGAGCGAGCGAACGAACGAACGAACGAACGAACGAACGAACAAACAAACAAACTTAAACAAACAAACCGACGAGATTTCCATGGGCTCCCCGAAACGCCGAAAGTCAGAAATCTATACAACTGCACGTGCTCACTGCCACCTCAGCTAAACGTAAATGACAATAAAAGTATAAGAACGGCATCCGAAACACGATTTTTGAGTGGAGCTCGAAAGGTCGTCATAGTAATGGTTACGGAACGCCAATAATTTTCTATCGTCGTATTCTGTCGTAACATCTGTATTAGGTTTTAGCATTGGTCAGCCTCCTACAGAATCAATATCGATGTCAAAAACCAAACCTGACCCTTCACTACGCCTTTGCTTTGACGAGCCCTGTAGTAGAAGGTTCAGAATAGTTTTGAAATTCCCGCGCTGAGAAAAGGGTAAGTAATCAGTAACAAATGTTCAACAAGCGTCCATCGTTGACCCTGTGGCTTCCCAACACATAAAAACCGAGGGAAGAGTGCACTCACGCGCAAGACTTGCATGGCGAAGCTGTGGCAGGTGAGCATTGCCGCACACATGGTTAAGCTTCAGTATCATTGTTTATTCGACGGTTGCAGCGCCAGTGATCATCGCCATATGCATCGAAGGGGACGTCGTCTACTTCCAAGCGTATCGGGAATGCCGAGTGATCCTCAGTATTGTAGGCTTCCACGAGCTCTTCGTCATCGACTCGAGGCAGCGGTGGCGGGATGTACAAGTCGCTCGGGAAGGATTGGCGCACTCCTTACATCTGCGCTGACGACTCCGGCCAAGTCATGAAGAGCTAGCAATAGGACTTTATTCGCAGGCCACGATGAAGTTTTCCCAATCCAATCCTATCCAATTATCCATAATGTCTTCTATGGAATGCGGCGGCTGCGGTGACGTCTCCCAAGCAGGGTGTCCCTTAAACTTTAGCATTGGCGCTGGCACTTTGTTTCTGTTACATACGCGGTAGCCCTTGACGACAGCGCTGGTGTTTTTTTTTTTTTTTTCATAAAGCCCAGCACGCTGGGCGCTCGGCGCGCGGCACGCGCTCACGGGCACTCAGCATCTTGTTGATACTTTGTCCTGCAACGGAGAACTTAGGGCCAGTAACAACAGCTCCTCTGTTAAAAGTACAGCTCTCGATACCCGCAGGTGTTTGTCACGATGGCATGTGACGTCTCACCCTTGGCAGCACTCGGCAGCGCCATTGCTTTGATTGATTGTAGGGTTTAACGCGCCGACGCAACGCCGGCGATGAGGCACGCCGTATATAGTCGAGGGCTCCGGATTAATTTTGACTACATACCCGCCGCGGTGGCTCAGTGGCTAAGGCGTTGCGCTGCTGAGCACGAGGTCGCGGGTTCGATTCCCGGCCGCGGTGGCCGCTTTTCTGATGGAGGCGACAAGCAAAAACGCCCAGGTGTACGAGATTTCGGCGCACGATAAAGGTCCCCAGGTGGTCACAATTAATCCAGAGCCCTCCACTACGGCGCGCCTCATCGCCTGCGTTGCGTCGGCGCGTTAAACTTCACAATCACATCAATTTTGACTACATGAGGATCTTTAAAAAGGCAGCGCCATTGCAAAGCGCCACCATCAATCTCCTATCTAGCCCCATTGATTTTGCTGACCAGTGGGTGACAGAACGGGAGATGGGCAGATAAAAGATAGTGGCATATCAAGAAGCGTCGTACGGCGAAGGGTGACGTTTCAGCGCACGTGAGTGCGGCAGACAACCAACGATACCGCGAAAGATTATATCGATAGCAACGGAATAAAATTGTCGTTTGACAAAATCGTATCAGTGCTTCATTTCTGCTCATTCGTAAGCGGCCACAGCCTCAGCTGCCACTCAAATCCCGATTAGTGATGGCCTTTGAATATTCTAGCAAATTCACTATATACCCCTGTCACACGGGCACTTTCAATCACGATTGAAGTGAATCGCGATGGAGTTTTCGAGCACGCTCAACGAACTGCCGCTGCTACACGGCACGTTTCAATCGCGATCGAGAAGTTGCACGGGTTGCAATTCTGTCCGCCAGATGGCGCTAACAATGTACTTGCGGCCGGCGTCTGGTAACTTCTCGTGGTCGTAGGTATACGTAACTATGTAAATATTACCCTCACGCTTATTTGGGCTCAAGTTATTTGACACAATTTGTGGCGTTAGTTGAAGTTGTCACATTCTGTGCCATTACTGAGCGGGGACGAGAGTATCGCCGCTTTCGTTCGATCGCGCTTGGAAGCCTCGATCGCGCTTGAGAAACCAGGATTGAGTTCGAGCGGGATCGAGCTCGATCGCGATTGAAACTGCCGTGCAGCAGGAGCCCGATCCGGATTGAGCTCGATCCGGATCGACTAAATCGCGATTGAAAGTACCCGTGTGACAGAGGTATTACCATCTAAAACGCCTAATCTTTTCGAGCTGGCCAGTCTGAATTTCGTTTACAACATAGCGAGGATTCTGAAGCTGGATGATCGTGTTTACAATACATACGTTCAGCAGCAATGCATTATACTTTCCCATTCATCGTTTCCTTGTACGGAAACTCAACTGGTGTGTAGTTGCCTAAACTTCGCGCAATTTCATTGTCAAGCGATGTCATTGACGGCGGTGCGTATGGTGCTCACACACGTGGAATGAGAAAAAAAGGCAACATAACGTCACAGTGTCTCGCAATTCAAACGAGGTATTTATTTTTCATTCATGGTGTAGAGCCGATTCTTACTGTACATCGAAAGCAGCGTCCCAACCATGGCGCCGGTACGGTAAATACTTCACAAATTACCCGCATCTTATTTTTTTATCCCTGCTGCGGCAACAGAGGGTAACAGAGGTAACAGAGATAACAGCGGTAACAGAGGTAAGAGAGGTTTAAGGGTAACAGAATGGATCCCTAGAGAAGGCAAGCGTTGCAGGGGGTGGCAGAAAGTTAGATGGGCAGATCAGATCAAGAAGTTTGCGGGGATAAATTGACCACAGTTGGCACAGGACCGAGGTAATTGCAGAATAATGGGAGAGGCCTTTGCCCTGCAGTGGGCGTTGATAGGCTGCTGGTGGTGGTGGTGGTGATGATGATTATGAGGATGATGATGATGATGACTGCGGCAACGCTGGAAAAAAAAATAACAATGGAGCCAACTGCGGCGCTAAACACGCTTGGGCGATGAAAGAGCCACTGCTGCATTCTGTAGGACAAAAGCCCTGCAGGCCGATCGGCGTTATCGCTGCATAGACGTTACCGCACTACCGAACGCTCATCAATGTGAATTACGTAAAGTCGCACAATGACCTATGTTATTGCGCGCTAGTACGTACAAACCCCTTGGCGACCCTTTAAAGAAGGGTGTTTTTAGGGGATAAGGCCCTTAGAGGCTCGGTCTGTCGGCGTCTCCTGTCGTCGTCTCGAGTAGTCACGGTACTCAAAACGCCGGTACACTCGTTTTACAACGCCTCGCGCTAGAACGCTTGGTGCTTCAAAGACAGTATAGGCTTTTACAGCAAAGCTGTACACCTCTACCCCCTCCCCCCCCCCGCCCCCCCCCCCCAACGGCTTTAACACCGTGGGCAAAAATGCCGAGGCGCGAAGAATACACTTATACACTGCATGCTTCGGTTCTTCCCAGGTTTCACGTTAGTAGAGATGGCCCGGGATTTTTTTTTTTTTTAGCCTTGGTCGTCCGAACACCTCACTGGTCGTTGAAATATTCCCGGTTGTGAGTGGCGCGAATTTATTTATTTTTTTTAGTTTCTTATTTATTTATTTATTTATTTATTTATTTATTTATTTATTTATTTATTTATTTATTTATTTATTTATTTATTTATTTATTTCGTGATATACTGAATCCCAGTGGCGATGCCCAAGCTGGAGAGGCAACGATGAATTACCGAGTAATGCATAAAAGCACGACAATAATTAGCAGCATACTAAATCCGAGGTTTAGTATTAAAGCAGGTATTGAAAACGGACACGGAAAGATCAAACAAATTATACATCATTAAAACAAACCAATAAAACCTAGAGGAGAACAGGAGGTAGGTGACAGTTTACACGTTCCGATGAAATGCAAAGCCTTCGGCCCCAAGACAAAGCAGTGAAATCGGAGACAGATCGCGGATGTGGTGGTACTTCACTCGGGCACCCCCGGGGACTTTACTCGTCCGTTCGTACACTATCCATCACCGACGTCAGCGGACGCGCTATCGGGGTTTTCCAGAACATCCACCTCCCCCCTACACAGCTTAGGGAAGAAGGCGGGCGGAGAATCGCCGCGCGTGGCAATTGTTTGCGAAACAACACCGCAACGATGGCTGGCTGGCCTTAACAAAGGCAGCCAGCCGATAAAACCCCCCAGCAGCCGTCACAAGGGCCAGGCAAGGCTTTGCTGGATTAGAAGCGGCTGCCGAGACGCTCGTAATCGAACGTCGTTAACGATAAGACCAGCGCAGTTCAAAGTGGAAGGACGAGGGTAGAGCGGCCGTCTTGTCCAGGATTGCGACAGACGGCCTTTATTGAAATACTTGGCAGAGATTGTGCGAGGCGTGAAAAAAAAAACTATTCGAACGAAGCAAGCAGGTCGTCGCCACGTCGTTAAAACCGAGTACGACGGCAGCCAAAGAAGTCGCCGCCCGGCTGGCTTTGGCAAATGTATGGGAGCTTTCTGCGCGCATATGGCGAATATTAGTTAGACTCTGAGGATTCGAGTTTGTAGATACGGTTGTCTACACACATTCCCACACGTGCACGCACACGCACGCTCGCACGCACGCAAAAGTGCGCACACGTGCGCACATGTGCGTGAGTGCGTGCGGGCTTGCGTGTGTCTGTGTGTGTATGTGTCTGTAAGTGAGTGATTGAGTGAGTGAGTGAGTGAGTGAGTGAGTGAGTGAGTGAGTGAGTGAGTGAGTGTGTGCGTGTGCGCGCGTGTGTGTGTGTATGTGTATGTGGATGTGTACGTGTGTGTGTGCGTGTGCTTGTGTGGAGCAAGTGAATGGAGGGATTAACAAAGAATTCATGTTGCCAACTTGCAGCGTGCTTACGTAATCATCATGGCTTCAGACAACGTGCTAACAGAGTTGAACGAATATATCATGAGAAGTGTCGCATCCACTAGAGGACAAAGAGAAATTTTTCAGATACCACACTTTTTGACGCTTTTAGCACCGTCCTGATACTTCTCAGACTGGCGCAGAGGCCGATCTGTTCTTTTTCTTCTTTTCTGAGTGCTACAGGTGCCTCCATCCATCAATTCAATATGAACCCATCAAATCGGTACACCGGAAATTCACAGGAAGTACGAATAATAATGGACAGTTTAAGACGACCTGTGGGTCGTGTGTAAGATGGGAACCACCCTGCAAAAAAATCTACATTCAATACCAGAGGCCGCGTAGGTAACAAGGATCGTGCCCAAGCCGCCTTCAGGGGATCATGCGCACCATTTGTGAACACACGCAGCGAGGAGGTAGCGTTAAATCCAAACGTGTGGTCAGGCGTTGTTATATGTCCGAAGCTGCTGTTGGATTGGGAAATGCGGAAGGTGGTGTTCTACAGTTCGACGCTATACTCGGGAACAAGTTAAAAACGGCAGCAGCTCATGTACGGTATTACTCCGCCTAATATACTCAGCGACGGACCCGTATGTCAACGAGCGTGCGCAATTTCGAAAGGAGGTTGCTATGAATGCGTGATATTGTCTGCCTTTCTCACGTAGTTCTTTCTTAGTGTCGCTGCAGTAGTTTACAAGCGTCATTAAGTACAAAAAACCACGGAAAACGGCTCGTGTCATGATCAGAATATTCAAAGTAACGCACTACTTGCGGCGCGCGGAGTAACATCCGGCTGCGCTGACGAGGCACAGCGGTAACATCCGTTGCCGTTCTTAAGTTATAGCCTAGTATTGTATAACACGCAAACCTAACAGAATACGCTTGCAAGGTCAACGCCACCTATGCTGAATGACTCCCTCAAAATGAAAGTTCGCACTAAACCTCACTAGCTTTTAGTGTGCTCCGGAAGTTCTTGCAAGTTTTGGCATGCCTTCACTGGCTGAGTTTTGTTTTCGGCAGTTGGCTTACAAACGGAATTCTGCTGAATTGAATAACGTTTTGCTATCATGGGCGATAATGTAGTCGTTAAGGTCAAACATTGTACAGCTGTCTTAAGGTTCATGTACAAGACAGCACGTCTTCCGGACTGAAGCTGGGCTCTAGCAGCCGCCGTACTTGAAATGGGGAAGCGAATTTTAAAAGTTTAACAACCTAGTTACGAATCAGCTACTCCTAAGGGAAGCGTGAAAATTTGCCGCTGTCGTCGATAACATTGGTGGAAAAACACGTTGTATGTGGTTTGAACAAAACATGCACTCGAACTTGCGTTGAAGGTGATAAAATCGGCTCCGCAGAACTTTTCCTAGCGCAGTCAATTCCAGAGGGAGAGGTGTTCTGGAATATGTTCAACATGTAAGAAAAACAAAAAAAAAATGGCTGCGTATCTGCTCCTTTCGCTGCAAATGACGTCAAAAGATGATAGTCTTCGTAGACATTTGCCAAAGAAATGCCCCCCTTTGCTTTTCCGCCCACCTCTCATGCTGTTCCGTCGCCCTCATCATAAGGTAAGCACACTAAATGTTTGCTGAAGGCGATTTGAATTTACCGCGCTCCACTGCTACAGGTTGGGTTCCTCGGTGCCAGCGCTGCAGTATACGCGGAGACGCGCGTGAATCGAGGTGGCCGACTTCAAGGTTTATAAAACCGCGTTGTCGTGCTCCACGTGCGTTCCAAGCAGAACGTGGAACTCTAGCTAGTGGAACATTTCGTTGCCTTGCCGTGTGTTTTCTCATTTGCCGCCAGGAGGTGGCGCGGGCAACAGCAGGCGGCGGTTTTCCAGCAGTAGATGTAGAATGTCATTTGCTATCGAAAAACCAACCATCAATGATTTTTTTAATAAAGAACTCTGTAAAGATCCCGTGCGTACTTTTTTCCTGTCCTATACTTGCGTAGTGTCTTGGTTTTGTTCAAGAAAGTTGACAAGTATGAACATATAAACCGGGCTTAGACATTTACATTTGGCTCTGAGTATATAATACTATTGCGCAATATACATTTTACTTTGGCCGGGTGGCTGAATCGAGTCACAGAGAGACAGACATACATACAGACAGACCAAAAGTCCTGCGTTTCCGCAGCCCAAGAAAGACTATCGTCTTTAAAGCCAGCTCAGCTAGTCGCTGCGAACGTGTGCCGTAATCAGCGCTCCAAGCGCTTGCATCTTCTGACTGCTAAGATGCATAGACGTAGCGAAGCAGGGTGTTTATGGTATAGGTACTTGAACTACTGAACGTCGTGCGCACGAGGAAACATGTCGAACGTCGCCCCCCGCCGACACAATGACTGCTTGTTCCTAGACCGTGTCGGCGACATTCCGAAAGCATGAGGACAGAGTACCTGCATGACCTGCCGACGACCGAGCACCGACCCGATAAAAATGAATGAATAAAGAGTAACGTTCAACGCCCTATGTTCCGTGAAACGATTAGCTATGCGAATTCTTCTCCCGTCTTCCCACTCACATCGTCATCGTTTTGTTTTTTTTTTTTCAACGTGTCATTTCGCGCACTGTCCCCAGGACGACTACTCGGCATGGTAATTGCTTTACCTCTTACCTATATAGTCGGTGTACGAAAGCCAAGCTGTATGCTGGGTCCAAGTGGAGTAGCTCGAATGCAAACGCGTTGCTGCGTCGTCCGCGTGGTGCCGACATTTATAAAGCCGCTCCGCTATTGCCTGTCACCGGCTGCGCCCTTGCTTCCCACAGCTGTTGTCATCGCGTCAAACAGCAGCGACCTCCGCTTTTGCGGGGGCCCTATTTTTCGTTTATTTCTCTTGTTCGCGACTCCTGCTGTTTCGTTTATGTTTCCCACAGTTGTCGTTTTGCGCAGCCATATGAATGTATTAGGCCCTTTTACCGCTGTTTCTCCATCATACTTTTCGGGAGACCTGTTTTCTCTCCATTGAATAGGTGTTTTGACTTCTGGGAAGTGCTCTCTCGATTGTCGCCACAGCTCCCCTTGGCGTGTTGTGCATCTCAGCTGTTTACAATTTGTGTGTAAACAAGTTGCTCTTCAAATGCGTTGGCGTATTGCTCATCCAGAAACCTTGTTTATTGTTGCATCAACACGACTTGTTTACCGCTCTCTTCTAGAGCGGTAAACAAGTTACGATTGCGAAAACTGCGCATCTGGCGATCTATTAGTTCACCTGCTTGGCCAGCCTTTACATGATGGGCAATGTAATAACAGAACACGGGGCCCGTGCATTCGGTCAATTTCCGGTGTGCCTTAGGTGCAGTTTTAGAGGTGCTTGAAAGGCAGCTTACGACGCAAACAGCTACGTCATTGCGACTGAAGCCTACAACATTTTTATGTTAAGCGCTGTTGTAAGTTGCTGCTTGTCGTTTAGCGCTTTGCTTCGCATGATTTCTCGTGTTGACAATACAGCTGGTTCAAGATTTTGCGTAGTTTTTTTAAATTGGATAGATCGGCTCACATTCCGCCCGTCTAATCACCGCCTGTCGTGTAGGTATTGATCGCACTTGGCATATGTCGCTAGAAAGTCTACCTCAAAAGAACGCTTCGCCGCCGCAACTCCATGCTATGTGAGATAAAGCCAGCGTGCTGAAGTTGGCAAAGGCTAGACAGAAGTGCATCGCAAACTCTGCCACCAGCTCGGTAAGGTAAATCTCGCCGCGGTACAACCCCGGCCTGGAAAACACTCCACCCACACTCGGAGAGTTTTACCGTGTAAACACTCCACACATACACACTTCCAGGCGAATGATGAAGGAAGGAAGAAACAGTTCAAGAAAGGCAAGAAGGTCAACCAGGAGGTTCGATTGACTGCCGTACACATGGGGATGGGGATAGGGAAAATGAAAGGAAAAGAAAGGACCAGTGCTCAATAAAAGCGACAATATGGAACAAACTCAGAAAAACGCCGGGAGTGGACATGGTACATCCGAAGATAACACTACGGACAAATAAAAAGAGAAAAGGCATCAAACTGGCGAACGATGGATGCCACACGAACGTCCTATACCGACGAAGAAGCTCCGCGCAAGTACTGCACAAGCACTCCGGCAGAAGACGCGTGTATTCTTTCGAAATACTCGCACCTAGCCATGGTCACACGCGGCTGCGTGCGTGCAGCACGTGATCAACAGCGATATCTTGGAGCTAGGTACTTTTCATGCGCTTGTCGCAACAATCCAAAGATAGACAAGACATGTACGACAAACCAGCCTCCTGAATCCCCCGCCGGCGCAATGCGCAACGCAGCAGCGCGAAGGTCACCTGCGTTCCCCGTGTTTTCATCGTACTCGGCTGCCTCCAATGGCGTACCACCGCTGCCTCATCCGGCTCTGAGCAAACGAGCACAGAACACGCCTCGCGCCATAGCCGCAGTGTTTTTTTCGCCTCGCATTGGCCCGATCGGACCGCGAGCGGTGTATACATTCGCGTCGAAAATAGGCTCCTCTCGCGTGCCGGCCAGGGAAAAACAAGAAACAAGGGGGAATTTGGGGGAAATATCTCGGGGCCGCGCCAGGGCTGCCTCCTTCGCGGCACACTTTATGTTTCCCAGCGCCTATACGTACACACAGCTGGCGGTGCCTTCGGATGTAATAATAAAGGAGAAACGCAAGCCCGGGCCGAGATTCTTCGGGGGTCTTCCTGCCGGCGTAGGCGCACACGCTATTATAAAGCCCCTAGAGACGCCGCCGCCGCCGCTGCTTCTGCCTCCTTCTTCGAGCCGCGATTGAAGCCGACCAAGCGAGGTTCGCGAGATGAAACCGGCGGGCTGAGCTCTCTAGGCAGCGTCGAACTCACCGTCGTACCAGCGTCGCGCGCATCCTCCAATTTGGTGATGGAGTTTCTCGTTCGCTCGCTCGCTCGCTCGCTGCCGCTGATGTCGCGGTGTTGTTGTTGTGTAGTTTTCGTGGTTAGAAATCTGTACTTGTGACCGGCTCTACCTTTGATCCCGATCAATTTCTTTCCGACCGTCCTGCACTTGCGTCTTCTTCGTAGCGTTGCGGTTCGGAGACCCGAGCTTCTGTGTGTTAAGTCGAGACTTCTTTCTTTTCGAGAAATTGGGAATGCCGGAGGAGATTCCGCGGTAACAATTTTGGAATAAAGGGAAAGGCGGGGAAACAAAGAAATGCGAGGGTTTAAAGGAAAATAAGAAAGAAACAAGACGAGAATGGAAAAAGGGGGAAAAAAGAGCAATGAATAAAGAAAGTGGACGAAGAGAGGGACCACAAATGAACTATGGAATGAAGACAGAGAATAAGGCACAAAGCCTCAACGATTTATTCACTGCGCCGAATAGAATAGCCGAGATGAAACTTATACCACCAAATGGCTTCTGGAGTTGCGAGAACACAGCCTTCACGTCGCAACGTTGAATAGAATTGTGCTGAGAGTGTCTTGGGATCAACTTTAGCGGAAGTTTACACACTTTAAAGGAAGCGAACATCCCAGACTCCGTCTAGAAGTAGACCACAGTGAGCTGTATAGGAGGTTGCATGAGCTGTTGTGCCGTGAGTGTTACATGATGCGCCACGGCGGTAAACGCGTGGGGTCTGATATTCAGACTAGACTACCAATTTGAATCTTCTCATACCGCTGCTAGGGCTTATACGCGATAGCAGTGACAGGGCCAGTGACCATCCTTTTTTGCGCCCGTCCGTTAGTTCGTGACCTGAAGGCGAGCTTTCACAACGCCACTCTCCTAGCCCAGTCAGGTGCCGGAAATTCGCATCCTTTCCAGAATCTCTATCTCATGTCTAGGACACCTGATGTCCCTACCCTACGGGGGCTTGCATTTTTACCGCACCAACAAGCAAAGCTTGTCTTGTCTTGTCACCAAAGGTTGTCTTAAAATTTTCAAACGAAGGCGGCGTTGTTTTACTGAAACTTGCCCATCAAAACTTGCCGCTTAGCAACTTTTAATGGGTTCATAATTACTGTCACAATGACCGAACAGAGTCGCCGATGGGGGAAAATTAGCACTGGATTAACTCGGCTATGTCAGGATATACGTAGCGTGAGCTAAGGTTCAGCAATCCAATCCAATCAAATCCAGTCCAGTTCAGTCAAGTCTAGTCTAGTCCAGTCCAGTCCGGTCCGGTCCAGTCTCTGCTCCTCGCGCATGCGCCGCACGGCTCTCTTGGAGCCATGCGAAACGGCTATCAAGCGGCTTCGGCGGAGTGTCAGACTTGGCTACTGCACAACGGAGGCGCACAGCTGGGCACGCGCAGGCGCCAGTGCGTCTGCCGCGGCTATGACGTCACTCCTCTGGAATGCGCAGACCGGCGAATGAGCAGATCAATTCTCTACGCACCCCTACTCCAATTGGATTGGATTTCCAATCCAATCCAATACAATCTTAATTTAATCAACTCCAATCGAATCCAACCCAATGCTCCTCGCGCTTGCACAGCACGGCCGATTCAGGGTCCACGTGGAACTGCTGAACCTCGGCCATTGCAGCTTACGCTACAAAATTCTCCATGTCCATTATCGACGACGACGAGGGAGTTACTAGCCTGTAGCGAGCACGGACGCTCTCTTGGCCGCCATGTACGTAGTGTAAATAGTACTTCAGATCGCATTTTTTCGTAAATAGATCGCCTTACCACCAACCATGGATTGTCTCATATGTTCCGCCGCCGCCACGTAACAATACGAAGCAAGCGCTATCGTTTAACTAAGTGATTTTATTTTAAAATCTTTAAAACTTTCATGTGACGCGCCCCTCGTGATTAAACTAGCTTATTCGAAGTCACGATTCGAATTGTCTAGTTGTTAGTGTTAGTGAAGTTTGCTTGCGAGCTCATTAGTTCACCCGGTACGCCGAAAATCCGGCGCCCTGCTTGAAAAAAAAATGCACAAAAAGTGGCTCTCGACTCGAAGAGAATAATAGTTAATTGAGTTGAAAAGAAAGTCGTGTGCATTTGGACGTGGATGGAATTCCCAAGGACGGTGGAATGAGCGACGAACAGGTGGATTACTCTTGCTGACAGAAAGTTGAACAAGTGAGTACGTTGTGCCCAATTAGACCCAGACACGTCTATTAGAGACATGTACTGAGGCTTGCATGGGTAATCTGGGCACGGATGTAATTGCAGAAGTACCAATTAGGCGAGCACGACAGTACGTTCCGGCTAAATCTAATCTTTTTGCACGGAAATCGCAAACACGGAAAGCGGTTCAGTCGTAGAAGAAAGATGAAAAAAAGAGGCGCAAAGTGAAGGGGATGATAACGATAATGGGGGGACGCAGTCGACAAATCCAGACTAATGCACTCGCATTCGCGACATCATAAGCATAGATTAGATGTACCGGCAATTTTGTCGCAACAAAAGGAGTTACGGTAAGTTCCGCAGTGCTGCCTCGTCCAGTATTGCGCCATCGGAGACAACAGAGCCACTAAAGCCCCGTTAAATATAATCCACAGGTCGTACATTCTCTAAGCCACGCAGGAGTTGCGTCACAGGGCGTTTACACCGAGAAACACCACCGAGGCAGCGTGACCAAATAACCCATCGTCGTGGAATGCATTCAAGAACGCCCTAGGAATGCGCAAATAGCCGAGCTAAACAATGACAATAATAATAGTAATAAAACAAAGAAGCAACCCCAGCTCTGAGACTTTTGTTGCGTGTCCTAACGAGCGTGGATTGCGTTGCACTTAAAGCTTTCGCAACTCCTCGCGGCGCCAGCAAACGGAAAAACCAGGAGGGGAAGATGGCGAAAGAGCGATTACACGACACAAACCCTCCGAAAAAGTGTTCACCTACGAGGCTCTTTTCGACGGATTTTTGTTGCCGGATCTTTTTCAACAAGGTAGTGGGAGACCCGTAACCGGTATACCGTTAACCAACTACGGATCGTTTCCAGGGCGCTCGTCAGAACGCAGCGCCAGAGAACTTCGACACAAGCAGGGGATCCTGAGGGAAGTGGCGGCCACTTCCGGAAGGCGAGATGGAGTCGTCTCTTTGCGGCCACTCGAAAGGCACTGAAGGACGAAATGAAGACTTTTTTTCCCGCCGAAAATTGGGCGGTCTTCGAAGCGCGATGTTCACGCGAGGAAGGAAGCCGTAGAAGAGAAGAAATTCGATCAACGTCAGCATCCGGCGTTTAGATCTGCCCACTTGTCTTTGCCTCTCACGAAGCGGTTGGCTCGGACGGAACATCGGTGCTTTTAGTGCGACTTTGCCGGCTCCACCGGATCCATTTCTTGGAGGCTAATCTGAGAATCGCAGGACTTCTCGTTACGCTGTCTCCACACTTCAAAGAAAGCGGGCCTCGCAAGGGACTATCTCCGAAGCGCCACAGTTTCTCGTCAAATGCGCTGACGAAGTGCAACTCACCCCAAACACTGAGGTACCAACTCCGAAAGTACGTTGACGTCGCTAAACCTTCCTCTCAAAAGTGACAGCTAGGGCAGGCATCAAGCAGTGCTGTTCCCCGAGATGTTTCCCGCCAATTTCTGTGCTTAAGAAAACAACTGACAAACGCATTCGCTCTCAGATGCATGCCGCTTTTCTTAAAAATACGTAAAAAGAATCTAAGGTCCCAAAGCCTCCAAATTGTGTTTAAGACCAGCCCCGTCCGGAATGTCGGCGCGCCATATCGATAAATGGGATAATGTTTGAAGAATGCATCGCTTGAAATTACAAGAATACTCATTGATCACTATGAGTCATCCGAAAAAGCGTTGCGCAACACTGAAAACCAGCTCAAAAAGTCGTCCCGCCTTGCCCCGCTTGAAGTACATTTATTGCAGGAATACGAGCAGAAAAGGGTTCACGAGATTGGTTTGGTTAAATCAAACAAATTTTTCCGTGATGGTGTTCCACCACTAACCTATGCTCAGCAGCGGACAGATGTTGAAGTCGTCGAGAGGCGCGAATCAACACTGCATCCAGCCAATTCAGATCAATCTTGCATTGTAAACCTGTCTAGTGGCCACTCTTTCTCCTACTGAAGTTAGTCTTCTATCTCGTGGTCTCAGTTTCTGCCCAGCAACCGGTGGTGTCAACGATTTCGCACTCTTTAAAGACTTAGATAACTTTTGCCGAAATATACGACTCAGGGAATATTTCCATGATCATCCCAGCTCTAATGAGACCCATGACCCTTTGCCCTCCAACAAACACTGGACTCCGCCGACTCAACGCGACAAATACCTAGATATTTATATCTCGGCAGTCACGCGCGACATTCTGGATATATATAAAAGCAGCTCCCATACCGGAAGAACCTTTCGGCAGAGGAAACCAATGCCTCTAAAAGTCTTGCGACGCGAAGTGACATTGTTATTAAGCAAGCTGATAAGGGAGGCGCAATAGTGGTTATGACTAGAAGTGATTATTTTAATGAAGCCCTCCGACAATTGACCGACAGCTCTTTTTATAAGCGTGTTCATAATGATCCACAGAACAGTTTAAAATCTATTAAGGAAACCCTTCAAACCTTGGCAGAAGGAAAAAAAATAGCAGCTCATGCAGTAAAATCACTTGTCCCTCTTAGTCCTGTCGCCGGTAGGTTGTATTTATTGCCCAAAATACATAAGCAGAATAATCCAGGTCGTCCTATCGTATCCGGTATCGGCACGGTAACGGAAAAACTCTCTTGTTTATGTGGACTCGCTGAATAAACAAAATGCCAACTAAGTTTCCTTCGTTTGTAAAAGACACAAACCATTTCTTGAGTGACATTATTGAACTTCGCGTCCCGCCCGACTCACTACTCGTCACTTTGGACGTCGCTTCTCTGTACACCAATATCCCTCACGACGATGGTGTCCGAGCTGTCGTCGAAACGTATGACGCCTTTCACGCATCCAATCCCATTGACAGTGAAACACTGGCAACGCTGCTCAAACTAATTCTAGAGCTTAATAACTTTGAATTTGATGATATGCACTATGTTCAAATCAACGGAACGTCAATGGGCACGAGGGTCGGACCAAGCTACACTAACATTTTCATGTGCTCTCTCGAAACCGCATTTCTCGACAAACGTTCTTTTAAACCTTTCTATTACAAACGCTTTATCGATGATATTTTCTGATCTGGCAACACGGCGAACAAGAACTTCTTTCATTCATTAGAGATTTCAACAACTGCCACCCACAAATTTCTTTCTCCCACCAATATTCGGCTGAAACAATCAACTTTCTTGACGTCTCAGTGTCATTGCAATGACGGAAAATTAACCACAAAGCTTTACAGAAAGCCCACAGATCGCCATCAATATTACACTTGAAAGCAGGCCACGTAAAGCATAACAAGACCAGCATACCTTACAGTCAGGCGGTTCGCTTCAAAAGAGTATGCTCGCAAGAGCCGACTTTAACCAAAACTGCGCAGTACTCCGTGACTCCCTTACAAAGCAGAAATACCCGGCACAGATTATGATGACGCAGTAACACGCGCTAGCAAACTGATCGGAACGAACTATTGGTCCCCAACTAGGCCGCCTCTTGCCACCAACTACTAATCTGATTCTAAGTTTATTCAGCGTCAGCCCCAAAAGTTACTTCAATTCTTCACAAAAACACCATAATCTTCTCATGCAAAGCCAAAAACTTCAACGCGTTTTTCCGCATCCGCCCCGAGTAGTCTATCGGCGTTCCACGAACCTACGAGATTCATCTCACTTCATCTAAAACCACTCGCCCATCTTACATCGGTTGTCGGCCCTGCCAAAAACCGCGATGCCAAATTTGCCCCCATATGACGACCACCACAACAGCCACTAGTACAGCTTCAAATTTTAAGCTTAATATCAAAGGGGAAATTTCACTTGTGACACAGAAAATGCTATTTTATCTGCTAGAATACGCGCAATGCCGACTTCAGTACATTGGCCAGGACCGCCAACTCTTTCAGACTACGTTTTCAACAATCATAAGTCACACATTAGGACCCTTCCCAATCTGCCGTTATCCAAACATATAACGCAGTTGGCCATTCGTTTGATAAAATTAAGTGACAATTCTTGAATCCGGTTTCCGTTCGCACAATGATAGAGAAGTCAGAGAATCCTATCTTATTCATAAATTCAAATCCATGACATCAGGCTTAAACGAGCAGCATCGCGCGCTGACCTTTTTGGCGCACTCATAGTCGTCTGCGTGAACTTTCACATCTTGATTACACATCTTTGTGCATGGGCATTCGTGTATGATAATGCACGCGTGCTCGCAGTTTCACTGGTATAGTTTTAATGTTTTTATTCTATTATCAGTTTCTTTGGCCCCACCTTATATTGTGTAACAGTAACGCATTGGTCGAATGTCGCGGTTGCTCTCTTTCTACTTTGCACTGTAATTGGATGCTGGTTCTGTTGTACTGCACCCTCTCCCCCATTTTTCTGTTTTTGTTTTGTTCGCTACAGCCATGAATGATATGTCAATGTGAATACGAGTTATGTTTTGCTATTGCATCGCACATCATTTTTAAAGATTTATCAGTTGTTCTGACGTACCACGCAGCACGTGCAACCCTCTTTGCTGTGATTGGCCCTTGAAGCCTTTAAAGCTTATGCTCATGCGCTTGGGTTTTATTCTGACGAAGGCCTGTCCCAGGCCGAAACGTCAATAAAGTTTGTTACCCGTTCGTCTGTTCGCTCTACGGTATTTTCACCGGGCCCATTGCATCATCTTGTGACGTATATATATATATATATATATATATATATATTATATATATATATATATATATATATATATATATATTTAATTATTTAGCAATACTGATAGCCCCAACATCTGGCCATAGCAGAGCGGGTGTACATGTGTACATGGTACAACAAGAAAAGCAACAGTACAACACTGAAGTGACAACACAGAACAATGCACTTCAAACAACATAAGAAAGGTTTCACATGAAAACAAAAGCAAACATTCCTAGTCAGATATCGGTTTTTCAAATTCCTCAGCACTGGTTGTTTCAATCATTTTGCTGTCAAGTTCATTCCATTCTTTAGCAGTGCGCGGAAGAACGGAATACTTGTAAAAAATATTTTTGGGCCGGAAAGGAACTACAGTGTGTCTGTGACGTCTGGTAGAGTAACCTGAAGAGAAGTTTAAATATTCGGCTGTGGTGCTGTTTGTTCGACCATTACCTATCTTAAAGAAGAACAACAAACGGGCAATTCTATTCCTTTCTGAAGTTCGTTTAAGTTCGTTCATTTGTTCGTTGGTTCGTTCGTTAAAGGCGGAAACCTTATAAATGTTATCAAAAGCGAAAAGTCACTGTCGTAGTCGCCGCCTTCGTCAGCGTCCACCCGAATTCCCCCAAAATTTGCCACCGCAGTAAGGAGGATATAAAAAATGGCGCAGGTTTACCTTTTCTAAACCCAGTGGTCACGAGCGAAAGCAGACTATGCACCCAGTGTTCCGTGAAAGTTTGCCTTGCTCGAGATTGCGCCTCCTGGCGTCTAGCTATATTCCCTATATGATTGGATTCATCCCTTTCGCTTGCACAGAAGTGTCCGCACGGGCCGCCCAGTCGGTGCGCCATTCTGAGGAACCAAACGCCGGCAAAGCAGCGGTTTTCATGTGCGTGCATCGTGTGTTTCTCGAATGTCTTCGTTCCCACAAACTAAGTCAGCGCGGTGTTTAACCCCTCCTAGTCCCGTGGTCGCTTGCGCTGAACCGCACGCGCTGACTGCTAAGCCAGAGCTGAAGTTTCCCCTTCGCATAGTCATGTGGTACCGCAGCGGCCAAGCGCCGAGCAAGAAAGAAAGAAGCAGCTCGCACACGGGTGGCTGAAGGTGAGAGTAAAGCGATAAATGACCTTGAAAGATGTAGCATGGTAAAGCTGTCGCTTTAAAAACGCCTTTGGATTTGTGTTGAAATAGGATCCGGCTCTCAGAGCCGGAGTGAAGCGACTTACCACTAATACAGTGTCTCAGAATGTAGAGGTGTGTCGTGGGGGGGGTGTACCAATGGAGAGCGCGGCTCCCTTTTGCGATGAAAAAATTGTATGCCGCACCGCCGTTCCCCAGAAAAAAAATATTGTTGCAGCCCGCACCGCCTAGGCGTTTTTAAACCATATTCATCACTTATTTGACGGGTTTTATAACCTTTATACGATAAAGTGGAGAAGTAGGACTATTTGGGGCAATAAATACGGAATAATTTAACAAACAAAACTTTAAAAACCAACTGCTAAGCAGCGGTCCGCAGGGGCGCTGCTTAACAAGAGGAATTCTTTAGCAGTAATTTTCATCGCAAAAGTGACTCTCCCCCCCGGCCCCTCCCCAATCGGCCCCGAACGACACACCTCTCTCATTAGGACACTGTGCCACCACTAAGTCGATACTCAGGGAAACGAAACAAGAGTTAGCCTTTTCATGGTTGGCCTGGCGCATGCCGCCTGACAAATGAACAAGTCGGCGCATGAGTGAAATAGCCAACCAACCAGGCAAAAGTCTGATCATGGGGAAGGTGTCGCCTGTCGAAGTAATCGTGCCAATTGAACAAACGAAAGCGGAGAATGAGCTGCAAACACGATGCAACCATAAAAACATTCCCACTGACGTGATTGATTGAAAATATCTTTATTCAAAAGAAAAGAAAAAAAAGAGGGAGGAAAGAAGGTGGCTATCCCAATTCCGGGATTCCACGGGTCTCCATCGCCGCATAAGCTCTGTGTAGAGAATACGTCTGTGTAGAGAATTGGGTCTGCACATTCGCCGGTCTGTGCATCCAAGATGAGTGACGTCATGGCCGCGGCAGACGCACTGGCGCCGCGCGTGCCCAGCTGTGCGCCTCCGTTGCGCAGTAGCCAAGTCTGACGCTGCGCCTGAGCGGCTTGATAGCCGTTTAGCGTGGCTCCTGGAGAGCCGTGCTGCGCATGCGCGAGGAACATTGACTGGACTGGACTGGACTGGACTGGACTAGATTGAATTCAATTGTAAATCGTTTTAGCAGCAGTGAGCATGATAATCAGCTAATCCTAGACAAACAGAAAACCTAAGAATAACCAGCTGAACCTTAGCTCACGCTAATTATATCCCGGCGTAGCCGAACTAAGCCGATGCTAATTTTTGCTTAGCCGTCTTGCGACTTGCTTTAACGGCTAACTCGCTCATTTCACAGCGAGGCTGGGTAGCGTAAGAGGAAGATGACTAGACGCCTTCTGGAGTGCACACGTGAAGGTGATCTTCAATGACATGTAGCCGTAGCGCTAATAAAAATACTGCCTTTATGCCAACTATTCCACAAGGTTGCATATATGTTTGAGAATGTTTATTAAAGACGATAGTCTTTCCTCGGCTACTTGAACCCAGAAATTTTGGTCTGTCTGTATGTCTGTCCGTCTGTCTGTCTGTGACTCGATTCAGCCACCCGGCTAAACTGAAACCATGCCGGCGCAATAGTCTTATATAGTCAAAGCTAAATCTACCCGTCTAAGTCCAGTGTAATGTTCATACTGTCAACATTGTTGAAGAAGAACAAAACATTACGCAAATATAAGAGACAAATAATACAGAAGTGATGGTGCAGTTTCCTTATAAAAATCTGTATATGCTTGCTTTGGGAAATTAAAAATTCGTCAATCAGAATAGATTACATTGCCGGTCGTGATGTCGCCGTGGTCGCGCAACATGCTTGCTTGCTGGCGATTTAACTGTTCAACCCAACAGATTCGAACGGTGCACTAGCTGCGTCCCGCGCCACTATGGGCTTCTTGCGGCATTTTAAGAAATCAACGGCAACAGTACGAAAGGTTCCACGAGATTGGTTCCCGTTGTCGTGCAACGCACGTGGAGTAGAAACGCGGTTCTATAAACCTTGAAGAAGCGAAGATCGATTCACGAGCGTATTCGCCTACGGCAGCGTTGCATCGAGACACCCAGTTTGAGCAGTGAAATCGCGAGAAATTTAAAATTATTTAAGCAAACCTTGGCGCCTTTACCTTGAGATTAGCGCGAAGCAAGAGGAACAACATAGAGGTGATGGGAAAGTGAGGAAGGCATTTACTTGGCAGAAGTCAATAAAGACTATCGTCTTTTGACGACATTTGCAACGAAAAGCAGATACGCGGCATTTTTTGGTTTGGTAGAGAAACCGTGACATCAAGCTGAAGCCATTGTAGCAAAATGGTTCGGTGGTGAAGCCCTCAAAACTGTGTAATGGCGGGCCATGACGTGTCGTTTCACTACGGTTGCTGGATCGGAAAACAAGAGGGGTTTTGAAGTTCGGGGGTCCACTTTAATCACCGTTACTAGTGTTGGCACATAGCACTGAAACATTGCAGTTTCCAGGTAAAACATCTGAGGACACATAAGCACCTCTTAGAAGTTGTGAATGTGGAAGCCTTAACTCTGCCGAGTGTCCTTTCGAGTTGTGCTGCACTGTATATGCAGTGTACAGAGGGCAACACTGCTGTATATAGCACTGCTTTATTTCTTCTAGCATTTTCCATATTCTTCCGAAAAAGATTTGAAGGCAACTACTGCAATGTTCTGAAGTCTTACCCGCCACTTTTGCCCCGAACGTTTTTAAAGCGAAACGTTGTATGCCCCACTGCTGGCGACACGCTTCCGAGCAAAACGCATGGCGGGAAAGCGATGACGATTATGAAATTCACTGCAGAAAAGCCAACTTTAAACACACAGCAGAGAAGCGATGATAATGATGAAACAAATTCTCTGAACAGGGCAGGACTTTGGCTTTTGGCTTCGGTTGTGTCGGGTTGGACACTGGCCGTGGGCATTAGCAGTTTAGATTTTGGAATTTTGGTGAGTGGATTTTGGACTCCGGCTTTTACTTAGGTTGCACGGGATAAAACGCCTCGTTTTATTTATCCTTCTCTAAAGAAAGGTGCACCGACTTTTTTTGTAAAATGTTTCTGGACGCAGTTTTGATTGGTAACTAGTTGAAGTTGAAATCGCTGTTAAAGACAACTGTTCTGCGCACGGTGTCCGCTTGGACGGCCCATAGTCTCCACTGCCGCTACTTCGGCCACCGACCATAACAAGATGCTTCAGATTCCATTGCGTTACGGCACGTATTTTTTACAGCGTATTCTTTAAACCCTGCGTTAGTGCAGAGTGATATCTATCGAGAACGCATCCCTTCAAGCCAACCCGTTTTCACAGCTCTGGTGGAGTTTTTATTCGTCTGGTGGAATGCGGGTGCCATTGGGTAAGCTTATCGAATTACGCGAGGCATTCCTCAT
Source organism: Haemaphysalis longicornis (assembly GCA_013339765.2). Lineage (NCBI taxonomy): Eukaryota > Metazoa > Arthropoda > Arachnida > Ixodida > Ixodidae > Haemaphysalis > Haemaphysalis longicornis. The sequence goes on from CM023452.1 coordinate 139,508,998, forward strand.
TTGCCGGTGAAGTACACGACGCTGCTCTTTGTGTCTTTCAAAAGTCGTCATCACTGCTCGGCTTCAGCAGGGTGATCTTGAACCCAAGTTTCACTACGTGTGAGCGAACACGCTCCGTTGCGGAAGGGGTAGGGGTAGCATCACTAAATAAAGCCTTTATAGAAACGGCACTCTTTTCTCTCATTGTTATGCGCCGCCAGGATTTTCATTAGTCGGTCGTCACCACGTGATGCTTGTTTACATATGGGCGCAGCCGATTTGATTCTGGGCGCCTCTCCTCTCTCTCTCTCTATCTATGCTGCGCGGACGCTTAAGCGGCCGGTCGCACTCTGCCCGTCACAACCGGCGGCAGTTTCGTTGGGAGAGATGGCAACACTGCAAGCCAGAAACAAAATGGCCCCCAGACGCTTCCGGTTGCACAAAGTGGCGGTACTCTTAAGCGTGGCCAATTTGGTGGTGCTAGGTAGGGGTTCCCTACGCACTAATCTCCTCGACTCAACTCCCAAATGGCTGACACTTTTAAAGCGAAAGCGCCACTGCCCTACATCTTTCAAAGTTCTTCATCGCGTGACGTCGCAAGTGACCTTCAGTTGCCGGCTCGCAAGCTGCAACTAATTGCTGAGTCATTCCATGCCAAACGTACCAGCTGTAAAGACGAGCATCAGGAATTTCTTCAGCAAAAATTGTGGCTCATGTTTGCATTGCCGACAATGCTTCCTGAATAAATTTTTGTAAAAAATTTCCTTGATGTCCTTTGATCTCCAGGATTTGAATCAGTTAGGTCTGTCAGACAATTCGTAAAAAAACACAATTTTTTATATAGCCGCCATTTTTTTGTGGAGATAATCTCGAGGCCTGGACTTCTTTATGTCACGTTTTAAGAAAAAAGATTTTTGCGTTTTTTTTGCTCTTGTTACGCCATTCAGAAAATAAGCGATGTCGCGCATTCTTCAACATTTTTTGCAAATACACGCACACTCTCTCAGCCGATAAAACATATTTTTTTTTCTAAATTTCACCATTGTTGGCAGCTTGTATAAAAAACAATATACCACACCGGTAGCTAAGAAATTTGAAGAAAACATTTGTCATATTTGGAAAAATCTTGTTTAGGGTGACTATTCATCCCTCAATTGCGCATTGTTGTGCTCGTAGTAAAAATATCGAATACAAATATGAAAACCTACATTTTGAAGTGTTAAACCTGCGCACTTTTTTCGTGTGATCACATGGCGTTTTGTGAAACAGCCTACACATATATTGCTGCAGCTGAAGTCGCCTTAGGTAGTCGCAGCCACTACAAACGCAACAAAGAAGTGTCAGAACGAGCCCACTGCAAGCGCAACGCGCTCGAGCTTCGTCTATCAGCGACGTCTGTAAGTGCGTACAGCTGCCACTTAGCAACTGTTGCGCACAGACTCGCGCCACCTGCGACAGCCGTTCGTGCCAGCATGTAAGTGTCACGACAGGCGGATTAAGCGAGAGATACGCATCGTGTTGCCAACACCTCATATACTACGCGGCTGCGAGGTCACGGCGGCCACGACGGCCGTCCGCTGCCTCAATTACCACACCGCCCGCGAACGTTGCAAGGGCGCAGCCCATTGGTGAACGTAGCTGCGCTCAAAAGCGGCCGGGTAGGCTCTGCGCGTTGGTTTACGGCGCGGCGGTGTCGTAAAGTGTGTCGACGCAGGGTTTGCCGCTATGCAATGCGTTTAACGTTGTCGTGACACGAAACAGTTTACCAGTGTGCCGGGAAGCCACGGAGTAGCACACACCTGCGAAATGGCACCTGAATGGCGAACGGTAGCGGAAAATTGTACCGTACAAAGCAGCTTCATGTTTTCAGAGAAAGCGGATTATGTGTGGGTGGTTGCCGCGCAGTTCCTACAGGTGTGGTAGGTACCGCATCTGACAACGCAGTTTGCTAGCGCCCGGCGCTTTTCTGGGGAAGCCACCAAGTTGTCCGCTCGGCGTTACATGATGAAGCGGTTTGTTGTTGTTGGTTTACAGGAGCTATCATATTTATTTTGCCGTCGCGCTGTGACGCCTTCACGTTTAACCTCGGCAGACGATGCAAGTACAGACCTTACGTGCCTTGTGCTGCCCTATAGAAATTAAAAGCCATTAAATTTTGGACACTGAAAGAGTGAGTGCGCGTATGACGACTTTACTGCGCAGGATCTCAAAAGAAGAGAACAGAAAAGAAAGGATAATTTTGGTACAGGCCTGCATACACGAGTTTCTCAGGTACAGTCGCGGACAACTCAAACACGAACACGAAAATATGAACCAAAACAACCACATACAGCGAGATTGCTTTTCGTACAAGTAAATGGCCGCGTAGCTCCATTACGGTAGCAAAGACTGAAAAGGTGTATTTCCAAATGGACCCCTAGCGAGCCGTTATTTTGTCTCCACTATCTGTCTATTTTGCGAGTGATATGTTCGCGTTCTCATTTGATTTGTCCATGACTGTACGGACCTCACGTCTGTAGGAACGGAACATTCGAACAAAACATTTGCTATTGAGAAACTTAAAGATGTTTTTTTTCTTTCCTTAACTATTTGATATGTCGGGCATTCTTTGTCTTATTGTGCGGCAAAGTCGGGGCAGCAAAACTGCAGGTGAATGCCCCGGTGGCTGCGACGCGTTATGTGGCTACTC
>CM023452.1:139516665-139779973 GCA_013339765.2 Haemaphysalis longicornis
GCGAGACAGCGGATGGTTGGGAGGCGGAGGAGGCGTGTGACAAGCGTTACGCTCCGTCTCCCTCCAGACTGTCACATTTCACGCGCGTCCGCGCTGACGACGCCATCCGCGAACCAAGAAGGAAAAAAAAAAGGCGAATACGTGGGCCTGTGACGCACGGAGCCTGTTGAAGTGTGTCGCGACGGGTGAGCGTAGAGTCCCCTCTCTGTACCTCTTCTGCTCCCGGAGAAGGCGGGCAGGCGGTAGGGCAAAGGATATCGAGCGGGACTGGACCCGTCTGCTCATAGTTTGTCAGAAAACAAACAAGGTGGTTCTTCACAATAATTGCTACACACATTATATTTAGCCGTGACACCGACGGGTTGAACATGGAACGGCGCTGACTGGGCGTCTTCGCTCATCACGCCGGCGTTCGCCTGTTGACAGGCAATGCAACCCGAGCTAGGTTTGGCAAAAAGATGAAAAAAAAAAAAATCGTCGGGCTCTTATGTCTGCTTACGTGCTTTGAAGGCGAACGCCTAGCAATTATCGGGTACTAATGAGTAATTAGCGTCTTTCGTCGCTAATTATGCAGGCAGCGCGGCCGCGCTTCAAGAGGCAGCTTCCCCGCAATCAGAGCTTTCCTTCGCAGGCACCTGTTCTACACCCGTGCCGCCACGTGCACCTGTCGAGGGGCAGGCACCAGGCCAATTCTTGTTCCATTACGGCAGAGTTCCGGGTTAGCGCTGCGGCTAGCGCAATCGCCTCCTGCTGCTCTGGTGACCCATGTTCAAATCCCACACATACCCAATATACTTTCTCTTTACATCGGCGGCATTCTCAGTACCATTGGGGTTGACGAACACGACGACCACGACTACGGTCACTTCTCGCGTCGGGTGAGACACCCCAGGCCTTAGCTTTAATAATAAAAAATTGTGAGAATTTCGAAGTGCGAAAGCCGTCTATGACACTCTCTGCGGGGTGGTTCGCCGTTTCGTCAGAACAGCAAATACTGCGCAGAAGAGCAAACTTTTACTGCGATGAGTAATCTTAAACAAAGACAGCTTCGCCGACAAGCTCTAGACAACTCGTCCGTAACACACCACGCCGCGCGCGACAATAAAACAGAATGCACGGCAACGGGGCGAGGAGCTTGTGCGCAACTTTGTCATCAGAATTTGACTTTAGAGGCGCCTCTATGAAGATCTATATCAAACGACCGAGACTTTTGGGAAAGTTATTCTTTGTTCGTTTTTTTATTTATCAAGTCTGTTATAAGAACAATTCAAGGCTGTGTGGACGTCCATGTAACGAAATTTCATTTTCTGACATTCGCAAGGCTTGCTTACGCATTGGTCTCTTAGTAAGCGTTCACCGCCTCTATTTTTTAGAACAACACGAAGAGAGTGAATTGTTGGCATTAGGAGCAACATTCGAGCACCTTTATGCAGTGAAAGGACACTTCGGAGCTGTTTTAGTCTCACTACCTCGAATTTAACTTCGGCAATGACGACAGGCATAAAGGTCTGCATGAAATGCTCCGGGCGGATGCGATGTGCGCGACTGCATGCGGTCACAAAGTGCTCGCGATAAAGAAAGGGGGGCGGTGGCGCGAAAAGACAGCGCATGAATAAAACAACCCGAACAAAGGTCGCGCTAAACAAACAGAGCGACTCACAGAACACAATGGTCGCTTGCCAGTTGAAAGCGAGGCATAAATACCCTCTGTATGTCACACCTTTCTTGCGCTCTTTCATACCGTCGGGTGGGTGTGCCTGCATTGTTATTATAATTAACACGCGTCCCGGCTCGTAATGAGACATTCAAAGGCCAATCAAGCCATTTGTGGAAATCGGGAATGATGCGGTTGTATAACCAGTAGTTAGTGAGCTGACCTTTTCACGGTAAAGTGCATGAGAGCTGCGTAACGGTTCAAGCAAAGGTCGCTTCCCTGTGCAAGACACGCAGTCGTGCGTGCTATATCTGCGCAAATGTAATTTGCGTTCAAGCGGGGCGACTCCAGATGGAAGTCCAGCTCTTTGCCGACGAGTCACTTCGCCTTTGACATCAAATGCAAATTACAGCAAACCATCGTTATAACAAATATCAACGTGACGGGAAGCCGACTTCGTCATAAGCGGTACATCGATTAAAGCGGAGGCTATTTGGCCTGCCTGCACTGTAGCTGTGACCGTGGAAAACATCGAATAAAAATCCCGGGCCATTTCCACTAACGTGAAACCTGGGGAGGAGCGAAGCATGCAGTGCATAATTGTATTCTTGGCGCCTTGGCGTTCTTGCCAACGGAAATGAAACCACTGGAGGGGGGGGGGGGGGGCGTAGAGGTATACAGCTTTGCGGTAAAAGCCTCTTGTCTTTGAAGCACGAAGCTCTCTAGCAGGGGGCGTAAACAAGTGTCCCGGTGTTTTTTTAGTGCGCGTTACGAACCGCTCCGAGAGCGAGGCGTTAACGAAGTTTACCGGTGTTTTAGTAGCGTGACTACATGAGACGACGATTACAATGACGACAGGAGACGGCAACAGCCCCAGCCCCTAAGGTGCTTTGCCCCTAATAGAAAAATTCTAAGGCTTCTCCCCAAATAAAAACAAGAAGAAATAAGTTTCGTTGTAATGGCGGTTAACCGTACGTGATTGCAACATACCCGCTAGACGGCGCCCTACACCTATACGACCTTCGAGTCACGTCTCATGCTGCTGGGGATTGTATGGACGGCAATGCACGGGAAACGTAGTAAGCAGGCGGTCGGCGGGCGTATTATGAATGCGCCCGAACTATCGTCTACGTACAATCGACCACGCCCTCTGGCCGCGGCGACATGCGCGGGAAACAACGCCGACAAAAGAGAGACTCCGGAGAAAACCGGCGGCCACCGGCGACAGTTACGAGCTGAAAGGATGCGCTAAGTTATGCTGCGCAATGTTGCCTCCTGTGAGAAAGGGAAGTGGTGTGTCGGGTTCATGAAATGCGTGGAATCTGCGTGCTTGTAAGTGCGCACCATGAAACTGTTGACACTAGAAGAGTGATGATGATGATTATGATGATGATGATGGTGGTGGTGGTGGTTGTGGCGCCGGTGACCATGTCATGACAACAACGCGCCCAATAACGGCGTAAACCAAAGCAAGGTATACTCCAACAGGCGGTATTTTTGCGGTTGACTGGGGAAAAGAAGGTCAAGTTCATCAGGTACGAGCACACTTGGTCAACGGAAAGAAAATTGTTGTCGAAGAGTAGGAATAGTCGTTCATTAAGGACCCATTTCTACCATTGCGAAGTTACCTTGGCCTTTAATTCACGCGTGGAATGAATGCCTTGCGAACAGAACCTGGAGTAGACTCGATCCTCTTCAGGCGAACTCGGTTATGACAAATGTCGTTAAAGCGAACAGCACTGTTTTTTCCTTTGTTTGTTTCTCTTTTGTGGTGTACGCAGGTTGAAGGAAACATTTTCTGAAAACTAATGTTTGATATTGCGAACAATGTTTTCTAGTTCTCTTGAAGTTGGACTAATCGTGAGTCTGCTGTACTTGAAGCCGAGAGCTGTTTGCGATGTTGACCTTGATTATTTTGTGCTCGTATCGGTTTTTTTAGCCCAAAAGACATCTGAGCCCTCAGTAGACCATGTGGCTCTTTCTTCGACAATCAATGCGCCCTTGTCTATTGATAAATACGTCTGGAGTTCAACATTAGCGTTTCTCTCGTCAAAAGGAAAGAAGTCTCCAGGTTCCGTGAGCGAGAGCCGTGTGGTGGCGCCATCTAACAGAAGGCGGGGAGGCTACATCAAGTGGATGGCTAACGCGGTGAGCACTAAAGCGAGCGGATGCTTTGTGAACGTTTAGTGGACTGCAGTAATTGTCTCGCATTCTTCTTGTTAGCGGTTCAGCAGAAATTGCTGGGAGTATGCTGTTGCGGTAGATATGGCGTTGACCGCGATTTTGCACCAAGTCGAAAACGAGATCAATGCCAAAAGTGGTGACGAGAAACCGGGTTCGGTGTGCAGGATTTGAGACGGTACAAGTCGTATTGGGGTAATCGCATTTGTCGATAATACCCCGTTTCATATGTGCGAAATTTCCTGCGTTAGCGAACAACTGCTGTTAAATATGGTCATCATAAATGCTCGGTTGCGTAATCAGGAGATCCAATTTCAATCTGATTATTCTTCTGCGTGTGGGGAGGGATATTTATTTTTTCTGTTTTATCGGCATATCAATAAAGTCACTCGCCCGGCATGAACCGGGCCTAGGCTAGGAATACCACCGACGGGTCTTGGTACTGTGCCAAAGGTCACGCGACGGGACTTCATCGGCACGGCACGTGCCATCTATCGCTACGTTCTTTTTCGATCACGGTTTCAATTGCCGGTGACCGAGGTAATTTTTCGATGGAGCCGAAGAAAAAAATGCGTGTACGGTCGTGATTTCGATGCCCATTCGATGCCCAAGTGGCTAAAACAAATCTTTCGCAGTACATTATGGCGCTCCCAATTGTCCGGTTGCTCTTCTTTGGCGGGTACAACACCAATTTGAACACCTAATTTATTTTGCTGATCGTGTCGTAGCCTGCAGCCAAGATTTAAGGGATCGAGGCTATCGCAGCGCTATATACACAGGAGGCACACATAGGAGGACAATGTCGTACCGACAGATCGTGGCACGGTTTTCTTTTTCCAAGTTGCCTCGACTGTTTCCTGCGTGGATTGGTTTTAGTTAAAATTAACATAATCCGCATCTTTAATTAGCAGTAACCTCTAACCTTTTTTATGAGTTCTGTTACGCCTCGTATGGGTCGAAGTGCCCATTGCGCAGAGTTGAAATAAAGAAGAAGAAATGTGCTTTAGTTGGCGATGTATTGAGACGAAATGACAACCGATGGACCATCAAGGTGACAGAATGGTCATCGAGAGACAGGAACTAGAAGGTGGGAAAGGGCCAATATCTTGATGGAGGGATGAAACATGGAAAACTGGGGTGAAAGAACGAGGTCGAGACGCGCGGGAGAGGAGCGGTTGGAGTTCGGCTAAAGGGGTCTTCGCCCTGCAGTGAACCTGAGTAGGCTGATGATGATGATGATGATTGTGATGATGATGCTGATGTTCATGATAAACAAGGGTCACATCACATGTAAAAGCCCCGTAACTGACATGGGTAAGTTGAGAGAGTCAACGTGCGTACGCCTTGTTAACTGGCGCTGCTCTGGCAGAATAACTGTCGCTAAAATTACGGATCGTTTGAACTAAAATTGATTTCTAGAGTGCCAAGGGTGAAGTTATGGTTAAAACCTGTGGATTCACCAAGTCAAACCTCCCACATGCAGATCATGAATGCGTTACAGCGAAGCGCGTGACCATCACAAATGAACGAATAATTCAGGCTATAGCTCGAAGCCTCTCAAATCCGACACTAAATAGCGCTGAAATTCGTTCAGGTTAAACCAAAGAAGAAATAAAAACAGCGTGGACCCCTAATGACTTCTTACGAGTTGTAAATGCGGGAGAATTAATGCCCTATTGAACGATGCTCTGAATGCCAAACTGAATGGCATATGGAACTCTGCACCGTGAACAGCGCCCTGCCTCGCATGTTGACTACGGCGCCGCCGGCAGAGGGCAGAAGTTGGAAGCTGGGCGCGCCGAATGAGAAAATCAAAGCGGCTTATTCAGAGGCACTATCCTATATCCCGCGTGGCTCAGCGCTTGCCCGGGCGTCCGTTTTTTTTTTGTGTGTGTTTCGCCTGTCAACGCGCCTAAGGAAATTCGCCGAACCCAGTGGGCGAACTCTTTCTGTTTTCCTTCTGAGGCACGTCCATTGGAGCAAATTGCAGCTAACGGGTAGCGGGCTCCTTTTTGTAGGCGTCTTTTTTTCAGTCCCGCAAAATGCAACAAATGGTAGCCAATGGGAATTCAGGAGACTGCTGCAGGTGCCGTACGACGTGGGCTTTCCGCTCAATGAGCCATTCAATGAATTCGCATCATCAACATCGACGCAGTGGGTTGCCTCCGCAGCTATACGATCAGTTTGGGACCAGTCAGCTTTCAACCACACTGTTTATTTGCTTTAGAGATGCCTGGTAATCAGCGCACTATTGACAAAACCGAAATACGCGACACGGACGTGGAGGATGCCCAGTTTGGTGCCGACTTAGATGGTTCGCATGCGTCGCAACATTGATTCCTCTCATTTTCTTGCCTATCTCTTTCAGATTGCTTGCCCCTGTCTACCGCGTGAAGGATAAAAACGCACCGTTTTATTCCTAACAACGATAAAACAACGACAAAACAAACGCCACAGAAAACAACGACAAAACAGCGCGTTTGGCCCCGAAGATGCCAACAGAAACGGTGCTTAGTTTCATATACTTTGAACGGCAGCTTCACTCGCTGCTGTGCTGCAAAACTTCGAAAATTCTCATCCACCGTCTGTCTCAAAACGTGGGTTTGTGAGAGAAAAAAAAGAGCAGTGGCTTAGCTCGGCTATACCAGGATATACGTAGCGTCAGCTAAGGTTCAGCTGGTTTTTCTTAGGTTTACTGGTGGTCTAGGAGTAGCTGATTATCATGCTTACTGTTGCTAAAACGATTTCCCATCCAATCCAATCCAATCCGATTAAATCCAGCCCAGTCCAGTCCAGTCACGGCGGCGACTACTCCGGCGCGCCATCTGTGCGCCGTGTGACGTCACTGCTCCTCGCGCATGCGTAGCACAGCTCTCCAAGAGCCACGCGAAACTGCTCAACCTCGGCCAGTGTAGCTCACGCTACAAAAAACATATGCTTCTCTAACAGTGGCTCCAACTCATGAGCTACAACAACCATCCAAAAACACGTGATGTATGACTGCCAAGATGGCTACGTAACCGTGGAAGCCTCCAGTTCAGTCATTCGCATGAATTAGCGGTCGCAGCAGGTAACATGAGGCTGCCGCATCCGAAGCCATTCCAGAGGAGACTCGCCAGATACGGCGAAGCAGGTGTGAAACGCAATGCAAAAGGACAGGTTGGTGCGCTAAGATAAGACTACAATCCTAAGAATTTTCGTTCTAGTTCAAATTAAGCGAAGGAAATGGGGATGGGCTGGGGGACAACAGGTGGACAATCTGTTTGACAGACTGGCTGCCAATAGACCGAAAACGCATTGCTGTTCGACGAGTTCTCGGTCGGCCGAGAACTCGTTGGCGTGGTGAGCTACGAAAATTTGGGGGGAAAACGTGGACTCAGCTGGCACTCGATAGGCGCGGCTGGAAATCTTTAGGAGACGCTTTCGTCCTGCAGTGGACACAAACAAGCTTATGATGATGATGATGATGATGACGACGAATTTACTCTGAGGTATGCGGAATGGCAAATCCGAAAATATAACTTTTTTCCGCGCCCGTACGGTCCCATTGCTACATAGAGCGCGCTGGTCACTTCACCAGTGGAGATTAAAAAAAAATAATGTTCGAAAACCAATTATTCGTTGAAGAAACCTCAAATAAAAATTCCCAACTACCGGCTCATACGCCACAGCTTCGCTGGTGGTTCATGTGTTTACAGCAGCACGAAGAAAGGCAGAGAGGAAGGAAGCTTTAATGAGTGCTGAAGAGGTTAGCCCCACAAGCGTCGGGGCTGCTACTTCACACGGAGTTGAGATAGCGAGGCGAAACAAAAAAGAAAAGAAATGGCAAAAGGTATGTACAGTTGACGATCGATTTATCGGACGCCTCATATTTCGGACACGCTTGATTATTCCGACTTTTTCCAGGCCCCAGGGCATTGAGCTTTCTGGGCGAACATTTGCATTTTCGAACCGCCCCATTTTTCGGACATTTTCGCGGCCCGTTAAGGCTCCGAATAATCGGTCTTCGACTGTAGCAGCGATGAATAAGATGGAGTAGAAGATGAAATAAATAACTTAGAAAGCAATGCATTATTGGGAGAAAAGATCTGAGGATCCCAATGTTACAGAACCTTGACCAATCCCCAGTCAGATAAAAAGTCAAAAGAGCCATTTGTCTATAGCGCCGCGTCAACGTGATTCCGCCACGGTTACGCGAAGCGATTCCGTTCTGAGGAGTTTCCTTTCATCATTCTTGCTCCGGGGGAATAGTCAAAACACTTATTCAGTAGCCCATCCTGTTGTTCGAGCATTAATAGGCTTTCGTCGCGCACTTTCCTTCCCTTTCAAATCAATAGACAACAGCAACGCCACTCCAACTGCATCGCCATCTGTGCGTGATGACTACTATCCCGTTGATTGTGTCAACTACCCGTATATCTATCTCCCCAGCATTTCGCGTTCTGGATGCTGTTACTTCGTTGCACAAAGTATTTTGTTTCGTCGCGAAGTGATCATTAGTCCTGTAACACGCGTTCAGTTCCAGGCGGATTGCTGTTTATCTTAGAGACAGTTTGGAAACTTGGTGGAATAAAGTCCTTCCGGGACTCGTTTCACCTAGCTGAATCGTAAAAAAAAAACTGCCGCGTTTGTTAAGCAGGATAACTCTTGTCAAAGTGTGTGTAGTCTGTTCAATTCTTCATAGAAAGAGAAAAGGACGGCGTCAAAAATTATTTGCGTCAGCTTCGTAATAAATATTACGAGCTTGGCACCAATCGCATTCAACATTCCGGAACTGATCTTCAAGCTGACGTTTCAGCTCGTTTTAAACATGTGTTTTCGGCTTGCGTGATCGCTTCATGCAAGTTCATTAAAGAGCGGCAAAAGCCGCTGCTCCCAGGAGTACTGAGCAGATTGGGCATGCCGGTATCATTATTCCGAGTATGGGGGCACGAGGAAGAAATATTAATTGGTTCAGTTTTTTTACATGGAATTCCAAGCACGCAAACTGTTCTATTTGAACTTTCTTTCTCCTATTTGTTGTCCGCACAGCGAACCAAATCTAATGCTAGGGCTCTTAGAAGAACGTCGCCCTTTTCTCCATTTGACGTCGTATTCTCAACAAATCAATGCGCTAATTTCCTTTTTTGGGGGTGTTTGAGCGAGCAAATTTATTCGATGATTTCTCAGACCAGCTGAAGACAACGCTAACGTCACGGGCAAAGATGATAATGGACTGTATTAACGCACTTACGTTGTGACAGACGTCCGAATCAACCGCAGCCGTTGCAACAGCGATCGACTCCGAGCGGGAGAAGCAGAATCCGAAGATGGGGCGCGCACTGATCACCGAGGCAGTCGCACTAACAGAGAACTACCGGCGGAGAGGTTGTTGATTCAGCTTCCGCCCAGCGTCGTCGCCAGCACGCAGGGAGCGAAAACGCCGGTCACACAAGCCACAGATTTAAAGAAAACGGGAGAACAGCAATCCTGCCGAGGTTCACAAGTCGCGCAATGTGCCGGCGAAACGATCCACTGGCTCGTGCCGTTCGGCGCCGTACGGTTAGGAGATGTTGGGAAGAGGCAGACTGAACGGAGAGGGCCGAACGACGTACGCTGGTCTGGTCGTCTCGCAGTGGGGGCGCGTGACCTCAAAGGCGGTGCTGCGATCGACGGCTGCACGCGCGGCGGCGTGTGACTGAGGGACTGAAACACGGAGGCGAGCCGGAGAGCACGTGGAGCGCCGCTCGTCGTCATCGATGACGGCACGCCCCGCGCGACCAATCGCTGGCGTCTCCATTCCTTCCCTTTCCTTGCTCTCTCAGCGGACATAACGGTATTTTCCCGCGCAGTCGGCGCTTCTGCCGCCGCTCGGTCGGTCGCAGTCAGCGTGGCGCTGCGGCGCGGAGCAGGTGTTCCTCAGGGCTGCGCTTTGTGCCCTACGCCTTTTAACCTTACGAAAGTGCGCGTTGGCCGTCAGAGATCTCAGCGTTGACTCTGAGGCGGTGAATTTTTTAAATGAGAGCTTTCGCTTCCCGCTGAATCAAGTCAGGTATATCAGAAACAGTTCCTACGCCAACTTCCTTCTCTTAACATTCCCGCGTTCTGTCCGCCTCCATGCTTTATTCGTTCGGGAAGTAAATCTATACAGAAAAAACGGCATCGTTTATAATTTAGGATAACGTTTCTTTAGGGCAAGTTAAAGGCACTCATGTTTAGTTTTAATGAAAATATTCGTCGCTTCCACATCCATCGAAGTTTCTTTTCTCTATGACAGCTGATTTCTATGCTTAGAAGTTAACAAATTTTTTGGTACGCCTCACATGTTTGTCACCAAATATTTAATCACAAATTGCGACTATTTACCACCTTACGCTTTATTATGGCCGGTAACATAAAGGCGACCTTCCAAACAGTACTGGGGACTTCCTTCGTACGTTCACAACCCGGGGCGGCTATTTTTTTACGGCAGACACCATCTGAGACATCCCTAGCAAAAGTTCCGCTATCCCACCTTCGTGATTTGGGACGTCTCGAATATGTATTCGACTGGTGACTAGGCATTGTCGGCACCTCTCATGCTTAACCCCCTATGTATGGACCGCTTAAAGCGAGCGATTAGCCTCGCTGGAATGATAGTCGCTTTCTAGCACGTCTTCGAGCATGTGACAGCTACAAGTTTCTGCCGAAGACTGCCATGGTGCTCTGCGAAGTGCGTCGCCAGCAAAACGTGGAAGGCACAGGGAAAGAAACATGCGTGGTATTTGGGTGTTCCAAATATGATTGCGATATGAAAATGTGGGCGGAATCGCTATGCGAGTGTAACGGGCTGCAACTACACAAAGGATGACTGTGTCTAAGGGCGTTCGCAATGCGCTGCTTTCCCACAGGTGAGTGCATAAGGAGGCCTGACTGCGCTGGGTTGCCAGTGAAAAAACTATCGATTCAAACTGTGGCTCAGACCCGGTATCCTCAGTTGAGGAGTGCGAGAGTGTGGCATACCTTCTGAAAGTCATCCTTGAAACACAAGCATGTGTGAAACCTTGCGCGAACTGTTTCATTGTGCGCAAGACTCTTTTACATTGGAGCGGATTAGACCTTACATTTTTAGCGTACAAGACTCTTTTACACTGACTCTTTTACTAGACTCTTTTACAGTGGAGTGAATTAGCCCTTACATTTTTAGCGTACACCGACGAAGCGTCACAGCTGCCACAAAAGTTAAGTCCGTCACGTCAACTGCCGGTAATTTTTCCCACGTGGAGTTCCCACCCTCGACATGCATGGCGATCGCAGTTAATCCAGTCTGCCTGGAAACTGCAATTTATTTCAGCAAACTTGGCAAGAAATTGTTAGACGAATAGATGACCAAACATAACCAGATAAGAAGTAGGGACGACCCAAAACTGTCCTGCCACATACGCAGTCAAACGGATCTTGTATTGCATAATAAAAAATACAGATGAATTTCCTTGTCAACCGCCTTGCCCGGCAGGAAATTCGCACGCGCTAGGGAAGCATATGATCACTCGATGTTTAGCATTCATAAACATCACTATACACGATAAGCATTGCGCACGTATACACGCTTCAGGGACGGAATAGGCATGGTGGGAATGCCAACTTTAATGAAGGGTCCCAACCCAAGCAATTTATGTTTTAGATTTTTATTGCTCGAACAATGGACTGCACATGCGGAGAAAATTTCTGCTTCGATTTGCGTCATTCTTAAGCAGAGCGAACGATATCACAAATCGAGAACAAAGATGAGCGACCGCGTAGAGATAGCGTCTTTCTTGAGTGGAGGGAGTCACGTTGCCAAGGAAACGGCAGTACATGCGCTGCTAGGAAATCTGGCGCGTGGCTGTCGTTGGCAGCGCTCTAGCAGCCATAGTTGATATATACCTATATAATATATATCTATCATATATATATATATATATATATATATATAGATATAATATATATATAGCTACTATATAGTATATATTATATATATATATATATATATATATATATACCTTGAAGAACTCTGCTAGCAGCTAGCAAGCTTCCTATCCTACTTGGCTAGCCACATGGCTTCTTTTCGCTGCTGCCGCCAAATTGAACAAGGAAACGGGTAATAGTTTTTTTCTTGTTCGTCTTGCATTATGATTCACAATACTTCCTCACGAGTAAATCTCATGGGGCTTCATTTTTGTGATAATTAATCCGACTTCAAACATTCATTTATCCATTTGCGATACTTTCTTAGCAACCAGAGGCAACTTTCTAGCCTGTTTATGAGCCATGCCAAGGGCAGTCAGATTCCCTTCTAGTATTTATTCGCATGGCACGCAGTTCCATGCGCCTCTCTTGTCCTTCCTTATTTGCGAGCCTTCCTCCATGCTCCGGGGTTGGGCAGTGTCCGCCGGATAGCGCCGTTGGGCGGAAAGATACGATTTTCGCAGTACGTCTTTTCACAACGGCGATAAAGATACGATTTTCACAAACATCCGACGGCGCGCGCCCTCCTAGGAGTAGCCGCCGAACTACGGCTTTGTACTGTTCGCATTGGAAAGCGAGTGTAGCGATAAATACTTTTAAACAGGTGGCGTTGCAAGGGGTAACGTGAGGCCGAGAGAGATATATATATAGAGAGAGACAAAGGAAATGTTAATTGAAAAGGAGAAGAGGTCGGCCTGAGAAGATGATCTTGGGGCTGCTACTTCCCAGTGGGGGAAGGGTACTCGGGATAAAAAAATAAAGGAATGAATATGGAAGGTATGGGGAATGACAATGAATTCGACAAATGAACTATTTACAAGCAGGGAAACCAATAAACGTCTCACATACAACGGGGCGGTGTATCAGATTATTACAGTACAGTTTTTTTCAGCACATGAGTATCGCCCATAAAAAAAGGAAGACCATTATGACATGATTTCGCAGTCTGTTGATTTGTGTCGCAAAGTAGAGCGGAGAATCCAGATAGGAGTCACTATGAAATGTAAGCTGGGCTTTAATGGCTAGGCTTTGTTTCCTGTTGTAAGCCCACGTGCCGAAAATGTTTTGTTCGGACGGAGGGCGAGTGCCCAATCGTAGTAATGCTGCCTCAAGGTTCTTTCGCTCACTAGAGTACTTTGGACAAGCGCTAAGTGAATGTGCGATAGTCTCAGGACAACCGCATAGAAGGCAGGCCGGGCTGCCCTCGTTCCTGCATTGGCATTCGAGCATGCGTCTGAGCTTCTTTCCACCGTTTCTCAGTGTAGGAATGAGATTCTCCTTTTTTGCCAAAGATACAGAATTGAATCATCAGATCATTTTCTTTTTATTTCCCGGCATGTCTTTGTTTTGTACAACGGGCACGCATCAACCGCAAGACGTATACTGTAGGGTGTGTGTCTGGCTTTGACCTAGCGACGAATGTTTTTTTAATTTGCCTCGGTCTTGTTGAAAGAAACATCCGGCTAATGATTGCCGAAGGGTGAACGCAGACTGGCGGACCTGTGGTTTAAATACAAAATGTAGGATTTCTCCAGCATAATAGATGTTTTTAAGAACTTTTCTGAGAATGATCAGAGATCGTGGTTCTGCTGCCAGGTACGAACGTCTATTAACAGTCAACACATGGATAAGTTGACGGACGCTCCTTTTCGCATTTTTTTCTTCGCGGTTTGTTTCACTTCTCGCAAGTGGCATTTAGACACGTAAAACCGACGCTTCGTCCGAGGAACTGAGAAAGCCACTCAACAAGTTCACTGCCATGCGGCAAATACAACAGCCTTAAAAGGTCTCAGTGGCGTGGAGCGCTTCTTGTGTTGGTCAAACAGAAATAACAATTCCGAAAAAGAAAAGAAACACCACAACACATTTTCGCCACAGCCTCTGCTGATGCAAAGTTTACGGCGAATTTCTAAGCGTTCAAATTGATTGATGCCCCAAGTGACAGCTAAACGACGACCTCACACCCGAGAATTTATAATTCACGGGTACGCTTCAGAGAACTGCGCTGACGCGCGAAACATTAAAAATTCAATGTGAGGAATATAGGGGTCGACGCACGGTTCTAACTGACGGGCAAAAAATTTATTTCCAGAAAAAAGTGACCACGAGGCTGACACAAAATTTACATGTTTTTACAGCACGGTGCTTGGAAACAGAAAACATTTTTTTTACGCCAGCTGTCGCATGTGTGCCATCGGTAGTCGCAGAAGTGCGGTAAAAAGTAGAGCACTGTGAATTAGTCATGAGCTGGTGAAGTATGACAGCAATGTGAAAAACCAACGCACAGTCTAAAAAATGTTGTGCGCCTTATCTAAGCTGCGCGTTTTTTGACGCCGGAAATAATAAAAGGAAAAAGCATTTGAACAGCGGTGGTTGGGCCTTGAAGTTTATTAAAATTTGGAACAGAATATGTCAGCCAAGGCATGAACTTTGAGGGCTCCAACGCAAAAGTGGTTCGGCCAGACGTGACACTCACCCTCAGTTGGCGGACGTAATTGTCAGACTTGGAAATTTCCAAACATTTTCCAAGATTTGCGAGTTTTACGTGCCGAAGGTACACATGGGCTGTGAGGGGCGCCATAAAATAGTGGCCTACTGATTAATTGTGACCGTCTGGACACCTTTAACGTGCGCCGAAATGTCGAACACACCAGCATTATGTAAGAATACTAGAGGATATATACAATGGGCCCACAGCTACCATCATCCTCCGTAAGGAGAGCAGTAAAATACCTATAAGGAAGGGTGTCAGAAAAGGAGATACAATCTCTACAATGTTATTCACAGCATGTTTACAAGAAGTATTGAGAGCATTGGATCGGAAAGAGGTAGAAGTAAGGGTTAATGGAGAATACCGCAGTAAGCTCCGATTTGCTGATCACGTTGCCTTGATAAGTAAATCGGGGGACGAATTGCAAAGCATGCTTACCGCACTGAACAAACAGAGTAGAGCCGAGGGCTTGAAAATTAATATGCAGAAAAATAAAGTGACCATCAATAACCTCGGGACAGCACCGCGGTTTGAGACAGGTGGCGAGGCAGTGGAAGTGGTAAGCGAATATATCTACTTAGGCGAAGTTGTGACCCCGGATCCCAACCATGAGGCAGAGATAATCAGAAGGATAAAAATGGGGTGGAGTGCATTCGGCATGAATTATCAAATAATGAATGGCAGGCTACCAATGTCCCTGAAGAAGAAAGTGTATGACAGCTGCATCTTACCGGTACTCACCTACGGGGCAGAAAATTGGAGGCTCACAAGAGGGTTCAACTTAAATTGAGAACGACTCAGCTGGCAACGGAACGGAAGATGATATGTGTAACATTAAGGAACGAGAAGACAGCTGAGTGGGTCATGAAACAAACGCGTGTAAAGGACATATTAGTAGAAATTAAGCAGAAGAAATGGACGTGGGCAGGGAATGTAGTGCGAAGGCAAGATAACCGTTGGTCATTAAGGGTAGCAGAGTGGATCCCTAGAGAAAGCAAGCGCTACAGGGGGCGGCAGACAGTTAGATGGGCAGATGATATCAAGAAGGTTGTGGAGATAAATTAGTCGCAGTTATCACAGCACCGGGATATTTGTAAATCCACGGGAGAGGCCTTTGCCCTGCAGTGGGCGTAGATAGGCTGCTGATGGTGATAAAAGGGAAAAAATATTGTCTAATTAGTAACCTTTGCAGCCGGGATTTCGCATAATATCGTGTGATCCTTAAACATTTTGCCTTTTCAAATAAGCCTATATTTTCAGGACCCGTCCGTTCTCAGCAGAAGTTGTAAGTGCCCTTTGACTGGGAAAGTCGTGCTCCACCTTCTGATAGAGAGTGGGAGCCATCGCTCCTCTTGCACCCCTGTTACGACGCCCCTGCTTGCGAGATCTTTTAGGTGTGATAAAATCGACACCATGAATTTACATTATGGGAAGGAAGCATATATACAATTACAGCAATGCCAGAACTCTAATTATAGTGAACTGAAGTAATGTGTCGATGCGAGGTAGTGGGTGCGCCATCAATGAATACGGTTTACGCGCTAAGCACAACTTCAGGAATAACGGGATTTTGACAGGACAGAGGCGCCTCTGTCCTGTCAAAAGCCGTTTTTTTCTGAACATGTGCTTTGCACTTAAATCTAATTCATTGAAGTAATTATAGTAATCTTTCAGCAACGGGGTTATCGGAAGGAAAGAAACAAGGGGAATGGGAAAATACGTAAAGCTTACCCTTGGCACACGGGACGCATGGGCTGGAAATATGACCAAGCCGTGTTGAACCTCACGATTTGGACCACTCAAGTCACTTTTTCTTCTGTTTTTTAGGTTTCGGAGCCATAACTTGTCTAATCATGCGAACACCAGGGGGAGGAGCCACTTATTTTGACGTAATAAAAGGGGGGTGAGCTCTAACCCCAATGCCACTGCCGAATCACCTGTACATCCGGCATCCCGTGCCCTTCCTTCCGGAACCCTTGAGTAGGCAGTTACTATGGTAACTCCACTCGGTCGTCGCAGCTGAGTACTCGGCTATGTAGGGTTCAGGGGATTAGTAAAAACGGCACCATAGCTACAGAAAAGGCGCCAAAACATCATCGTTAAGTTCTACGGGGCTAATCACACTGCTGCAGTTAGCAGCAATGCCCCAATAAACTAATTTTTCTTCGAGCATGCATTTTTCCAGTACGCCGGCGTTCCCATGACACAGGCTTGAATGAAGACTGCCCCATTTTCTATTCAATTGTGTCGAAGCGCCTCCGTTGCCATGTATCTGTGAACACGTCATGTTTTATCCTTTTGAGTAGCCTCCTCTGTAAATCTCTTCGTTCTGAAATCACCTACCGCAGTTTTAAAAACAATGCTGTGCCCTTGCAGTTATGGCTATTGTCAGCCCGCTACATACGTAAGAGCCTGCTTATTCCGCCTTCTATTCCGTGAAATCATTTGTGCTCGTCTGCGTTGTCTCTCTTTTGAACTCTTGCGTCCATTTGTCCTTAGCAGGGGCTCACATACTTCATAGCCAGTCTGACAAGCGTGAATGCGTTTCGTAGTCAGTACAGCCAGCCGTCACCTGAGCTTGCTATGGGGGCTATATCACAGCATAAACGTGCTTAAAGCACACAAAACCATACCAACAGAAACAACTAACAGCCAAAACGGACTCACAGTGGATAAAAACGACGGTGTTGAAAAATATTCAACAGAAATAGCCGAAACCGACTTAAAAGGGGCAAACCTACGAAAACGTACCAGAAGCAGCAGCTGAAGCTGATCAAAGGGCAATGAAAATACCCGAAATCCCATTTATAAAGAACAAAGATGTCATAAATAGATTATATGCGTGATAACACATGTTAATATCCAAATGTGACAAAGCCTTGAAAACGAAAAAAAACGGTAAAGGGGTTTTCAAATCGGGTGAGGATGTTTGCTTCGCAAGAGCGGAATTACTACACAACGAAACCAGGCGGTTCTGAGCGATTAAATTGAAGGTCACAAGCATGCGAACATAGCTTCAAACATGCCCCTAGATGGCGCCATGCGGAATTTGGCTGTGCTCACTAGGAAACGCCTACACCGCTTCTGACAAGATGTTTTTCTCCGCCACGTGTCTACAATTTCCATCTAGAGATGCTTAAAAGCTTCAGCTATCCATTCAAGGTGATTTATTCTCCATCTTTTCTCAAAACATATTTCACACTGTGCTTCTCTGAGTTCAAGAAGGGCCCACGCGTCCATTGAGTGTTCGCTTGGCATTTTGCCACGGCGAACAAATGCCAGATCGCCTACTGTTCTTTGATTTACTGCATGAGCTGACAGGGCGCCGAACATTAAGCAGTGCACCTCGTGCGCGAATACGAATCCCTTAGCCTTTACATGTATCGAATGTTCTGGCATCTAGCATTTGTAGTAAGCCGATTTTTCGCCGTTTTGTTCTGCGTGAGTTTCTAATCAGGGTCCTTTGAAATTTAGCCAAACACCCTAATATTCACGTTATTTTGCTACCATTCTTTTATAGAAAACTGCGCTGATGTACTGGTGTTTTAAAAAAACACAGTTCTTGGTATTTCTGCAATGAAATATAAAAACAGGCTCGTAGAGCTCCAGCCAGAAGTTTTGTGAGCAGTTCGGAATTGCTTTGTTTCTTAGTCCAATGGAACATGTATTTCGGAAATGCAATGTCCTTTTCTAGCGCCTTCTCGCAAAACAAAACCTGAAGTGAGCTCCATGAACAGGTTTGCTAAAACCATTGGGTGGTGTTAACCGGCTTCGTCATTTTCGTTCTTTCCTGATGAAGTGCGCTTTAGCATACTTTTGCATAATAAAAAAAATAGTTTATTAAAGTGCGGTTTACAAACCCTCCATCTTCACTAACATTGTACAAAAATGCTACTCGCAATGGGCTATCCTGAGCTGTTTGAAAATTTATGTTAACATAATATTGTTATCGTTTAAGCACTTGTCTCTTATGCACAAATTCTGGAGTTGCAAGGAAATTTTCCTGCATTCCATCTCTGCTGCTTTAACATTAGCTTTCGTTACCTGCATTACGAAGTAATGGTCTTGTAATGGTCTTGTTCGGAGTCTTTAGGACTCTGTATCGATTTTGTTCAGTGACATTTTTAAGCGAAGCTTACCCCAGGTCTACAGAAAACGGCCCGTTACTCACCGCGTCAGTCTGACCTTGAAGCTCAGACAAGGCCAAGCCGCTCCTCGCGCGCATGCGCAGTGAAAGCGTCTAACCGCTCATTCGTTATGAGGGGAGAGGTGTGGAAGGGGGGATATGAATAAAACGTATGAACGCGTGCCATCACAGAATGATACTATACTCGGGTACAACTTAATTAAGAACGGCAACGGAAGTTGCCGCTGTGCTTCATCACAGCAACCGAGTGTTACTCCACGCGGCGCAAGTAGGGCGCTACTGGGAATATTTTGAACATCGCACGAGCCGCTTCCGTGATTTTTTGGACTGGATATGCTTATAAATTACTGCAGCGACGACAAACCAACTACGAAATCTCCTCTCAAACCGCGCGGGCTCCTTGACATTCTCGGTCCGTCTCTCAGGGCGGAGTGATGCGGTACAGTCGGGATCAATTTAGGGAAGGTGATCGCGGGTGCATCGATCATCGGGCCTTATAACGTACAAAGCAGCTATTTTTAATACCTTTGGGGGCAAAGGTAGCAGTGCATTGTTCCCCTCCTTGTCTCTTGCATGATTCACCCCGATACAACCCGGAACCGGGCGCTGCTGTTTGTTCTCTGCCATCCGAGCGATCCCCTTCAAACTTCCCTACTGTACAGCTATTGCCGTCCTTACTTTGCTCCCGAGTAGAGGAGGCGCTTGCTGCATTCACGTTCCTTGCACGTTCGCTTCTCTAGCGCTGACTGCGCCAAGCGGCGTCAGTTAGTCTTGCGGTGCAATAGTGGGCGAGTTCACTGTGCGCTCTAGCCTGAAAACTGAGCTTCCGCTCGAAGAACTTGGTTTAACCGCGTTCAACCACGACAAAATTTATTGCTACTGTTCCATGTCCCAGGCACCCGACCGGGCATTGGTGTATTCGTTCCGGTACCCGTCTCGTCATGCATGCGCAATCGTTCCGGCGTGGGACGACCCTCCTCGCAGTGCCCGCGCGCGCATGCGCGGTCGGGTCCGGTACCTGCCACCCATAGCGTAGCTCAGGCTAGCCGCTAAGCTAGTACACTAGGTTATGGATGACCACCATCTACGCTCGAGAAAAACAAAAGTTACTCCTACTTCCCGCCTAAATTCTGTGCCGTGGGCTTAAAAGCTATGCTGGTGATCCACCATGGTAGCGTGGAATGAATCCTAGTTTACTCTATAATTTACTCTCTAATTTCTTCCTAATTTACTCTCTAATTTGATATCCAATTTACTCTTCAATTTACTCTCTGAACATTTACTCTTGAAGTTTTCATAGACGACATAATTGTACCCCGGATTTGCTTCACTTGTATCACATTTTCTAGTGCACACATTTTGAGCTGCTTACTTCTTGGCTTAAGTAGGTTTGCAGTATTAAGAGGTAGATAAATACCTGCTTCACAGGTGAGTAGGTCCTGCTACAAAAGTACAGAATACCGCAGACGTTTACTGGATACGATCATTGCATCACAGGTCGATACGAAATATCATGCATCAACCTGACCCGAGGCACTCAGCTGAGGCTCCGCAAATCTTTATCAGTATCCATATGAGCGGCCGTACGCAACTGCTTACCGACACGGCATCCATCGCTGCAACCAGATGCACCGACCTTAAGTAACTCCTTCGGGAAAAACCACGTTGAACGAACTTCCCCTTCACCTAACACACCATGAACATTTCTCCACCGTCTTTGTGAAAATTTTCTAGGCCGTACCTATGTCTTCCCGACCACAATAAATTCAAAGAATAAGCTTAACAATTCACAGCGATTTGATGGCACTAAGAAAATGTTGTGTTTTCTATATCTTTCCGGCAAAAAGCGTTTCAGACTCGCTCAAGACGTGAGCTTGTACATTGACTTTTTTATCCCCTGTGCACGTTTGGCATGGCTTAGACATGTTTTGACAAAGGCTGTACTTCCTACTTTTGATAAACCTGAGACAGTCAACAAATACACCTGTGTGTCCACAACACCTCTACAAAACAGCTGCCCAAAACATGCTGATGTTAAACCGATGATGAACATGTCGTCATAAAACATTGCGTTCACAGAGCCGCGATAGAAATGCTAGCCATTGTCTTATCAACCGCCGACACCTCCAGATTGGCCACTCACCAAGACACCGGCCGACATTACCAATCAACATTAACGTTGAAGGCCCAGGCAGGGAATATGGGTACGTGGCCATGCTGGTGTGAAGAGCAATAAAAGGGTAACGTATATTTCGGCAGCCTACCGTGAAAATCTGGGTCGGGACTCCTTCAATCAGCAGTCAATCCCAGAGGCCTTATTCAAGGGCGAAACCTCCTCATACAGGCCTACCTCCTGATCCAGAAACGGTTAGCGAAGAGGCCATCATACGAGACCCACACAAGCGCACTTATCGATCCCGCGAAACTCTGCAACGTATATGCAGGCGTTTCGCTATCCCACTAGGCACAGCACCAAGCAAACCAACAGAGCAGGAACATTTACAATGGCCAATGTGCCAAACAGCCTGCGGCACACCACAGTATACGAAGTTTCTCGCTACTCCTGCCATCAAGTCTGACTCGGAGGAACCAAGTGGCTTCGTCAGATGATCTATCAGGGCGTTCGAGGGTGGCTCTGGACCCTCCACTTCCATCACACCGGAGCTGTATTGTTTTAGGGTTCGATATATGTTTCCATTTCCTCGCATCGAAGCTCCCAGGTATCCGCATGTCCTTGAAGCGCGACCTTACCATTGAGTGCAACGTTCCACAACAGCGAAAGGGTGCGGCAAACGACGCATTGCGTAAGATACAGAAAGGAACCACATAAGAAAGCGTAAGGCAAAAGGGGATCGCGAAGCTAATCATGTCAAGCGGCAACAGCCCGAAGCGAAAACGAAGGGTCTCAGGCGTTCAAAGGGCATCATTACTTTCGCATTGGGAACCCTTAAGAAGTGCTTAGTTGTACCAGAACTGTACGCAACCCCTGTGGTTGTAGTCGCTGATTTCGGGGTGTATTTTGTTGGACGGAAGCCGAAATGCTTTACGCATTTCATGTTGGGGACATTTGACTTGTCGTTATCACACCAATCCAGGTGAACCGTCCAAGAATACGTGCCCGAAAGCGGTTTACATGCTTTGGTTAGCCATTATAAATGAATGTGTCTGCACTTGCGAGCATGACAATCAGTGTATATAATAGCGTCAACAAAGCCATTGTGGACATCATGACTAAGTGAAGATGATTTTACAACACCGCTGGTCATCCCCATTAACAGGACGGAATGGCAATGACTTTTTTTTTTCAATCATTATGCGTACAAATAAGGTTAGCCACCTGAAATATGAATTTAAAGCGAAATAACATAATGTATTTTCGCGAGCATGAGATGAATTTTCTTCAAAATATTCTCATTCCAGGGCCGCGAATAATTCCATGACGCAGTCAGTATCGGGAACAGGGTCAAGAAACAGGCCAATAAATATTTTAATCGACAATCGGGCGTATCAGAGCGCGTATGAGCGATATGCCGAAATACCTATGCGAAAGCTTATCAGGTAATATGGACATTTGGCGTGAATTCCTTGCGGAGTGACTTTGAAGCACTCATCCTTGATGGCTGCATTTTCAGCACGTGAGTGTTCATACTTATTCCACCGCTGACAAGGTCAGTTGACTACATTAAGTGATATAATACCGTTGGATTTTATGGAAACCTTGTGACTTGCAAAATGATAGTGATATGTAAACGCCTTGACGTCACACACAAATTAAAATAGGAAAAAGACTATGAGCACAGCTTAAAAGGACGTCATGATATAGACTGGACCCGGAATATCAACTATGGAAAGGTAGAAATTACTCCTACAGGGGATATTACGGGGTCGCAGAAGCTTAGCTCAATAATTAACTTCGGCTGACGTGCAGTTCGCATTTGATGCACATTATAACCACTCATTTCCCGTTCATTGTTCTAGACCATGAAATGGAAATGTTCTAGACACTGTATTTACGAACTTCACCTCAGTCGTTGTTGAAAATTTCCCCGATCCTGTTGTTGCTGTTGATGCGTGGCACCATCCTTTTGCAGTTACAGCTCACGTATCCGTGGCACGCGACAGGAGTGGGACCATTCCAAGGCACGACTTTGCTCTAGGCGATTACACGTCTCTTTACCAATCTCTTGACAATGCTGATTGGTCCTCTGTGTACAACGCGCCCTGTGTTGATGCAGCCGTCCGTGAGCTAACCAAAATTGTGCGAAACGCTATGGACAAACACATCCCAAAGTAGCGTAATCGCTCCAGTAAGTTTCCCTTCTGGTTCAGTCACGAGCTGCGTGACGCGCTTCGAAAAAAAAAGTCATTTCCACCGCTTGTTTAAGGCTCACAATGACCCGTCTTCTCAGGCAAACTTCAAGGAATGGCGGTCCTTAGCGAAGAAGTTACTTGCCCAGGACAAAAAGAACTTTAGTGACTACACCGAAACTTCTCTAACCCACTCCCCTCGTGAGGTCTGGCGGTATATGAAGTTCCGTACACGTCATGCACGCGATAGCATAACCGTTCAGGATGGCGACAAGTTTGTGTCTGACCCGGAAGGCGTATGCGAACTCCTTGCACGTCATTTTTCTTCTACCTACTCGACGTCGTCTTACAGCTGCAACGAACTACGCTTCCAGTCTCATGGGCCACTATTGCAAATCCCGAACATTACTGAGAGTGATGTCGAGCGCGCTATCCGCAAACTCCCCTCAAAAAAGTCGGCGGGCTGCGACAGCATTCCATGCTTCATTGTGAAAGGCTGTTGCGTCGTCTTTGCACCTCTGCTCTGCCACATCATACGCATGTCACTTCTAGAGCAACATTTTCCGTCAGACTGGAAATTAGGCGCTATCTTTCCTTTGCACAAGTCTGGCAGAGCCACTGTTCCCGGAAACTACAGGCCTATCTCTCTATTGCCTTCCTTTTCTAAAGTCTTCGAAAAAGTCATGCATGGTTACCTTCTAGCAGCAATGCGTTCATTATTTCATCCCAACCAACACGGCTTTATACCCGGTAGGTCAGTAGAATCAAATCTCGCATGTTTCCTAAACGACATCGGCCCCCCAGTGCTCTCTCGTCAACAGATAGATACCGTATATTTCGTCTGCAGCAAGGCCTTCGATGCTGTTAATCACAAGCTACTGCTTCGCAAATTGTCCGCATACGGCTTATCCAGTGAGTTCTGTCAGTGGTTCGGCAGTTACTTAAAAGGCAGGTCCAATTGCGTCTGTTATGAAGGCGTCACGTCCCGGCCTTTCGCCATGATATCAGGGGTACCTCAAGGGTCTACACTGGGCCCTCTCCTCTTCAACATTTTTGTTAATGACATCCACTCTGTCATTAGACACTGTTCGCTGTCTCAGTATGCCGATGATATGAAGCTGTATCGCGCGGTTTCCTCACCGGATGATCGCGTCCTGCTGCAACGTGACATCAATGCAGTTTCGGCATGGTGCGACAGCAACTACTTAAAGCTTAATCTCTCCAAAACTATTGTGATATCTTACACTCGTAAAACTGCCCCGCTCACTTTCCCGTACTCTTTACTCGGTTTTGCCATAAAACGCGCCACTGCAGCGCGCGATTTGGGTGTATTGATGGACACAAAACTACTCTTCAACTCGCATGTGAACCATCTGACGAACTCCTGTCTCCAAACACTTGGCATGATTTCCCGAGCGACCAGTGAATTCACGAACCCATCATGCGTCGCATCGCTTCACCGCGCCCTAATTTTGCATAAGCTAGACTTTGCAAGCGCCATCTGGAATTGTTTAAGTCCTTCGTCGTCTCTTCGACTAGAAAGGATTCAGAAGCGCTTCACCAGAACCGTATTTTATCGATACTCACCAGTGAGCAACTATCTGCACGTTGAGGTTATCAAGCTCCTGAACCTTGATGAGCTATGTATCAGGCGTTCCAGGCGTGACCTGATTTTTCTTTTCAAGTGCATAATTCTAAGTTTGACTGCCCTCGCCTTGTGAGCTCTGTTCCCCTGCGAGTGCCAAGCAGGCCACTGCGGCCGCATGGCTGCTTTCATGTTGACAAAATTCTGAGCTTGGTACCAGCTAACCGATGCCAACATGCCTTTAACTGTCTTTTTTTATCTGCCATTGACATTTTTTGCAACTACATGGTTCTT
This sequence comes from Haemaphysalis longicornis, assembly GCA_013339765.2. NCBI lineage: Eukaryota > Metazoa > Arthropoda > Arachnida > Ixodida > Ixodidae > Haemaphysalis > Haemaphysalis longicornis. The sequence goes on from CM023452.1 coordinate 139,541,291, forward strand.
TTTAAACGCTCTTTGAAATATTTTCAATCTTGAATGCACATGTTCTATAGCGCGGTCGCACATGCACTTCTCCCTCTGTTCTTGTGTGTCGGAGCAAAGAGAATCATCACGATTGTGCTTGTATTTGTCGTTTAGTGTACACACAATCTCCGTGCTCTTATTGCTCTGAAAATGTCTCTGTCTCTTTGATAACTCTCCATCTTTGTGTATAATTGTATAATTGTACCCATATAATTGTACTGTTACTTCCCTTTTCATATTCTGTCTTTTGTATGCCTTATATGTCTGTATTCTATGCATCACCCGAGAAGGCTATTGCGCTGTTGGTGAGCATTTCAAATAAATAAATAAATAAATAAATAAATAAATAAATAAATAAATAAATAAATAAATAAATAAATAAATAAATAAATAAATAAATAAATAAATAAATAAATAAATAAATAAATAAATAAATAAATAAATAAATAAATAAATTAAATCATAGACAATAAATTCGCACCTGAAGAACCACACAAAAATCCGCGTATGGCTGTAGTACGTAAGCGTCACGAATTTGCCGTGAAATATCTACCGCAACAGCAAATCATAACGACACTGCTTATACTCAAACTTTTACGGAATAACCACATATCCGTTGCTTTCGCATCTTGCAATTCGCTATTCATGTTAACTTCTGCGAATTACACCGACACACAGGCCCACACCCGCAAATGTGAAGACGATATCGGCTGAAAGCATAAAAAATGTTTAAAAATGACGCTGAATCTTTGTCAAGCTTCCTCTTATAACGCCTGAAATGTTCCGCTGAAAAATACTGATGCTCTTTCTTCGTCACCATCTGGAGCAGCGAGTCAAGTTGTTTGAACTCTCGCTAGTCTATTTCTAAAGTTCTCCTTTCGTGGCTGCAGCTCACGCCAATGACGTCACATGAGTTCGCGATGTCGCTGGCCGATGAAATGTCAGCGCACAGTTTCACCGTTAAACTTCATCGCGGTTCTAGTCAAGTTCATTTTTTATTTGGCACAATTTACATAGGTTATGCGTGCTCGCAGTCTACCAAATGCCGTCGTGCTGTCTTCCGCGGGCGCAGTCAAAGTGAACGTCACTGAACCGCGCACGAGACGTGGCTAAAGGAAAATAGCAGTTAAGAACGCGCTTTTCTAGACAGCAATTTTATTTTTGAATTCCTCAGTGCCTGCTTACGTGCTTAGAAGGCGAAAGCATTGTAGCTTCCCCAGGCGATACCTCTACCGTTGTGATGCAGGTTGTTGTCAGATCGAGGAGGTGTCAATCTGACCCGGCGAAGAACGACGAGACTCTAGGCTTCGGACAAGGACACTGTATTCACATCACAAAAAAACAGACAAAAGAAATAAATGAACATTAGCCTAATCACGTCAAGATTGACTGTCTTACAAAGGAGTCCTTCCCGTAGAACAGTTCACGCTCACGTGTGGAGTCGATGGCTTCGGAGCTCCGGAGCGGTGCGCTGGCCCGGTGCCATTGCCGTCAGCGCTGTCCTTTCAAGTGATGACGCGGCGCTGTTGCCTGTGCGCTCGTTGGTCACCGAAGAGCTTTACGTTGCGGACGCTCGGGGCCTTGCCAGTCTAGAAGATCATGAAGGAGGTGTGGCTCAAAGCTGATGTACCCTGGGAGTTGGCGCCCAGCCGGCTACTTCCGAACACCCCGTTCCTTGTGACACTCGAGCGGATTGCCGACGCTGCATGCTCCCTGCTCCCAGGAGAGGGCTTACTTGCTGTCGCTGTATAGGAGTCGTGAGTCTTGGATGCCAGGTGGAGGATGTGGTTCGGCTCTGAGTCTGCTGGGCCACGGCGGACTGGACTCGCCTCCTCTCGTGCTCCCCTTACGGCCTTCACAATACCGGCTCGGCGCATGGGCTTTTGCTTACGTGTAGTTGAAGGGGCTGACCGCACGAGGGCAGCACCACCTGACCGCAAGTTCCGCGTCGCCGCGTCTCAGCGCAGGGAAAAAGCAAGGCAGGTTGAGCGTCGACAACATAACCAGTGAGCTTTCGCGGTGGCATTTCCGCATGAAACGGGGCAGTTGGTGTAACTGATATGGCCGAGATTTTTTCGTTCTGTTATATACATAAACTATATATACGCAAGCCAGTTGTTTGCGCAATAAGATCAGAGCAAAAGTTGTAGGCGTATGTACTATATTCGCTTGCAACATTCATGACTTGAGGCGGACCGTGACACAGAAAGTTTTTTTTTATGCCCAGCTTTATACGATTTTGGGAAAGAAGCATATACTGTATGACTATACCTAAATAAAAAAGCAACACACTCCGCAAAAACTGCCTAATGTAGACGTGCAAAACGCAAAAAATTACAGAAAGGGCGAAGGAGGACCACAGCGACAAGAGCTAAATGCAACTAGCATTTATTCGTAGCACAGGGATGCGGGTTCGATTCCCGGCCACGGCGGCTGCTTTTCTGATGGAGGCGAAAAGCAGCCGCCGGAGCTGCTTTTATGAGGGGAGCGCGGTAGAAGGAGAGTCGAGTCCGGCCGTGCCTGGGCGTTCGCGTCCATCAGAGAACTCGCCGAGAGCCGCGTTCCTCCTTCCTCCAACTTGCCACCCTGCTCCAGCTTCTCTTCGTCTTCCTTCTTCCCCGCGTGATCCTCGTCGGCCACACCCGAGCGCTTCCTCGTCCTCACTTCTAGTCGCGGCAACAAGCGCCTCCTCGCAACCATATTTGCGCCTTTTCGGTTTCATTTCATCGTCTGAGGCGCGCATTCTACGACAGGCAAAATGAGGACACTTCGCGCTACAACTTTCCCAGAATCAGAGTTCTTTGTGGCTAGCATTCATCGTTCTACTCGCACCAGCCCCGCGATATGTCAGCGAAGGACGCACTGGGCTATCTCTTGTCACTCCGATGGCAATGTGGTGACGTCACCTGGCGGGTCGTCCCACTCGCCTTCTTCTCGGGATACCTGGGTTCGGTTCGCATACGAACACAAAGGGTTTTTTGTTACCCTTTACAACTGCGCCTATTTTCTGTACCAGAAAAAAACAACGCCCGTTTTGGCACGATGGCGGCACTTCAAGGGACCCTGCAGCACTTTTCTCAACTTTTTTTACATCTTAAAGGCTTTCAGACTGTAGTTAACAAGCACATCTAGTGCTTAGAATAAGGGGTCGCGAAATACCTCAGCCAAAAATTGCTATTTGTGCACATCAAATACCTTACAAACTTGCTCAAGTGATTTTTCTCTCCTTCCAAGTACTAGCATTCTTCGCTCGCTCAAATTACGTCATTACAGCGGAGTAGCTGCTATTGGCCGGCTTGTCTTCAGCGTCAGCAATGAACGCATTCGATAGCCACTATAAAAAGAAAGCCACAAAAGCAAAGCCTTATCGGAAGGCGTATCTGCAGCGACGAAGAAATCACGCAGTGTCGCTCCGTGCTGGCGATAACGATAGCTTTCGCAGAGCTTCTAGACTCGAAAGATAGAGTGAAAGCGTCTATCAGAAGTGTTGTAAAGTCCCCTTAAAATATGAATGAAAGAAATAAAAAAAACCGCGCCTGAGGCATCACACGCCAACGGCGAAACTGAGAAGGCGACTGGACTATGCTTACAGCCATTTCAGTGTGCATCTAATGCAATTAACTCGGAGGAAATGAAATCAAGCGGCACTGTGCAGAACGTATTCCAGAAAAATGACGTGCCACCTCCTCAACCGTTCCTCCGCTCACAACGTCTGTGTCATTCGACAGTTTTGAGTCTCGGAGTGTGTGGTCCCGGGTTGCATCTGCGGCGTCGGTGGCTGTTCGTCTGGTGAAGACGAAAAACAAAAAGCTTGCCTGCACAGGAATTCAGGGCACGTTCAGTTCCCCAGGTGGCTAAAATTATTCCTGAGTTCTCTACTACGGTGCACCTCACAGCGCAGGGGGAGTTTCGGTGGGCGGAAAATCACAAAATGTGGATTTTTCTTATCGCTTTACATTGTTCTTATCGCTTTCCAAAAGTTTCTGTGCAGGAGACATAGTGTACGCCTTTGGCATGCTGAAGCAGGCGGGAATGGTAAAGGAGTAGCCGACGATACCAACCAAATAAAGACGTGTATAGGCCCCTCCAAAAAACGGTGATCACATAGGCCCGATGGCGATTGCAGATTTTATTTATTTATTTATTTATTTATTTATTTATTTATTTATTTATTTATCATTACAACCCGCAGGGTATTCTTTTTCCTGTCATTTTTATAACTTTCATTTGTAGCTCGTTTCTGACTAAGTTCGCACTTGCGTTCTAATTTTTGTGAGACATAACAATTCAGCCTCCTGTGTTGCAGAGCCTTCAATGCAAGTTCCAACTCAGTCAGAGAGAGGCTAGTAAAAGTAAAAAAAAAAAGAAGCAGAGAAAAGGAAAGACAAGCAAACATGACACATTGCACATTGTACTGAAAAGTTCAGGTCTCTATACTTAATAACTGTTTCGAAATATTTTTAAACAAATCGTGAGTATGACTTTGTGCAATTTCTTTCGATAGCTACTCCCAAAGAGAGACGGCTAGGAAGAGCCGAGATTAAAGAAGCATGTCAGTACGGGCAAAGCAGGTGTGGAGTTTAAAAAGGCGCTTTGGGCGTAAAAAATTTGATTGACATGCTTTGTATCAGACGCACCAAACGACAAGACATGAAGCTAAAACGGGTGCGAGTAGCACATTAGTAGGTTTAAAGGATATAGTGCCATAAAAAGTAAGATAAACAACTACTGGGTACTAGTCAATGATGATTGATTCGGAACGACCGCTCAAGTTTACTTTCATCAACATGTAGCAATACTGTAACCATAACAGACAAGTATGAATGCTGGGTCACTGCATTTCTCGTAATCATTTTCCACCAAACATCGTTTGTTAAAGCGGTTTGTCATTAAACGTGGTTCAATAAAATCACCGGTGAAATACGTGACAAAAAAATTTACAGAAACTTAACCACGCATCGCAAGACGTCCCGCGAGTATCAGAAATACGCACCAGGACTCTGGTAATCAGATCAATTGGCATTTCGTTGAAGTAGCATTCGAAGGAGGGCCCAGTTAAGTTGCTCTTTTACTGATTATTGTCCTTTCACGCAAACGTTTCGGTGCTATTAGCATAGGAAGAAATGTTTCCGCATTGTTATCAGCTTGTTCCGTAGTGGTCGCGCTGGGCGCTAGCATCTCTAGCTGGACGACTGGTGCCAACTGCGCTCGATAAACGTGTTTTCTAAGTGCCATCACGATTTTTTATTACTCAGTATTGATTTAAAATCTCTGACCTCAATTAAGCTTGACACAAGCATATTCAACGAAATGTCTTAGCAAGGAGAAAGTATCACTTGAGGCAGCTAAGAGGGCTGAAGTGCATGTGAATCACGCAGCTGATGAAGCAACAGGGCAGCTTGGAAAGGGACTGAGATAGCAAAGGTAGTGTGGACGAGAGAAAGTTGAAAAGAATGTGGCAAAATAACCAAGGAAAGCTTGGAGGGAGTTCCCGAGAGCAGGAGGAGAATAAAGCAGGCTCTGGAAAATACATACTCAAACCACGCTCGAAAATTGGTACGGGCAGAAACGCCTCAGCGAGTAAATCTTCAAATCAAGTCCACGAAGCCCACACATCCATGCGCTCCCGCGGAGGAAGCATTAAGAAGGACTCACCTCTCAATATTCCTATGGGACTGACTACTTCATGAACCCCGACTTAAACACCATCATGCATCTAAAGGAAAAGCTTTACCAATGTATATTAATGTTCACAGTTGCCTGGTTTGCTTATTTTAGATAGATATCACTTCTGTACGGAAAAAAATAAAAATCTTGCTTTTGCTGCCGATGATGATAATTGATAGTAGTATCCCTTGCTAGGGGATTGATAACGCGTCATCTTACCAAAAAAAGAAACTAAAAAAGAAACTAATATTCATGTTTTACACTCTTCATTTGTTACTAGCGCTGCTCTTAGGGCAGGCACAAAAAACTTCTTAGGACCGACATACTCATCTTTTCTGTTGCAGGTGGTATCTGTCCTAGGCAACATTCCGCTGTTTGCTTTTCGTCCACCCGCATTCTAATCTTCTTTTCGTCGCTCCTGTAGCCTTGCAGTTAACTGCCTCTGTGCTACCCTTAAATACTACGGCTTCTGGAAGCCGAATATTTCCCCCTAATTTGGATGGATACCCTCTATTCCAAAGCTATGTGCCGCATAGTTTCTGTTTCTTTTCCGCAGACCACGCATACCCTATCATTTTGTGTGCAGACAGCTAGCGCCATCTAGTAAGAAGTGGATAAACTAAAACGCGTTTCTTGTTTATTTTTTATCCCAGCAAAGCAGTGATATATTTCTAAACGAAGTGAACTAGGCTGTAACGAACATTTCCATGAATTTGTAAAACTTTTCGTATTGGTGCCGGATGGTTCTTAAGACTGTGGGTCAAGAATAAGTAAGTTCCATAGGAATGTGATGAGGTGAGTCGGTCCCCCTTAAGAGCCGACTGCACCACTGGACCAGGTGCAAAATGCAAACTTTCTGCAGCTGAGCCCCAAGGATCTTTCAGTGCATTTAGACACAATTAGGAAGCGATCTCAACGACAACGCCAGGCCGCTCGAAGATATCCCGTGCACTCTGTATTGATCACAGGATCTGAATGTCACCGCCTTCAACGGCCGCCCGAGGCACCGAAGCCTACAAAGGCTTCGGGGGGACTTTCTGCGGTGGACGGTTGTAAGTATATTAAAAGGTCACGGCGGCGCTGCTAAGGGGATTTTCATTCGCCGTACACGGCTTCGGGACAGGTTCCCCGCAGAGAGCCAGCTTGCGGCAATACATTTGCGCAGGTTTAGGCTAGATTATCCTTTTAGTTTGGTACAGCTACATAACTTCCAGGTTCTTCCCAGATTGGGACTCAGCAATAGTGCAGTGCCCTTTGCGAACTGGTAACAACTGTTCCTGGGTAGTGGCTAAAAAGCTCTGTCTCTCTGTCTGGAGAGGTTAAACATCCAATGCCTAACCTAGATATTTATTTCCAGAGGTTGGAGGTGCATGGTAATATCCTCGCGAAGACTACACCAGGCGTGATCACACAGAAGCCGGCCATCCTCATATCACAATACGGGAGCGGCGTAATATTCGCCCTTAAGCTGCGTTCTCGAGGTAACTAAGCAAGGCACCACCCCGTCAATTGGCGCAACGACAATTCCTGGACGCTTATTCTGATCATGAAAAGAGAAGCCAGAGAGAAGTCATTTAAAAAATTCGGCCGCCTTCTGAATCGAGGTGCGAGAAAATAGCGGAGCTGGTGGTCTTCACCAGCTTTAGACTTCACATTTCTTAGGTGGGCCTCTTGCGTAAAGAAACGTTGTCAAAAAGAGAAGCTTTCTCCATTCAAATGGAGTCACATCAAAGGCTACAATCCACACTCCTAAAGTCGAAAATCAAAAGTGCCAAAGTCCCCTTCATGAACTCAATCAAAGACCGAAGCCAACGCTCACGCTTAGAACACAAAGGAAATGGTGCGGTGCGTCCCGAATGCTATGATAGCGTATTGAGATAGACGCCTGTCTGAAAACAACAAGCGACCCAGGTTCCATTCATGACCACGGGAAGCGTTTTTTCCTGGAAGCGCATACGCCCGACACCTGCTCGTGGGCTCTTTGCCTACTCGCCACTCTCCCTCACACTTCTTCGCTTGGCATTTCCCCTTCTCCACTTCGTCGAACTGCGTTTTCCGGTTAACGGGCCGCACGGACAGAGCACAAGCTTATAAACAGCTTCGCTGTTAAAAATAACATTGCGTGATCACGTGAGCGCCGACTTTAGAACGAAAGCACACAAGGAAAGGTTACAAAATGGTAACACGAAATTCCAGAAAGGCAGCGAATGCGCCACAGTTATAAAGGTTGCTAAAGGCTGAATAACATTCCTTGTTTTAAGCAGAGAATCACAACTTTCACGTCTCTCTTGGCATTTGTTCGAGAGCCGATGGTCCGTAGTATGGTCAACAATAAATCTACAGCTTTCCTTGCATCGTTTCGCGGCATTGAAGATCACGTCCTAACGTGCGCAAAGAGAGTCGGGAGGTCTACAAGGGAACGATGGTTCTGTAATGTCCCCGAAGGCGTCAACAGAAATGAGTTCGACGGCGAAGATAAATTGTAAAACAAACTGTTGAGGAATGGTATACTTTCTTGAGCTAATGCAGTTGTACCATCGAAAACTGCGCGGATACGTTTTCCTGTCGGGGCTGCGGAGCATGACATACCGGCTTGAAGGGGCACTGACACAAAATTTTGAAAGCGAGATAACTTCGGAGATAGAGTAGTGGGAACACATATACATCATCTGCACAATATCAGCGGCGAAAACAGCCTAGAGGATATTTAAAATCAATTTTAAAGTGTGCGAAACGCAACCCAGCAGCCAGTAGAGCACCACGCGCAATCAACATCCCGAGGATATTGTGTAAATAAACAACGTCCAAACACGTCAGAGTTTGTGTTTGCCGCTTCCGCACTGCCGGCGTTTTTCGCCGGCTCGCCCGGCTCGCCGCTCCAATCGGAGGGCCGGAGGGGCGGAGCTTCTGCTCTCGAGAACGAACGACCCGATCGTTGGCGGCGGAGGCGCCGTGATTTCGTCAGCTCATCGGGCAGCTGGCCGCGACCAAAGTTCTACAGCGATTCCAGGCACTCTGTTTCTATTACCGTTTATTACCATTGGATGCGAAAACGCGCTGGAGGCACGAAAAGCCCACTGAGCTAGCCGCACGGTCGCTGTGCAGGCGGCGGCCACGGCCGCGAAGTGGCCCAGGCCGGCGTAGGTAGCTCGAGTGATAGCTTGTTACCGCTGCACGAAATTGTCCCCTAGTCCCGACCATGGTGGCTTACATGAGAAAGGAGGTAATGATGCGATGGCGGGTTGCATTAAAAATTGTCATCTGCACCGCTTACGAGAGCGGCACTCGAATATCCGCCGCAGTGCTAAGCCGAACACATCTGTAGGCGGACCTGTAGGCAGACCGGCCGGCTGCTCCCAGCGCGCGCCTTGCCACCCACCGTCTCGAGCGTCGCGCGTCGTTCTTTAGCCGCGGTATCATTTGCACTCGCAGCTCCTGCGTCACATCCACGGTCGCTTTTTAATTAAGCGCCTCACGAGATCAGTACGTGGGGGCATTCGCAGAAACTGCCGTCGATGCGGATTCGACAGTGCTACGGCGGCTCTGCTCTGTGATATCCCTCCGACGGTCACGTGGTCAGCTTTGTTCACACAAAATCCACAAAATCCATCGTGTCGCGGCACTCGCTGAAACCGAAACTGCGACTGGCCGCATTGAAAATGCCTCTAATTAAACAACCGTCGCACGCTGAAGCAAATGAGGTTTCTACAGGTTATAAACAGGTCACTAGCTACTTATCACAACAACAAAAAAAACAAGATGCAAAATTTTTGTGTCAGTGCCCCTTTAAAGGAGCCATGAAGACAAAATACAAGTTGGGTTTATTAGAAAGACTGCTTAGTCCCGATAACAATGATACCAATATCATCGCAATCTTCGAACAAATAACGGAGATATTAAAGAAAACGTGTGAAGCAGTCGCGACCCCCTAGCCAATTTCCCGCAACTTTTCTATGACGTCACGGAACCTTGTTTGTGCGATTGGCGGCCGCCTAACTGACCTGTCGCGACGACACATGACTGGACGTCTGTAATGGGGCCTCTTGTTCCATTTGACCGCATCACTTGAATGCTAACGTGCAGTTAACGCACTGAAAATTATGTTTTATTGTTGGCCCGTATGACGCCATTCTTGCTCATAACACGTCACTGGGGCGCAAAATTTGAAAGTTTTTAAATTTTTCTTGCTTTTTTTTCGTTAAAAAACATCTTTTGTGGCTGTAATCGAGCTGAGTGAGATACTGAATCCTAGTTGTTTCAAATTAAACGAAGTTGTATTTTCTCTTCATGGCTCCTTTAAGGTTGACAACGTGCGGTTGCGATATGGAGATGGCGAACGACACCGTGATGGGCGGGACATGCGAAGACCGTCAAAGGAGTACGGGAAAGAAGAAAGGTGGAGTAGACGTAAAGAGTGGACCCGTCTATGATAGAACTGTGCTGCCGTCTGCTGCAGTTACTGCACGCTCATCTTGCAGGCGTTGAATCCCGGGGTGCAGGCTGTACGGAGACGCTGAACCGCTGTCAACGGCGAATGAATGCTTCGATTGTCAGAAGCCCCAGGAGTTGCCTCAACAAAGAAACAAATTCACCCAAGCACCCCGTACGGATGGTTGACCAGCGAAGCGGTAACTTCGGCGGGTGTTTACGCGTGCGTTACTCCCTATATGAATAATTAAAGCCAGCCCTGCCCAGTCCGCTTCATCGGCTCGTTCCCGTCTTTGCTCACGACGTCGTTCACATTTCAAGATAACGTGCGGGTAATGTTTGCGATTGGACACTCTTAGTTGGGCGTAAGCCCCAGAGTTGTGGGTTACAGCTGCGCATGAGCAGTACGCTACGCATCCACCCCGACGCTGCGTGGCCAAGTTGACGCTGCTGTTCCCTTGCCCGCCGTTCGCTTGAGCTGTTCTTTCGCGCACGCTTTGCGAGATAGATAACCCAGGCAATCTCTCTCCCCTTACGTGTAACTTCCCTCCTACCTCGTTTTTTTCGCGCATGCGCATAGGGTTCCACTGGGGAGTTTGGATGTGATTGATTGTAGGGTTTAACGCGCCGACGCAACGCAGGCGATGAGGCGCGCCGTAGTGGAGGGCTCCGGATTAATTTTGACCACCAGGGGATCTTTAACGTGCGCCGAAATCTCGAACACACGGGCGTTTTTGCTTCTCGCCGCCATCAGAAAAGCGGCCACTGAATCCTCGTGCTCAGTAGCGCAACGCCTTACCCACTGAGATACCGCGGCGGGTGGCGGAGTTTCCGGCGCACACTGTACCGATGGAATTTCATTTCGCCCGCCACATGAAGCTTCGCTTTAAAGCGTCTCGCTGTGTTTTCCGAGACATCCAGGGCTCCCAATTATGAGTAGTAAACGCATAGTTGCTGACAGCTGGCAATGGTTAAAAAAACCGAGGAATTTATTGTAGGAAGGAAACAGAGCAGGGTCGAAATGTCAGTAAAATAATTGCCATTGCTCCAATAAAGCACGCTGGCGCCTAGCCATCTGTGCCGAGTGAGTATGATTAGCCTAAGACATTTTCTCACTGCCATAATAAACTCATAGAACATGCCAATATCTCAGTGCAGTTACGTCAGGGACGTTGAGACGCAACGTCAAGCATGACGTCATGCGGTGTTCACGGAGGCGCTCACGTAACAGCGTTACCCGATGCGCTGCATCTGCCGATGGCGAACCGGCATGCTGCTCTGTTTGTGTGTGTTTTTTTTTCTCACACAAGATGTCTGAGCTCGATTGATTGATTATGATGTTTAACGCGCCGACGCAACGCAGGCGATGAGGCGCGCCGTAGTGGAGGGCTCTGGATTAATTTTGACCACCTGGGTATCTTTAACGTGCGCCGAAATCTCGTACACACTGGCGTTTTTTGCTTTTCGCCTCCATCAGAAAAGCGGCTGCCGCGCCCAGGATTCGAACCCGCGACCTCGTGAGCAGCAGCGCAACGCCTTAGCCATTGAGCCACCGCGGCGGATAGATGCCTGAGCTCCAACTAAATGTTAAGCTAATGTGGAACGGCGGATGGTCTCGCCATGGCGTAGCATTAGACCTCCCAGCACCTCGGCGTTGTGTTTGTACAATACGTATCTACAGCCAGAATATGCTGGCTTACTCCCTCAACGAGAACGTGCTCCGGTCCTGCGAAATCTATTGATTACAGTTCATTTTAAACAACCATATCGCTAAAAGAACCATAAACATCATATTGAAGAACACGCCCTCAGCTACAATAAACGAGTGTTACATATCAGGGCGCAAGCGTGGGACGGAGGACATTCTATGCGTATGCAACAGTCAACATTTGAGCTACCCGAGGGCAGCACAGAACAGGGGTTGATGGTGAATATAATAGAACACGATGGAGCAAGTAGAGGACTTTAACACTGGCGGATGAATTATTCGAGGTCCTTGTAAAGGTCCAGACTATTTTTACTGGTAACCGTGCTGTTGTTGATCGTTCTGATTACCAGGAAGGGGATCCAAACGAACTGAAACGACACCGTACCTAGAGAGCGCGTTGCGAAAACTGAAACGGTGTCACCAGCGGGTGTTTCGGATGATTTAGCTTGAAAATCTCGCGTGAAAAAGCTTGCTACTCGGATTCCTCTGCGAGTCATTTCACATAAGTGTAGTCTGAAGAGGAACAAGAGCCGGGATGCAATCATGCAAGCCGTCATTCGTGCCACCTGCTGGCGCTCTTACTTTTCTTTGAGTGTACTAAGCAACCGAGTATGTACAAAGATTCTACTTCACATCCGAATTCAGTGACAACCGGAAATGCAACTTCCTTTCAGTTTTTGGCTACGAAAGGGATTTTAACGTGAAACGACGGGAGACAACTCGCCTAACAATTCGTGTCCGGTTTTCGTAGGCCCAACGAAGGAGCCAGAAGAGAAAATATGAGAGCAATGAAGGAAAGAGGCAAGGGCGGACAAAAAGAGCATAAAAGAGGAGATTGGATTGCATTTTTTTGGATTAATTTGGATTGGAACATATGAATCGGGCTGCCCAAACAACCATTGGTAGCGCAATTTAGTGATTTAAGGATATTTAATTGGTTAAAATGCTCGCGCAGCAATTGTGCTGCAGTAGGGAGCGTTTCAGGGGCCCCGCAGCACTTCCCATCAACTACTCGCAATGTATTTTGGGTAAAGTCTATTGCCCCAACAACCTCCTCCCGCAAGAACTATGAAACTTCATTCGCGATCACAGAAAGTACGCTCGATGAGAAGTCGCGCAAAATCGTTCCCTCTGAACTCGACGCGGACAATGCGACGAAAGCAGCGCTCTCTCCCGGATAGTGGGTGTAGTGGGCGGCTCGTGGCGTTCCCTTCCGCGGCCTTCGATATATCAGAGGCTGGAGAGTTTTTTTTTTTCCTTTTCTCCGCAACGCAAAGGGTTCTGTTTCTGATCTGGCGCAACAAACAAGCAGGCATGACTGCCTGCTCGCAAGGCGCGCTTAGGCTAGTAGGGCGTTTTCGAAGTAATAAACGTTTGTTGTCGAGTGGTCTCTTTGAAAAGGGACTATTACGTCTCCTGTCAAACTCCGCGGGCGAGGAAAAAAAAAAGAAGAGAAACGTTAAAACTGCTCAAATGTTCAGGCGGAAAAGGGGATGCTGCACAGCGTCGACGACGGCGAATCGTCACAGGAAATGCGAGAAATAAGTGCTGACGTTTACCAGCGGGAGCTAATAGGACAGCCACCGAACAAATAATGATATTTCTGGGGTGCTAGTGGTGTGTAATGAGGGAAATTGAAGAGAGCACGGAAGATTTTTTCCTCGTATTTCACAGCGATTTGCGCGCACACCGCTTCACGTGCACGTGTAGTAGCTGGCTCAGGTATTACTGGCAGTGTAATCTAAACGTTGCGCAGGTTTATTTGCGCTGCTCAAAAAGTGTTGCAGGGTACCTTTAACAAATTACAAAAGAAGCGCAGCGTTGTGACTAATGTTCCACGCATGCAACGTGGTTCCTCATGAGCAGTTTGACACTATTGGGGAGAAACCCTGAAGTGTCGCATCAAAGAGGAAAAGGGACCGTTGTCGCCGTTGTCGCCCTCGGCGATGACACGAATGGCACCAAAATGGACGCTGCTGTACCAGATAAAATAAACAGGCTTCGTTTGGGACTTGAATCCCGATCGCCAGAGCAGCAGGTGCTGATCTCTAACGACAGCGTTTTTCTTTTGATTTCCACAGGGCGTTTATTGCATTAAAAGTCAGTGTAGGGTATGAAATTTACAACCCATATTACTTGGTTTGATTTAATTGTAGGGTTTCACGCGCCGACGCAACGCAGGCGATGAGGCTTGCCGTAGTGGAGGGCTTTGGATTAATTTTGACCACCTTCAGGGGATTTTTCACGTGCGCCGAAATCTTGTACACACGGGCGTTTTTGCTTTTCGCCTCCATCAGAAAAGCGGCCACCACGACCGGGAATCAAACCCGCGTCCTCGTGCTGAGCAGCGCAACGCCTTAGCCACTAAGCCACCAAGGCGAGTACAACTCATATTACAACATGTACACCTAATGATGAGCTGAATACACGATGAAAAACAAGACTAAGCAAAGTTTAAAATTATGTAAATGTGGATCAAAAGGGGGGAAACATTTCCCGGCACCCCGCCACAATGAAGCAAAGATTAGTCTGATGCGTTCGCCTCGCCAGGTGCACGTGGCTGCACGCGTGTAGAACGGATGCACTCGGAGCGGAGTTGCGACTGTGGGAAACCTGTAGCGTGAAGAGCGGCCAGTCGGGGTAACCCCGTCAAAGGACGAACAAAAAGGAAAGACACAAATACTGTGTAGCCCTAAATAAGGGTATAAGTAGAGAAATATTTGGTAATCCCGAGCTTTCGCCCTCAAAGCCGTAAGAACACTCGAGAAAGAGCCCGAGAATTTTTATTTTTTTATGTTCGCCCAAAATTAACTAGGTTTAGGTGGGCGAGTTAGCGCATGTGGTAACGCATTCGGTTCTGGCTGTGCGGGGTCAGGCTCAAATGACACGCGAACTCAAGTGTGTATTTTAGCCGCACAGATGTTTAGGCCGACACAAATCCGCCCGGCGGAGACAGAAAACCCGAGTTCACGCGAGCCCGTGCCTCGTGGCGACCGCACGGCGACGTCCAGGCTTGCGCGTGGGCGCCCACCTTCGGCGTCGTCGCCGGGTAGCGACCGGCACGTCATCGGTCCACCACGCCTAAGACTATGACAACGAATCTATCAAGTCATCCCTTCACAATCCACGCGTGGAGACCACCACCGGACCAGATGACTAATACGTGGAGGTCTACCGAGGCGAAGACGTGCTACAAGAGTATTTACCTTACGCGGCTGTGCCGGCACTGTAAATATTTTAATGGCCTTTTCTTTACAGTGCCGTGCAAAACGGCTTTGACTGCTGGGGTCCGGCTGTTCCCCCTCTCGTGGGATACGCTGTCACTGTGGGGAGAAGCTAGGTCGACCCCCAGCTCTGCTGTTTCTCCATCCTTGCAGCATTAGTGCAAGCTGCAGCGATGTTTTAATTGCAGAGCAGTTTGGGGTCCCGCCTTGTCGATGTAGCTCGTTCGCTCCCACGATGTCTCGCCACCGCTGCAATCAGGTGAAATAGCGACACCACGGACCCAAACAGAGACCCACGGTGTAACTGCGTAACAAAGAAGCTTAGGAAAACAAGCGGTTTATATAGTCATAACCGTTCGAAACTCATGTACCGCAGGCACTTGTCATACATCCCCCCATTATATAGGGCAAAGAAAACTGCAGGTATATCTGAGGCAAAATCAGCGTGATTAACAGGCAGCCCCCGCATTCATTAATTTAAGAAAGCTCGTTGGGTTGGTTTTTACGATAGTAAGCAGCAAAAAAGTGGCCGTGCAATACACGCGTTCAAAACTGCGCAGTAAGACTGCTGCACGTGCAGAGATGAAAGCAAGCACAAGAAATAAAGCCGTTCCACTCAACGTGAAAGCTGGCGGAAGTGCGGAGAAGTGATTGGCCATAATGTCCTGAGGCGCCGTTATCCGCTCATTGCTACCACCCATCACGCTCGTCACTGCCCTGTCCAAGCTCATAAACTCCACGGAGGTTTGTGCAACGCCTTTCAAACTTCCAGCCTTCGGAATGCTTGAGCGCCTCCTGCTTGCAACAGCGCAAATGTTTTTTTTTTGTGTGGTTGCTTTTCAGCGCGCACGTGCCGGCGCCTTACTGGGCAGTTTGGAACGCGCCATTTTTTCGTGCTCCGCCACTCTTTCGCGCTTACTATCGTAAAAACCAACCGAAGAAGAATTACTAACTAAATCAACGCGGGCGCTGCAGGTTAATTACGCATATTTTGCCTCAATTGTGCCTGCAGTTTTGTTTGCGCTAAACAACTGGGAGATGTATGACAAGCGCCAGTGGTTCACGAGTAACAAGCAGTTAGGACTATATATAAACCGCTTGTTTTTCGAAGCTTGAGTGGGATGCCATGACAACGGTACGCGGTGGGGCGAGCTACGACGACAAGGCGAGCCCCGGAAGGGTTCTCCACTTGAAAGGACAGAGCTCCCGCTGGAGCTGTTCGAGGCAGAAGGCCCGCGAGTACTGCGAAGGCGGGATATTTGAACTGCATTGGACGAACCTCGCTGCATTCCTCAACACAGGAGTGAGACAGGGTGGTGGAGAGTGTGATCGATCGTAGCAATGAGTGGATACCCCCCTTCCCCCGCATTGGGTTGTAGGCCGGTGAACTCCCAAACGAGTTCAAAATATCCCCAGTCCACTTCTTTTCCACTTTCTATTTCGATAAGTGACTTACCTTAGCTAATGAGCGGATAACAGCGGCACCGCCTCTCTGGCGAAACACTGCTCTGCACTACAGACAGCTTTCACGTTCAGTGAAACTGCTTTAGTTTTTTTATTCCCTCTTTACAGTGGCGGCCATTTTCTGCACCGGAAAAACACAACAACGAAGTTTTTTGCCTCAATTGAGAATGTCAGGCTTTCGCCTTTAAAAGGGCCATGAGACAAGATATAACCTTGCTCAATTTTCAAAAGAAACTCATTCAGCGCCATTCCAGCCGCAAAAGATGGGTTTTAACCAAGAGAAAATTGCGAGAAATATGGAACAACCTTCAAATTTCGCGCTACAGCGGCGTATAAGCCTCAGTGACGTAATATTAGCAAAAAATGAGGACATCGTTATGACTGTATTAACGGTTAG
Source organism: Haemaphysalis longicornis (assembly GCA_013339765.2). Lineage (NCBI taxonomy): Eukaryota > Metazoa > Arthropoda > Arachnida > Ixodida > Ixodidae > Haemaphysalis > Haemaphysalis longicornis. Next base: position 139,558,200 of record CM023452.1, read on the forward strand.
TTCACATGGAAGTGATTTATAAGCAAAACTATAGGCCCCACTGAAATCCTCCAGTCATGTTTCCTTGTGGTGGCTGAGGTCGGTGGCAGCCAATCGCGCAAACAGATTCTGTGACGTCATAAAGAAGTGTTGAAAAGTGCGCGGGTAGTCGCCACTGGTTAAGGTTTCCGTTAATATTGTAAGGGCCTTGGGTGCTTGGTGAGGTAGGGCGATTATTTTACGACAAAGCCGTCTCCAACACCGGTCCAAGAAGCAACGATGATCATCAGTCCCGTAGTAGACGACGCGTTATAGCTGAACTAGAATACACAAGTATTCTAGTTCACTATAGACCGCGTTCCTCGAAGTGTTTGATTGATGGGATAATGTGGAAGTGAATTAAATTATTTTCTACGCTTTCGGAGCTTCGCGCTCACAATATCTCGATTATATTTTAACGCGAAAGTGTTCTACTCCGGTATACCGAAGATTTCCGTGACGTCATATCCGTCACGGAAACGACGCCAGTACAACGGAGGAAGTGTAGGGTGCACCCCTGCACACAGGGTTTTCCTGCGGGGAAGCAACCTTTAGTACTAAGAGTACGTTATACTTAAAGTTGTTCGTTTTCGGATTTTATATTTACACAAAATGTGTTTTTTTTTCGGGATACACCAAGATTTCACTGGCGTCATATCCGTCATGGAAATGACACCAGTACACCTTTGCCGAAGCGACCCGCCAGCAGGACGTCGCTCGCGAAGCGCACCCACAAGACAGCCGCCGACCCGCAAATCATGCCCAGCTGCACATTTCTTTCACATTTCACTTTCTCGTTTTACCGATTCCTATGACAGATGAATCAAAAACATTTTTCAAATTTCTCGGCAGCATTGGTGTCATTGTTCTTGTGATTAAACCCTCTTTTTAAATGAAACAAACTAATATTTTGCCTCCAGGGCCAAAATTAAACAAGTTATGTTTACTCGGAGAAATTAGAGCTGATCGATGGAGTTCACTTGAACGGAAGGCTCGGGATTACTCTCGAAAGTTAGGAGCTCTGAAACATGCACCAGAGGGCCTGTCGACGACCTTTGTTGAGTTAAAAAGACGACGACTGCGGAGTGAAATCTATTCTGTTGCCTAAGTTTTGCGAGGAGACAACCTTAGCCAACGACACGCTACGGCGCGAGTCGTGTTCGGGAAATGCCGCGCGGACTATCGAACTCAAGCCGCGTTTGACGTCAAAGCGACGCACGCCAGCAGCTGCCTCCGTGATAGATTTCGAGACGTTGAAATACTCGCTTAATGCACAACACCAGGGTTTAAAAAAGGAATTGTAATGATATGAGCTCCTTTATACTTTGCTTAATGCAGCGACGAGAGCCTTGCCAGTGCCGTTAAAAAGGCGGAAGTATACGAAATCGAAACTCGTTTCGGTAAGCAACTAGCTCAAAGCTGATCGAGAGTGCACAGGGTATTTCGTAAGTTCCTGCTGGAGACAGGACACTGTAGAGGGAAAAACAAAAACACTCGATGACGCGGAAAACTCTACTGTAGTTGAATTTAAATCTAAATCATTTTTATTTTCCAGTATCGAAATGACAGTGTAGGGAACACAGACAAAAGGGCACTAAGTGGTTAACAAGGACCTGCGCCCCTTTGACAATAACGATACTGTCAATATATTCGGACATAGAACAATGTGCTGCAAAATAAATTGTACAGGTAAGAATTGCTTACAGTCTTCAAGTTTCATCTGTACACCAAAATCAAAAATCGAACAAGCAAAAGAAACAAAACACATACAGGAAGTCAAAATTTCGCCAAAGCAAAACGCGATAAGATATATCACGAATAAACGCAGAAGCAAACAGACCCCCACCCCCCACCAAAGAAAAAAAAAACGAGCTTCTTCCCAAAAGAAGATATGCGGCATTGAAATACAGATAACAGCAAAAAATAAAACAACACCGCAAGGGGAAGCGCGGAACAAATCACTTGGTCACCAGGAAAAAGTTATGCCAGGGAAGGTTGGTTTGTTTCACCATTATCGCTGTGCACGGAGCCAAAAGTAGAAGGAAGCGAATAGCGGCATTCGCGATGCAGCATTCGAAAACACTAAAAGAAGAATAAAATATTAAAAGCAACATTATTCATCGCTACTGGTGACGCCTGCGTTGCCAACAACTGCATGTTTACCAACTACGGCGAGAGAATTCATTTTTAACTGCCTAGGGTTCGTTGTTCTGTCGGTATTGTTACGGGAAGCAAAAAGAAAACACTGTCACATAGCTCCTGGGGATGCACGCCGACGACGATGAAGCACTGTGTGGCACGGGCTGACCTCGAGCTGTCATGGCCGCCTGTACATAGTTCATCCATGTAAATACATCGCTGTTCCATCGTCAAATATTCGTCTTATCTTTAACTTGACGCCGCGTAACAATATTACCAGTTGCAAGCAAAGTTGAGCGGGTCGCTCGCGCGAAGCCGCAGAAAAGGTAGAGGTCGCAACCTCCTCCCACTAGAGATGACAGGAGAGTTTGGGGAGGAAGAGGGTAGATTGTATAGTCAGCGCCATCGCCAGGTACAACAACTGTTGCGTTGCGATTTTTTGCCGATACAGAAGCGTAACGATGGGAACATTTCCACTTCCCCGTCCTGCGCTCCATGGTTTATACGGTGTCGCTTTGCGTTTCTATGTAGCTAATCGATGTTGCTGGGCTCATTGTGGCGTGGAAACAACGAAAAGATTTCCTCCGCGGCTTGCTAAAGGTACGCAAAACATATCTTGGTTGAATTGCGCTTACGCTACGAGCTCGGAAGGCTGTGACTCCCGCTTTGACATAGCTGGGGTCTATCACCGTGATCCTCCCAAGCCCGTGCTCTCTCAAGGAGCATGCCAACACGAAGTCCGCACCTTGTTACGAAAGAAAACGCAGTTGTCAAAAAGTGACTAAAGGCGTTTGTAACGTGTACATCACTTGGCGTGACGGGTTTACGCGCCATAATGGCAGCTAGGTTACGATACGGGCCGCCAGGGAGGGATACCGATGAACTTAGACCACCTGGCTATCTTGAAGTACGACAGGAAAATGATACCCAGTCTAAAATCACAACAGGAATACTGCAAAAGCCAAACGAGAATTCCTGTCGCACGACGGAATATTTTGTTGGGACAACAGAAGTCCTGTTGTTACGATAAAGCCATCTGTTGTTACGACACACATTTATGTCGTACCGACAAAGACAATTTTCTCAACGACAAACATTTTAAATGCGAATGCATTTATTAGCCGGGGGTTGTCTTGCTCCGTTGGCCGGCGTGCGCCTGCATTCCTCCAGCGCGAGCGCACGTGAGCGCGCGCCTCGTAGTTATGCCTTCGTCGTCGTCGTCGTCGTCGTCGTAAATGCGAATGCATTTCTTAGTCGGGGGCTCGAGACGCCGTTGCCGCGCAGCTGGACGCGGCTATGGAAAGTGTGCGCGTGCGCTCCAAACCCTCTGACCCCATAGTCTTGGTTGGCGACTTCAACGGTGACGTGCGCAAGAAGAGTGGCGAGTGGCTGGTCGAGTACATGCAGACCAGGCACTCTATGTGCCGGCTTCGACACGTGCCCCACTACCATTCACGGGAGTTGCATTGATCTGGTCTTTACGCGAAACTGTGACGCGCGTACGCCTCTCAAAGACCCTTTGACCGTGCACTTTAGCGATCACAAGGCAGTGATTGTGGCCGTCAGGTACAACGATAACACAAACAGGTGCTGATGAATAAATGATTACATTCACACTCTCATCATTAATTACGACATTACTCGCAACACACTCATCGGTGCACCCAATGCATTCGCATTTCTGCACGATTCCCTTCGGGGACGTGCGGGGGAATTTTTTGTAGGCACAACAGAACGGCCATTTACGCTACTCTTCACAATGAGCAATCACACTCAAACCGTTTGATTGATTGATTGATTGATTGATTGATTGATTGATTGATTGATTGATTGATTGATTGATTGATTGATTGATTGATTGATTGATTGATTGATTGTAGGGTTTAAAGCGCTGACGCAACGAAGGCGATGAGGCGCGTCGTAGTGGAGGGCTCCGGATTAATTTTGCCTACCTGGGGATCTTTAACGTGCGCCGAAATCTCGTACCCACGGGCGTTTTTGCTTTTCGCCTCCATCAGACAAGCGGCCGCCGCGGCCGGGAATCAAACCCGCGACCTCGTGCTCAGCCGCACAATGCCTTAGCCACTGAGTCACCGCGGCGGGCAACACTCAAACCACGTGCAACTACTTGTGGATCATCAGGATCACAACAACACAGGAATTCGGCCTGACGGAACATCAAAATAATGACAGGAATACGACGCACGACAGAACATCAGAATCAGGACAGGACAAGAATACGACAAGACGACAATAACACACTTGAAAATACGACCAGCTTAGAAATTCTTGTTGTCGTTATTATCTACTGGGTATATACGTTTGGTTCACAATCAAGACGAATTTTTTTCTATAACAATATCACCACTTTAATCGCAGACTTAAAATATCATGCAGGTATCAAAGAAAACACACGTAGCAATGGCGACTCGCCAGCCACTTTCCGGCTATTTCTTTGTGACGTAACGGAATCTTGTTTGTGCAACCTCCGGCCTACGCCAACGTCAAGTAACATCACTGGGCAACTGTAACGGGGCCTCCAGTTCCGCTGATCGTCTCACTTGGATGCTAACGTGCAGTCAACACAACTCAGTGCGCTGCAGAAGGCAAGTTCTCTAAACCTGAACAAACTTGCATTTTGTGGTTATGTCCCCTTAAAGCCCCGACATCATGGCACAGACGTTTTCGCCTTTTTCCTGCCTCGGAAAAGTGGTCGCCGCTGCCAGGAGCCCGCGTCTTTGAGCTCAGCGCTCACCCTAGTCACTGGGCCACAATGGCGGTGGCTTTTCCAAGCGAAGTTAGCATAATAAAATGTACTACGTGCTTGTGGAGTTTTTGTTGTGCGAAGTCGTGATGCGATATTTTCTTCTAGAAAAGTAGCTCCCGAACGAAATCTTACATTCTGGTTCATAACTGCACCCACCAATGCCATTTTGAACAGCTGCAACGCCAGTGACTATAGGGTGCCGTTCGTCCGCATGCGTCTGTTTGAAACTCTTTCCTGCGAAAGTGGATGACTGACTGAACCTCGCTTTTTTACACGTCTGTGTTGAATGTTTCGTAAGATAGATGCGGCAGTTGCTGTAGTTTTGAATCGGCCTGAAGGATTGTACACAGCACCACGCGATGCGCGTGTGAACAGCTTCAAAAGAAACTGCTCGGCAACGAACAGCGACGCGTGAAAGATCTCCAGCAGCTTTCATTGGGCCACTAAATATAGCTCTTTCAAAACCATGCGAAATATGTGAGAGACATAAGGGGATTGAACTTTGCGGTTGTTGCTTCGACATAATCATTACTGCCGCAACATCACCACTACATGACTAGAACACGATGACTTGCTAGACACTTAATCTTTTACTGAAATTTTAAAAGGCTGGGTTTCGCTTTAAAAAAATGTGAATGCGCACGAATCTTTGTTTGTTTGTTTCGCAACGATAAGGTGCCAATATTATGCAAATCGGCTTCAAAACGGCAACGTGATGTATGCTAACCTCGAATTCCACGCATACAAGCGGCGTCAATACCCAAGCAGAGCTCGCCTCCATGACATTAATCCATCAGAATTCTCTTTATAAGTATTCCCCCTATGTGGAGGGTATGCCTTACTAAGTCTCTCCATATGGGAATGTCCCAACACCCCTTCCCTCGAATCACTAGCAACGAGCAGTTGAGGCAGGCGTTGGGTGTATCTGATGGTGGCTCGCGCACTTTACAGGAAGCGCTGGTCCAAAACCACCGAAGTCACCGAAAGAAGACACCGACCGCATGAAAATGCAGATACAAACCTCCAGATTGCACAGTCTAACACGCACGCCAACATGTAAGCAGGGAGAAAGTGGCTGGTTTAGAAAGTGACAAACCTTAGAACAAACGAGACAGCAAACAATTCCGTATATCCACAATTTGCGAGCGTGGGCCCGAAGCGCCCCGTCCTAGTGTGCCAGCAATGTGATAGTCCCGAGTTCCTCAAAAGTGGGCATTTCCTAGCCCACGATGAGTGTTGTTTGATCAGCCGCTGTAAAGGAATTATTACGCTTTCGGCTGGGCAATCCCCTCTGGCAGCTTAATTCTATTTTAACACGTTAGTGTTTTATTCGCGGATACACAAAGATTGCACTGACGTCATATCCGTCACGGAAGTGACGAAGCGGGGAAGCAACCTTTAGTATTAAAGACTACGTTATACTTAGGGTTGTTCGTTTTAGGGTTGTATATTTTAACACGAAACTATTTTATCCCGGGATACACCAAGATTTCGCTGCCGTCATATCCGTCACGGAAATGACGCCAGTACACCTGTGCCGAAACGACCCGCCAGCAGGACGCCGCTCGTCCCGCACACCCACAATACAGCCGCCGACCGGCAAATCATGTTAAGCTGCAGATTTCACTGCACATTTCACTTTCGTGTTTCACTGATTATGATGGAGAAATTAACCGCAGTTTTTTGTCATTACTTAAATATTGTCTCTAAGTAAACAAGAACAAATGGTGATTAAGAATATATGTACTAAGTTGGACCGAGGGCAATTTGTGTCGTTAACAACAAATGGAGGCGCGCACAGCTACTTATTCTGTCATTCGGATGAGTAGTACAGGTGTTACAATACAACAATGGGGCCCAATCACATTCTGATGAAAAAAAAACGCTGGTAATATTATACAATGGGATAATGTCCAGTGTCATTTCATCGGAAATAAGCGGGCGCAGCGAGAAATTTACCACCCCTTCCCGCAGAAAGTTAGAGCAGCGCGAAAGGTTTTCTACATCAAAAATGTGTCAAAAGTGCATCAAGTGTTTTTCTAAAAGTGCGTCCAACCGTTTCTGAAACTACGTCCGATCGATCGTGAAGCCTTCAAAGACCCAAATTGCAAGCGAAGAACGAACCCATGCGACGATTTTTTCCGCACTAAGTAAACGCATCCACGAACGATCTAGACATATACCGTTGCGTGGTTTATGAGATAAAGATACGATGATGATTCATGATTGTTACTGGTTTCCCCTTTGTAGCGGGGTGATGACGTGACATCTTACCAAAAAGGACTAATATACCTATGTTTTATACTCTTGGTTTAATACTAGCTATGCTTACGGCAGGCACAAAAAACTTGTTACCTCTACTCTTTCTACATGATCGATGCGTTTATTGTCTCACCTAGAAGCGTTCCTTTATCGCAATTTTCAAGTAACCGTTGTGACACCGTAGAACCCAAGTTTCACGCACGCGCCGTGCGTCCAAAACCCTCATCAGAGCTTTGCGGTCCACCAACCAGTCTATGGAGAAATGCATTGGTTTTCTTTTACAGGAGGTCATCGGCTTCACTAAAAAAGCTTTCTCTTTAAAATTTTTATTGTAGACTAACGCAGAATTAATGATCAAGAGGCACGGGAGCTGAACATGTTCCTCTAAGTAAACACGTTCTTGCTGTTGTGTGATACGTGAGGGAGGGAATTGTCCACACAAGTGTCAGTTGCGGGAAATACTGTGATGAAAGATATGTTGTGGCCTTCCCAGCCGAGCGGAAAGGGGATAGTGGTCATGATAAGGCGGGTGCCGATAATTATATCATAAGCAGAAGTAAAGAAAACAAGAAAAATTGTGTGCGGAGTTAGTCTCGTTGCTAGCTTATTCCACATTTCCTCTGAGGGTTTTCCTTTGATCTGGTTCCTTTGAAGTATTCCGGCATGGCCCGCATTATATACAATACAGCTGTCGCCTTCGGCTGATCCTGAAGGGCAAATACCGAGACGTTCTCGGGGGAATTCTGGAGGGTACTTAAAACGTTCTAAGAAGGTAGAGGTGAAAGCCTATATTCGGGTGCAAGTTGAGAACAGCAATAGCTCATGTAGTGTATCACTTCGCCGAAGCGACGTACCAGATGTCAGTTCTGGCGCGCGTTTTGAAACGAGATTGCGTTTAATGCATTATATCGTCTTTTTTTAAAGCAAAGCTTTCTAAAAGCTCCCACCAGCCAACGGTTCTTTCATGGCGTACAGGACAACTTCCCACCGCGGCGGTGGCGGCGGCGGCTTCGGAGTGTTTCACTCACGGAGCACACTGTAGATGGCACGGTGAATTTACCCAGCGTTCACCGCGCCGAAGTGCCTGCGCAACGGCGGTGGCGTCGGCGGCACGGCTTTGGCGTCTGCTTTAGCGACGGTTGTTTTGAGCCTGTTTTGGCGCAGCCTCGCGTCCATTACGTGCTGCATTCGCCCGGCTTGGTTAACTTCTTCGACAACACCTCCCGGGCAACCCGCACCCGACGGAATTAAGTGGTCGTACGGGAAACATACGTTGAGGATTGGTTTGCAGGGCGGGAAAAAAATGCACAAACCCCATACAGAGTTCTGGCCACTAGAAAAACACTACCTTTTGTGCACTGCTTGCCACGAATGGGACTTCGTTTTCTAAACTGGTGAATACCAATTCGGTTGTGTTTTAAGAGGTGTTAAAAAAGGCGAAATTAGCAACTGGTTCTGACAAATAGCGATTACAAAAGTTCCCTCAGCTTTCTTGCAATTCTAAAACTTACTAAAGTAACTAGTTTACATCGGTATAAAAGTGAATCACTAAGCTCGCGTGCCGAATTGTTTCGGCGTCAGCGCTTGTGTCGCGCCCCTTCAAAATACTCGTAGTAAGGCACTACTTGCGCCGCGCGTAGTAACATCCGGCTGCGGTGGGGAGGCGCAAGGGCAACGTCCGTTAGATTGAGAGGGTATCCATCCAAATATAAAGGAAAATACTCGGCTTCCAGAAGCCCTAAGATTTAAAAGGTAGCAGAGGGTGAGTTAACTGCAGGGGTGTCAAGGCGACGAAAAGAAGTTTAGAATACTGGTGGTCGAAAAGCGGACAGGGGAATATTGCCTGGGACACCTACCACCTGTAACAGAAAAAAAAGTAATTTGTGCCTAATCAGTTTCTTTGTGCCTACCCTAAGAGCAGCGCTAGTATTAAACGAAGTGTAAAACATAGGCATATTATTTTTCTTTTTAGTCTTTTTTTTAAGGTGACGCGTCATCACCCCGCTACAAAGGAGATACCACTGTTAATCATCATCATCATCGCTTCAATTCTCAAGTTGTCCCCGAGTATAGTTGGACACGGAGTATAGTTGGACCCCTGCTCTGTTATATTGCCACAAGAGAGAAAGAGAGAGAGAGTGAGAGAGAGAGAGAAATTTAAGGAACCACCTGTTCGCCCCTGCAGTTCATTCGCCTTTCCATTTTTCTCTCTCTCTCTTTCCCTCTCTCTCTGGAGGGAGAAAGAGAGAGAGAGGGAGAGAGCCACTAGGCAAGTGAAGCGTAGCTTATGAAGTGCCTCTGTAGGATCGCATTGCACGTGCGGCGGCGCCCTTCCCTCCACGGTGCTGTTGTCGCTTTGCCGGCTCGCGCTCTCATTTTTTGCAACTCACAACTTTCTGAAACTCGTAACACGCGTACTTCAAAGATAGAGATCTGAGGCTTTCATCTTAAAACTTCAAATGCGGCCGGTCTCGCGATCAGCGCAAAGCAGAGCAGCCGTCACTGAGCAGACATGTTTTTAGACTGGGGGCGAGATGCCAGGAATAAAAAGCGGGCGCGCAATGCTGGTCGCACGTGTATAGGCCGCGGTGTTCGCATGCCGGTGCGGTGAGGCATGGGGAAAACGACCGGGATGGTCATTAGAGAGAAAATAAACGTCAACTCCAGCGCCCACTTCAGCCAGCCTTGTTGACCAACGCGCGGGTCTGGCGCCTCGGTCAAGCGCACGCCCCGGCTCGGCCACCGCCTTCTAAAGGGAGGATTGATCGCGCCTGCGAAAACAGGGCCGAGATCGATAGAGGCTATTCCTGCCCCGCGCTCGTAGACGGACCCCTCGGGGAGCGCGCGTTCCGATCCCTTCGAGGCTCTCCCACGGTTAGGCACCGAGCCTTTGCTCCATGTGACACACGTAGTGGGCAGCGGCAATAGCGAAGATATATATATATATATATATATATATATATATATATATATATATATATATATATATATATATATATATATATATATATATATATATATATATATATATATAGTTTAGAGAAAAGGTTCCTGGCTATAAGGTTAACTATACGATAGAGAAAGAAGTCACATTGAAAAACATAAACAATATTCACTCTAACATTTCGACCCGGGGCCGGTCTTTTTCAAAGATAGCAAATAGTGCAGATCAGTTGGTTTTTTCTTCCCTCCATTTCTTGCTAACGCTTGCCCTAGGCGTCCGTAATTTACTCTGGGCTCTCCCACCCTTTTCTCCTAACCAGTCAATTTCCTCTATTTCTTTGCATATTTCTGTATTTTTGAAACTCCCGTAAATTGATACCTGCATGTGGCAGCAATGTTTTCCAAAAAACTAGAGGCAGGTTGCCGTACCAGGAATATGCCGCCAGAAGCAGTTCAAGAAGTGAGCAGGAAACTAGCCCCTCCTTAGTCCCTCGCGTTCTTGCTTTCACGTGGTGACTTCAGTGCCATGCAACAATTACCTGTTATCCTATAGCCTCACCTGTCTTGCATACGCCCCCTTTCCCCTCTGTTCGCCGGCACCAGCCCAACCCCTTTTTCCCCCACCTTTGCGTTCTCCTGCTTCGTATCCTTCTGTGTAGTGTAGAGCCTAGGTTTTGCTTGACACGTTTTCTTGCCCCGCCCACACTGAAATATATTTAAACCAAACTATCTGCACTATTTGTATCTTTGAAAAAGACTGGCCCCCGGACGAAACGTTAGAATAAATATTATGTTTTTCAATGTGATTTCTCTATGGTATATATTGAGAGGACAAGGTTCACCGCTGATACCGATGTTCGGGGCGCCCGTTTAATCGAAGCCTCGCGCGAGGAACGCGCGAGTACACGCCACGATGATTTGTATTTACAGAGATAAGGACGAAGAGCAAGAGCACGTTCGCTAACGATGATGATAATGTACAGATGAAGCGGAAGCACTAATGGCTGCCCGAAGATTCCACACCAAGAGCGAGCGACTGTGCCAAACGGTGCCGGTAGATTGCCTAAAAATTCTCATATATATATATATATATATATATATATATATATATAGCGAATCAGAATAGGCAATTAGGGCCTCGTTGAACATAAGACAGAAATAAGGGTTGGCAGATAAGAAAACCTCGGAAAGCAAAGGGAAGGATGTTGTAGGCCATCGAAACAGTTAAAGAATTTGGAAAGAAAGAAAGTGGATTAAAAATGCCCGCCGGGTCGTATCTCAACACACGACCTCCAGAATACCGGTCTGGTGCGATGCCCACTACGCTACCGGTAGGGCTTCTTTGCCCTTCACTTTCTGGGGTATTTACATTTAAGTATTTTTGTTTCCTGCGCTTGGGGGTGGTAGCCAGCGCCACTCCGACTACACGGGGTGAAGGGGACCTTCTTTTTAAACCCCGTGCCGTCACTCGAGTGTCTACGACAGGTCGAGAGTGGTCGACTAGCGTCGAACTCTTTTAACCTTCCTATGGGACTAAGACTGCCAGAACAGAGGCCCTCGCTGTGCATGTAGCGAATCAGAATACGAAATAAGGGCCTCGTTAAAAATAAGACAGAAATAAGGGTCAAGAAAACCTCGGAAAGCAAAGGAGAGGATGTGGTAGGGTATTGAAGATTAAGCATTGAAACAGTATATAAGTATATATATATATATATATATATATATATATATATATATATATATATATATATATACATATCACTTCTGCGAGTTATCTAACAGCCCCGCCGGTAGCGTAGTGGTGATCGCACCAGACGCAGTATTCTGGAGGTCGTGGGTGCGGATCCCACCCGGCGGGCATTTTTTCACCACTTTCTTTCTGACTCAAAAAATTCTTCACCTGTTTCTATGACCTACCGCATTCCCCCCTTTGCTTTCCGAGTTTTTGTTTTTTTTACTGGCAACCCTTATTCTGTCTTAATTCATCGAGCCCCTCATTTCCCATTTCCGATTCGTACATGCATAGCGAGGGCCTCTGTTCTGGCAGTCTTGGTGCCAAATATAGCTTAAGTGGTTTCAACGCTGGTGGACCAGCCTCGACATGTCGTAGACACTCGAGTCACGGCCAGGGGGTTAAAAAGAAGGTCCCCTTCACCTCGAGTGGTTCGACTGGCGCTGCCTACCACGCCCCTGCTCCCCCCCGTGCAGGAAACAAAAAATACCTTAACATAAATACCGGAGAAAGTTGTGGGGAAACGCCCCGCCGGTAGCGTAGTGGTCAGCGCACCAGACCGGTATTCTGGGGGCCGTGGGTTCGCATTACACCACTTTCTTTTTCAACACTTTCTTTCTGAGTCAAAAAATTCTTCACCTGTTACTACGACCTACCACATTCCCTTTTGGTTTCTGAAGTTTTCTTGACTGCCAACCCTTATTCGATCTCTCTCTCTCTCTCTCTCTCTCTCTCTCTATATATATATATATTATATATATATATATATATATATATATATATATATATATATATATATATATATGAAAATAAAAATAAAAGTTGGGAGAGGACTCCCTTTCTTTTCTGAAGAAAGGGAGTCCTCTCCCTGAAACGTCAGTAAACTTTTATTTTTATTTTCAATGTCTTTCTCGTGTGTCTCTGTCTCTACTAACCTTATTTTTTTGCGGCCTCGTGTGAGTTTGATTCCAGACTACATATATATATACTATATATATATATATATATATATTATAGATAATATATATATACGTATTTAGACCTAGAAAGCCAAGGAAATCAAAGGGGCGAATTTGGGTGGTAGGTCATTTTCATCATCATCATCACTATCACCAGGCTATCTACGCCCACTGCAGGGCAAAGGCCTCTCCCACTAATCTCCAATTACCCCGGTCCTGTGCTAACTGCGACCAATTTATCCCCGCAAACTTCTTTATCTCATCTGCCCATCTAACTTTGTACGGCCCCCGGCCACGCTTGCCTTCTCTAGGGATACACTCTGTTACCATTAATGACCAACGGTTACCTTGCCTTCGCATTGTATGCCCTGCCCACGTCCATTTCTTCTTCTTAATTTTTAATAATATATCATTAACAAGCGTTTGTTCCCTGGCCCACTTCGCTCTCTTCTTGTCCCTTAATGTTACACCTATTATATTCTGGTCAATTGCCCGCCGAGTCATTCTCAATTAAATTTGAACCCTCTTGTGAGCCTCCAAGTGTCTGCCCCGTAGGTGTGTACCGGTAAGATGCAGCAGTCATACACTTTCTTCTTCAGGGACAATGGCAGGCTGCCATTCATTATCTGAGAATGTCTGCCGTATGCACTCCACTCCATTCTTATCCTTCTAATTATCTCTGCCTCATGGTTGGGATCCGGGGTCACAACTTGGCATAAGTAGATATATTCGCTTACCACTTCCACTGCCTCGCCACGTATCTGAAACCGCTGTTATTTTATTATGCTTGAACCAGATACAGATTTCTGAAAGAAAGAAAGACTGCGGAGAAAAACATTCCCTCCTGCCGGATACGAGCTTACGAACTCCAGAATAGCCGCCTATGCGTAATGCAGACCACGAATCTGCGCAAATTTCGCCCTCAGTACAGTGAATGCCTCAGTAACTCCATAATGCGCGCCTGGTGTGATGACCACTAGGCCATGGTCATCGCACCAGGTACGTATTCTGGAGGTACTGAGGCATTCACTGTACTGAGGGTGAACTTTGCGCAGATTTCATGGTCTGCATTACGCATATCCCCTTTCTGTATGCATTCCCTTTACAAATAATCGCTAGGGAAACAAAAGAAAGAGACAACGTGCATTTCAGTCTTGAAAGTACGGGGTTTGAACAAGAATGGTTAAAGAGGAAAGTTGGAGACAAAACGAATAATAAAGGGCGTTAATAAAAATAAAGGCGCACTGGGCTTTCCGTCCTTTTTTCACAACCTCTTAGATACGCACGGATCGAAGCAAATACGCAGTAATTTGGTGTATGGTTTTAGACGTCGCGCTTCGTTTCCAAACTTCCAATTTTCGAGGCTCAAGCACTCCCGCCACCTTCCTCACTGTCTAGAACTTGAAAACATTTATGAGATCTAGTTTTTGTCTTGTGATCTTGACTCGAGATGACCTTCGCCTAGAAGTCACCCTCTTTCTCCTTTCCCAGTGCTGCAGCAATTTTCTCGCTTCAACAATCCAAATCTCCCAGCAGGGCCGGATCCTGAGCGAGCAGATCTCGTACAGCCTGTCGGTGTCGGCATCCCCTAAGCCGCGAAGTTTCTAAACGCTGCCGGTGTCGATTGCGCAATCCTGATGCAATCTGAAGTCGAGAAGTTATTGCCCTCCTGGCAACCATGCTTTTTTGAGAAGACGCTTCGCTCCCAATGCCGAAGTGCTTTATTTCTGTTGATAATCCTCCGAAAGCGATTGCGAAGTGACGTGTTCTTGAGATATGAAATATAGAGGATATTCCCAACACACGAGTTAAAGGCGATAAAAGCGAAATTATTCTTCGAAAAATAAAATGAAGGGTATTGTGACACTCTTTCGCACGGTTCACTCGGATGCGTCAGACCATTAAAGTACCTCCACATCTGTCCCAATGTGTCGGGAAGCAGCGATGAGGACTTCGTACATTGGACGATGCTTTTCATGGTTGCAGCTGCAGGGAACCTTTTCACGCCAACTTCAAAAGATGGATCACCTGGAGGCAAATTTGTATTGCCTAAAATTCAGATCAGAAATATAATTAAAGCAATACGGGCACGGCATGTGAAACTGGAAACCTCGGCCCCCTGGAGAAAGAATAAAAATATTGCCTCTAGTCTGACGGTCTGGCGTTTCGCATATTTCCCTTTGTGACACTTTCGTAGTCGGATAATTGTCAGATTTATGTTTACAACACATGCTTTGATTATAGATGCTGTCAGCGGGGACTGCGTTGTACTTGAGCACGCCGCCGAAATAAAAATTACGCACAAACACTTCTGCTAGTTATATAAATAATGTGTAAGCATTTACTCGATATGGTGGTGGGTCTAAACCGCGAAGTAACCGAGAAAAAGAGAAATTTGTTGAAAACTGATGTTAATTAGATGAGAATGAAGAGGTGTACGAATTGCGACCGGTAGCAATATCGGTGCATCTTTCGATACTCCCGAATGAAATTCGCCTGATTGAATGAGAAAGAGAGGCTTGTAAAAAAAATTAGTGCCCTTCCACTCTGTGAAGAAGAAAGACTTGCGAAGCTGGGTGCAGTCGAAGGACCGCATAAAAGAAACACATTTGCATGCAATTAGCGATTAGCACCCTCCCTAGCAGATCGGCTGAATGAAACTTGGAGGGATTTATTCGAGATTTAGTCTGACAGACAAACATGGAGCTACCTGTTTCACTCCCGGTTCGTAAGCATCTTACTCTTTGTGTAACCCACCGACCCAATCCACTCGACCACTCAGGACACCGGACAGGTGGCATTGGGCCGTCGGTCGTCCACGTTTAAACCTCCCGCCAGCACAGCGGACGGTTCATGGACGGCATTCGGTTATGTGCGCGTGCTTAGAAGTAAAAGAAACCGTCGAACTGTCGCTCTGAAAGCCATTTAGGCTTAACAAGCAATATTTGCGCAGGTCAGCGTTCCAAGCGGAGAAGTTTTCGTTCATCCGGGAGGCATTTGCAGCTAATCGAAGTGCTGGACCTTGAGCAGGCAACAGCGGCGGCAGCGGCTTACGGTTTTAGATGTGACGCTGAGAGCATCTGTTGTCGGCGGCCCGTTTATTCCTGCGTGCGTCCGTCGTCGTCGTCGTCGGCGTCCGCACTCTCCTCCGCTCACCCCCTCTCCTCTCCGATAGCGAACACTCTCTCGCCAGGGGCATTGGATTGAATTGGATTGGCTTGGCTTGGCTTGTTTGGATTGATTTGGATTGGATTGAATTAAACTGGATTGTATTGGATTGTGTTGCGTCATAGCCGCGGCAGACGCACTGGCGCCGGCGCGTGACCCAGGTGAGAGCGAACACTCTCTCTCAACATCTGCGGTTGTGCGGCCCTGCGCGCTCTCACTCCGCCGGTGGGCGGCGCTGCGCGCTGGGGCCGGCGCATCCGCGGCACTCTCTCTCTCTCCGCGGTCTCCTCTCCTTTCGGGCGCGCTGCGCATATAACCGGTGTGCCACTCTCCCGCGGCCTTTCGGTCGACGGTTGCTCTCCGCTTGCGCTTGAACCCCCCTCAGCGTCGCATCACACCAGGGTTCCCGCGAGGGGAGGTGGGCGTAATTTTTGTCGCGCCTGTTCACACTCCTGTTCGGGGCGACGCTTCTTAAATTTCCGCTGTTCCTCCAAGCGAACGACATGCTTTCGTCCTATATCGAGTCAAAACTGGAAGGCCTCGAACTTTATTCTAGCAGACAAACGTGACTTTCCTTTGTCTTCAGCCGTCGTAGGCATGTTACCGTCTGTATGTTCAACGAGCACATCTATTTATTATCCCCTGGAGCCAGAAAGACGGACAGTTGGGAAGGCGAAGTTGTTTTGCAGTTGGCACTTCGCATGTACCAGGTAGATTGGAAATACACCTTTCAACATGACGATCACACGTGAAATATTCTCAGTGCCAGCAGCGTGGTTACTTGCCTATAAATTTCGTAAATTATCAATAATATGCGAGTAAGCAGCGTCAGAAATAAAACATAACGGTTTCTGACACAGCTAAGGCAAGGCGATAAAGAAATACTGTTCAAATGGCAGCCTTACGCTGGGGGAAGACACAAGCTGAGAAACTTAAAAATTATTTTAATGCCTTCCGCAACTAACAAGTTCAACAATGGGTAAATATGAATACTATGGTCAGTTTTCTTCATATCAGTCGCTTTATTTTTAAAATATGTAAAAAACAGCCATAATTATTTGTCTTTTTTTGCTGCGAATTGCTACTCATCCCTTGATCGGACATTAAGAAGTTTGTTGAATGTGACCTCATCTTCCCAAGTTGGAACAAAAATAATGCAACAAGATTTTAGATTTCGGCAATACTCAGGAATTGAGTGCCATTCTGTGCATATATCGCGAAACTTGTGAAATATGCTTTTTTTTTTAAATAAAGTCGAAAGATGAGTCTTTTCCCAGAATTTTCATTTTTTGTTGCACTTTACGAAGCGGTAGTTTGATAAATTTTTTGTAGAGCATTGATCAGAGTATCAGGTGTTCAGCAGCCCCTCGTAAACACGTGTAAAAAGCTAGACAGCTTAGCCTTTAGGATGATGTGTAAAAAAAATGTTTAGAAGTGCCAGTTTTGAAGGACATTGCTCTCGCTACTAAGTTTGAGAAATATGTTCTCAAAAAATATAAATATTGCAAATTCTATTTTTCAGAATCCAGCAGAAATGTTTGCAAGTATTTGTTTAAAAAACTTATGAAAATTTCGAAAAAATTTTGCTTCCATTTACAGGTCCCCAAAGTTGCCACACCAAGCATTGTGGAAAGTAAGCCTGCCC
Source organism: Haemaphysalis longicornis (assembly GCA_013339765.2). Lineage (NCBI taxonomy): Eukaryota > Metazoa > Arthropoda > Arachnida > Ixodida > Ixodidae > Haemaphysalis > Haemaphysalis longicornis. The sequence continues at coordinate 139,575,833 of CM023452.1, forward strand.
GATAGCGTTTTATTTATTTTTTTATTAAATCAACAATGGTATTTCGCACCAAACTAATGCCAGTTCCATGGTGAAGGTACAATAATCTACGCAATAATAAAGTTTCATGTCAAACAAAAAATGGTCATGGCACCACTTTGGCTGTCATCCGAACACACCCACAAGCACTTTTCGTTACTCTCACGATAACAAATGGGTAGTGTACCGCTCAGAGTGACCACGTTCAGAGGAAGAACTCCTAGGTTTTAATCTCAAAACCAACAATTGTCATACTAAACCAGCTGGATACATTACGTTTATTTTCATTATTATGTAGCGCTTTCTTAAGAAAAGGCGGCCAAAGTGTGTCAAATATAGCGTTACAGACGGACATACAGGATTCTGAGTTGAGTCCACACAGAAGTGATAGCGCCTTTAAAAACCAATCCCCATTCGCACGCCGTGTGCCAACTGCTTCTAGCAAAGTACGCAGTCAACAATGGGAAAAATTAGCAGTGGCTTAGCTCGGCTATGCCAGGATATACGTAGCGTGAGCTAAGCTTCAGCAATCCAATCCGATCAGCCAATCCAATCAAGCGTTCCATCCAATCCAATTGATTCGATTCAACCAAGTCGAACCTAACCAATTCTGTCCTGTCCAGTCCAGTCAAATTAAGTCCAGTCCAGTCCAGTCCGGTCTCGTCCAGTACAGAACAGGCCAGTTCAGTCCAGTCACTGCTCCTCGCGCATGCGCAGCACGGCTCTCCAGGTGCCATGCGAAACGGCTATCAAGCGGCTCTGGCGCCAGTGCGTCATCCGCGGCTATGATCTCCCTCCTCTGGGATGCGTAGAAAGGCGAATGTGCAGACCCAATTCTCTACACACACGTTTTCCAATTGGACTAGATTTTCAATACAATCCAATACAATACAATCCAATTTAATCCAATTCAGTGCTCCTCGCGCTTGCGCAGCACGACCCTTCAGGGTTCACGCGAAACTGCTCAACCTCGGCCAGTGTAGCTTACGCTACAAAAGCGCGTAGCACGATGAAGGGGAGGCACGCCTTTGGAAATCACTCAAGGTGTAATATGGGTGAGGCAGAAGGGAACGGAGTTATAGAGAGGAAAGAACACCTTTCTGCGTAGCCAATGAGCAGCTAGCCAATCGAGCCGTTCCTTATGCTCACGTGATGTAGATCGTACAAGATGGGCTGATCACAGATAGCGCGAGCAACGGGAAAATAGCAGGCGATGTCGTAAATATGACAGGACAGCAGCATGGAGCACTGCCGTGCTATTTCTAGGGGAAACAAGGAGCAAATCTGCGTACAGTTGGGCTTTGCAATCGAAATCGCCCACCAGCGGCTGCATCCATCAATGTTGACAGGACCAAACGCGGTGTCGGTGCGTCAGGCAAACTCGCGAGCACTGGCGTCTTCGGCCACAAGGAGCAAATAAACGGTCTTTTAACGACTTTTCAGAAACACTTCATGCGCGCTTTCGACACGGGCTTTCCTTTTCTGTTACAAATGATTTCGTACACTGCGCCGTGAATATCATTAATGTCGAATGTTCTCAAAGCTGCGTCACGCGTGTTTATTAATCTTTCGGCGAACACGCCACACAGAAGTTGACAGAATGTCACTCAAAGTGTGCTGACGCGAAAAGCGGCATTGTGTTGGCGTCAGCAAAAGTCGCCTATACGTACGCGCTCAAGATCATGGCCCACCTTCTGCGATGCTGCGCTATTTTCTTGCCTAAGGAGCAGCACACTTAGTACGAGCTCCCACACAACTGTATGCGTCCGTCGCGTTAAACGCGCTTACTTCGACCTTCAGTTGGCTAAAGTGTCGCGCGAGGAAGTTGTGCGTGGAGACCACGGCAGCTTGATTCTCACGCGTAAGCTTATTACTACGTGAGCGATAGGTGGGGCTTGCGGCAAAAAAACGACGAATCCCATGCATAGTTGCATAGCTGCGTGAAGCGAAGCTTCATATGAAAGCCGTTCTGAATTTGTCTCTAGCGAAGAGATTTTCAAAGCATTTCTCTGGGTCCATGGACGCCAGCTACAAGCAGTGTCTTCAATTTCGCTTCGGCCGTCGCCCGCAGCGCCGTCGGTGGCGCATCCGTCGGCGCATCGAAACCTCACAAGGGGCCTGCTTGACCTTGGCTGATCTTGAAGGTCAGAGGGACGCTACTAGGCATTTCCGGTGTTTCTACTTGGAGTAATAAGCTTCGCGTAAAAATTTAGCCATCGGTCCGCGGGCAGAGAGTGGCATAATAATAGAGAACGAATGAGCACCTGGCGGCAGTGGAGGTGCGTTCACACTGCTGCGGATGTTTCTAGGGAAACGTCAAGTCGAAGCGTGGCTCAACACTTCCAACCACGCCCGTACCGCTTGTGCGCGTTGTAAAATCAAGTGTGCAGCAAGAGCAGGGTAGATCAAGGAACGGATTGGAATGATGGCGACGAAATGCTGATACGGTGGACGACAAAGAAAGCGACAGGCGGCCAATGGCGCTTCTAAAGTGAGAAACCGTGACCACTGAGCTGGCTGGCGCGGTTGGCACAATGCACGAGGAACGGAGGAAAAACGCCGCGCTGCGTGCTTACCAAGGCCGAGTAAGTCGTGCGCGCATGGGGACGACCCTTAAGCGTGCGAGGGAGACCAGACCTTCAAGTATCTTTAACAAACGAATCTTCCATCAAGTTTTACAATATTCGGTTACTGGCGTTTTGCGAATAAATGGCTGCTAGAGAGCGTCTAAGATCTTCAATGCTTACACCAAAGCAGGCTCTGCTGCTTCACGTCCCCCACAATACATTTAGACTTATTACGACGATGTTCCGAAGAGCTGACACTTTTTTCTAGAAGTGCAGCAACGTGTCTTAATCCAGAAGCACCTTTACCGCTGCATGACAACACACGAAATAGGCTTTTCTAGAAAATTATGTTTCTCTCTCCTCGTTCGGTTGATTGAGTGGGCGCGCAAGGGGAAGACGTTCATGTTGCAACGCGTCATCGACCGAACACGTCGTAGCTGTGGCTAAGCCAACCTCACCGAGAGTACAAAGAAGTCTCAGTCGCGTTCGTGACCCCAAGACGGCTTCAAGATAAGCAATCACCTTGAAGCAGCCACTGCGCTCCAGTAAGTGGGATTGCCCTCGTGCCTTTCTTGCGGACTTTGCGGTTGATCGAACTCCCGTGAACCTTTCTTAGGATACTGCAACTTTGTACTTGAGGTTTCGCGTCCCTGTCGCTTCTAATGGGGCTCGTTACAATAAAATGATGTCTGCCAAGATTGGCCACCAGCGAAGCTTTTTAGCCCACGCCACAGAGCCCCAGTAAAAAATGACAAGAAAAATTTCTGTAGTTTGTCGTATTTTCGCGTATCCTACTGTCGTCCTATTGTTGTGATGTGGTGTCGTGTTTCGTATTCCTGTCCTGATTTTGATGTTCCATCGTGCCGAATTCCTGTGTTGTCGTGATGCTGGTGTTCTATCAGTATTGGCACATGGTTTGAATGCTATTGCCCATTCTGAAAAGTAGTGTAAATGGCGGTTCTGTTGTGACTACAGGAATGTTTGTCGTTGAGAAAATTGACTTTTTCGTTACGACAGAATGTGTATCGTAAAAACAGATGGCTTTGTCATAAAAAAAGATGGCTTTGTCGTAACAAGAGGACTTTTGTTGTCACAGCAACGTTTTTTGTCGTAGACAGGAATTCTTCTAAGGTTTTTGCAGCATTCCGGTTGTGGTTTTAGACTGGGCTAAATGGCGCAGTATTTAGGTACAGATTTGACGTCGTTGAACGAGGTTAAACCAAGTTTGTGAGCGATATCTCAGTTTTCGAGCCGAGAGCGCGGAGTGAACGAGCACACGCTGTCGCCCGAGCTCATGCTTCCCGGGCGCCACTGGAGAATTATTACCCGGATCCCGTAATGCTGCAATACAACACAATTCTACAGCACCAGCGACTCACCCGACAAAACTTTCCTCCTCCACACAAACCCTTAACAAGAGAAAAAGCGACATTCTGACCTTCACGCACCTAGGAAGGCTCCACGCCATATATCCTACAATTCACCCTTCGAACAAATGCTCTTCTTGCACAAGTCAGTATGCCTCCCTTTACCCCGTTACGTGGGCCTGCCCCGACATTCCAAACATTCCCCGAATACCCAACCCTACTCTTGAGCAGTGGGAAGCTGCGTTGCTCAGCTCGGACCCGGAAGATCAGCGACAGCTGGGACGACAGGCCACGAGTGCAGCCAGAGCTACAGGCGCCCTGGAATAGGGGCACCTCCCCTGTTCAAGCAAACGACACCCTTACCTAACCAGCGTAAAATAAAGTTATTACTCCTGCTCCTCCCGTTGTACGCGCGAACGCGCATGGAACTTTGATTCAACCAGCGCCGCCTCCTTGTATCATTTTCTAATAGCACGCGCGCTTGCTCTTTCCCCCTCTCCGCATCCCTCGCCTTGGAGCGAACAAGCGATTATACGCTTTCACTGCGCAACCGTACGTAGCGGTAGGTTGAACTTGACTTAGCTTGATTGTCATAATGACGCTACCAGGAAGGAGGCCTTTTTTGGGCTTGTCCTCGGTTCGCCGAAAAGCTCATTCGGATCTTGCTTGCTTGCTTGCTTGCTGTGTTTCTTTGTGCTTCACGATTGTTCTCTGAAGGAGCCAGCACGAGTGAACAATAAATCGTTTGCATACTTTACACTAAGTAGTTATGCTTCTAAACGAAAATCATGACACACCGACGAAGAATTCCTCACGGCAGCTAAATTGAAAACAACAGGGAAAAAATACGATCAGGACGCCCCGAGGACAACTCATACCCGACAACCAGAGGACAAGAGTTCAAAGCAAAGCTAATTTGATGCTGTATCAGCATTTGGTATATCCGCTTTACTCGTCCCCGTAGTATCCGGGCCAGTGCGAATGTCGTTGCTTGTGATGCACCCCTTGTGATGCACTGCTTGTGATCACCCAAAAGCTACCCGTTCTCGCTTTCACGAGGCGCGTCGGTAGCGTGCCACGAAATTCCTCTCTCCATGGCCCCATATACCAAGCTGTGTGAAACTTGTAAGGGCAGCCATGCCACGTTTAAAATGCGAGTTCGACACGGATACAGCAAATGTCGGAAGAGCGTATTGGTCCTCGGTGGCTTGAAATGCACCTGTTGTTGTTTATGCCGACATTAGGTCGACATTAGTGTACTGGCCAGTAACAGCAGGATAAACCAGGGTGTCACATCACTTCCACACTAACTGGCATTTAAAGGGACTCCGTAACACTTCTGAAAAACGCTTTCATTTCCTTCGGGTGTGGAAGCACAGTGAAAGCTGTAGTCACCAGCACAAAGCGGCACCAGCGACGAGCGGCACTTTGCTCGTCGCAGCAGATGCGCCTTCCAATTCTGCTTTGCTTTTGTGGCGATTTTTTAAAGTGGCTACCGAATGCGTTTATTGCTGCAAATGAAAAGAGTCCGGCCATTTACCGCTACATCGCCTTATGACGAAGATCTAGCGTTCGAAGAACACTATTTCCGGAAGAGAAAAAAATTTTGAGCCCGTTTTTAAGTTATCTGTTGGGGATAAAGCAGTACTTAATGCCTTAGGTACTTCGTGACCCCCGAGTACTGGATGCGTTTGTTGAAGACAGCCTGAAAGCTTTTAAGAGTTAGAGATAAGCTGAGAAAAGTGTTGCAGGGTCCTTTGAAAAGTGGCTGTGTTGCCACAAGTGTTGAAAGATATATGGTGTGGCAGTGGGAAGAAGAGAAGGCATTCCTGAAATGCGTAAAGCTATTTTTTTTTCGTTTGTATAGGCAAGGTACCCGGTGCGGGAAATCGGCATTATGGTACCCGAAGTACCCGTGTTTCCCAGTTACAACTCGCTTGAGGACAAGTTTATGAGCAGCAGTAGGAGGTGGCGACGCAAGTACGCGACGTAAGGCCTGGTGTTAAATCATTTGTTTAAAAATATATTTATTTGACTTGCTCTTAATAGGCTTGAAGTCAGGCTCTGTATGGGCCTCCCCCTGCACACTCGGTTTTGATCCTCGTTACAATTAAATTAACGCGAAAACGCACCGGCACGATCACTGGCTGCAATTGGCACATTTACTGCCTCAATTTTTATTAGTTAATTTATTTTCTTATTTCAGAAACGCTGGTGGCCCGTTGGGCATTATTGAGGGGAGTGGTACAAAACGAATACATCAATAAAAATACAAAATGCAGGGAAAAATTCGCGCGACTAATGGCAAAGGAAAACTGGCATAAATATACAGCCCAGTTCACGGCATATTGATTTGCACATGCAAAATGTAGCGCTTTGGTTCAAACAAGAATTGATTTCATTAAGCAAACCCTATAAAATACACAATATTTGGATCAAAACACAAGGCAAACAATTCTAAACTGAGCACGGCTATAGAAGTCAGTCAGTTGCTTCTTAAACTGTTCAACTTTGCTCACAATTATCAAGGAAGATGGTAGTTGGTTCCACTCCGATTATGTTTTAGGGATGAATGAATCGCAGCAGTACGGAATTGAGGCACGACAACTTTTCGCAAATGCTCTATGCGGGATGAGATATAACTCGGTGGCGTGAATAATGCGCTCCTAAGTGAAATATCAAGCTCAGTTATTTAATGAAAAGGCACATGCGCGAAATCTTTCTGCGCGATGTAAGGGACGGAAATGACAGGGAGCTGTTCATGAGCGTTACGCTGGAAGACCGGCCGTAGTTCAAAAGATTAAAACGGGCTGTGCGGTTTTGCACAGCTTCAAGTGCGTCGATTGACCATTTTGGAAAAAGGTTCCGAACTGAGGCAGCGTATGAGTTTGGTACGGATTAGTGATGTATACAAAATAAATTTAATGGATTGAGAATTTTGGGAAAATTGTCTTTTGATATACCGAAGCACGCGGTCAGCACTGGCCGTGATAGTAGTGACGTGCACATCCTAGGACAATTTTTTATGTGATAACGACGTTACTGATTGAAAAGGGAAATTGTTTATACTATAGGAAGAACGGCAAGAGGATTCACAACGAGAAAAGCACATTACTTTGCATTTACTCAAATTTAGGGTCATTTGCCACTGTGAGCACCACATAGATACTGCGTTAAAATCTTCCTGGAGCAACAGAACATCGTTAGGGATTTTTATTTCATGGTATAGTACACAATTGCCCGCAAAAACGTTGATTGGAAATATTAGATTCATATGCAGATCATTAAAGAAAATGAGAAAGAGTAACTGCAGCCAAGCACAGAACCTTGACGAACACCGGAGGTAAGACGAACTGTTGAACAGTTATGGCTGTTAGCATGCACAAATTGAAAACGATTACTAAAAAATACTCAGTCCACATTATTACATAATGGTCAACGTTAGGACAACGTAATTTGTCCAAAAGCAATTGGTAAGGCACTTTGTCGAATGGCTTGTAAAAATCTAAATATTGTTTACCATCAGCTTCAGATGCTGGAACAATCACACAATGAAAGTCGTTTGTAAATGTTACAAGTTGAGTTTCACAGGAAAAGACTTTTCTAAACCCATGTTGAACAGGAGCAAAAACACAGAGAATGACTCAAGAAAGTTGGCTAGGTATGAAAATATGAAATGTCCTGTGATTTTACAGCAGATGCTGGTTAATGAAATTGGGCGGTAATTGCCTACTGAATGACATGTTCAGTTCACACGTTCTTTCAGTTCAATTGTAAACACGTTCAGTTCAGAGACCAAACAATAGGCAAACCCCGCTATTCCTTACTGGTACATAAATACCGCGGCTGCACAGATGCCGGATCTACACATAGCGCGAAATTAGCTTTGAAGTAAATACTCAAATTCACTTTGTTTTTATTCGTTTTGTGCTGTTTCTGCACCGTTTGGCTTTTTTTATTGAGCGTAACACCTGCGTTCCTGCATCCATGCATCCACTCCCTCTTGGTCGAGATGACGATAGATATTTGCCTCAGTCAACGGAAATGGCTACTTGGAAACACACCGAAAAACAAATCGCCAGAAGAAGTGGAACAGACGGAGAAAACAGTATAAATTGAGAACCTATATTGTTCATACTCATGAGTTCATGCTGAGAGCTCAAAGAGGGATGAGTGCTAGGGAGTAAAGTTCCAAAAAGTACAAAGAGACGGGATAAAACTAGCCCAGTCGAGAACAGGATGGAATTACCCAGTCTAAAATCCCAGCAGGAATACCGCGAAAACCTAACAGGAATTCCTGTCGTACGACAAAAAACTTTGTTGTGACACCAGAAATCTTGTTGTTAGGACAAAGCCATCTGTTATAACGAAACGCATTTCTGTCGTAACGACAAAGTCAATTTTCTTAACGACAAACATCCCTATAGCGCAACAGAACTGCAATTTACGCTACTCTTCACAATGGGCAATACAATTCGAACCATGTGCAACTACTGATGAAACATCAGGATCACCACACCGCAGGAATTCGGCCCGACAGAACATCAAAGTCACAACATGACAGGAATTCGAAAACACGACAGTACGACAGGCGAAGGTACGACAAAGCACAGAAATTTTACTTGTCATCATTTTCGACTGACAACTGTTTATGAAGTGACGTAAGAAGGTTGTGGTGGTCCTAGATAAATGGTGCTGAATGGGATTCCCTGTAGGAATGGCAGGACTTCCAGCAGATGGTGGAATACCGAGAGGAGCGAGCCGCAGCTTAGCACACATACATAACAATAACCATTGAAAATAATAGCTCTTACCAAAACCTCATCCCACGCTCAACAGAACACGCACGCATTGCGTTTCGTGGTATGAGTTCCCTCAGAGCAATCGCGGGCAATGTCCCTCGAGCCGGTAGCGCACAACGGGTGTCATCAACGTGCACGGTCGTAGAACGAGCTTGAGCTGTGCGAAGAAAACTGCTTCACGCTTTCCGAGCCCAACAGGTCAGGTCGTTCGCTCTGCACTGTAGACACGTACTGCATACCTGCCGAGTTTGAATGCTGCGTACATAAATTCCGCATTTTTTTTCTTTTTTTAACTCGGGGCTGAGGGTGAAAGCACTCAGTGACGTAGACACGTAGAATAACATCACCTCGCACATTCTTCGACACTAATTTCTATTTTCTTGATGCCAAACGAGACACATTTGCTTATGCGACCTTTTACAGTGGTAAAACTGCGTCAGAGCAACGACGAACGCAGGGATAATAGCGATGTCTCGTATTTAGATATCTTTCGCATTAGTGCGCGAAGCTGGGTGATCGCGCGGTTGCGCGTTTTCTTCTTTATGATATCACCTCATTCGGAAGTTATGGCGTAATTTCCTTTTTTTATTACGTATATATTTGATGGTCCTTTTTTTATTTCTAAATTCAGCAACTCAGAACTGCCGAGAGTACAGAGTACAGTAGAAAGGTCTGACTTTCCTAACATTGTTTCTTATTTTGGCGCTTTTTGGTACGCTGAACTCGGGAATATTCGCGTTTGACGCAATAAATTATTGGCAGCATTCAGAAATACCCCAAGCCCTGAGAACGTCCTCCAAATTGGGCACACAGCAGCAAGAGCGTATGATGCAGAACATATTGATTAACACAATAACTTAGAAAGCTTATCCTTCCCACCCTTGCCGCCCTTCCATTGTCTTCAAGCTCATTCACCTATGCTAAATGCGCTGGAGACATTACATAAACGCATGAAAATATAGTATTACAAGTTTTGCCTGTGTATATCGTTCTCACTGTTTGCTGTTTAGTGGCCAGGAGATTCTTTTGTCTGAGCCCACGCGATATATACTCAAAGTTTATTCCTAAAACAACAGCACGGCTCCAAACCATTGGGCACAGCTTCGGACATTCTGATGCCATCAATACATAATAAAAGCACTTCAAGCAGCGGGAATTCCATTCGTATTGGCATAAACCAAAAAAACACCACAGGGGCGAGTATAGAAACCTGGAGTACACCGCTGCATGCCTCACAGTAAAGGCAAGCCTGCCGCCGTTTGTGTAAACTTAGCAAAAACGCTTGCGAGGAAAAGATAGTAAGTTGCTAAAGAACAAGGTGTACCTTACGTGGTCGCTCAGTGGCCAAGGTGTAGGGCTGCTGAGCCCAAGGACGCGGGTTTCAACCCTGCCGTGGTGTCTGCTTTTTTTATGGAGGCGAAAAGCGAAAACGCCCGGGTGTTTTCGGTTCGACGCACGTTAAAGATCCCCAGCTGGTCAAAATTAATCCTGATACCTTTACTACGGCTTGAATCATAACCATAGCTTCGGTGCGCTAAACGCCATAATCCAGAAGTTACGGTGTGTATTGGTCCTGAATGGCAACGTCAAAAGCATTATTGAGAAAAGAGTAACGCACACGTATATGTCCTCTTCTGTAACCAGCATGCATCGCGGAAGTCCTAAAACTGACCAGTTTAGCAGCGAGTGCCCTCGGATGGAACAGATTATGTTAAAATGAGAGATAATTGTTAACGCCAAAAGAGATAACGCTATTAATGATGACCTGAATAGATTAAAAAATGGGCGAATATATAAATTGGGCCGCATTTGTTTGTTCCAAATTGGGAGCTTGATTTGTATATTGAATGCGTAATGCTCTGTTCCTGACAGATCGGAAACGTCCTGGTATCGAGGCATGTCAGAGGATTTAAGTCAGAAGCGAAGCAAATAAATGTGTCATGCCTCGACCGCTTTAAATAACAACGGCACCAGTACTAATACAGCGCCGAACAAAAACCAAACGTGTTCTATGATTAACACGATAAATACTGTGACTGTAGTCTGAGGGTGAAAAAGTGCTACTCGGATGTGCTTCATCTGTATGTCAAGCAGCATTCTTCGGCCCATGCATTGCGACAATTTACTTCTTCGCTGCCGCAATGACCTTTACTCCATCTTTGTTGCTAAAATGGCGAAGAATAAGCAAATCGAAGAAGCGGAACGAACGGAATGCGCCCACACAAATTAGGCGCCCTCAGGTGCAACGTGCACCCTATCACTTGTTCTGTTTCGAGCCGGTGGCATGGTTCCTTTCGCCAAAGTCACAGCCGAGTGACTAAGCCGTTTGACTGTCGGGTGCTAACTCAGGGTCGTAGCCGAGTGGGTAAGACCACTGACTCTAACTTTGTTGATGTGCCAGACACAGTTTCTAATCCTGCCCGTGCCAGTGATTTATTTTCTTTACACTGTTGCACCGAGTTTTGTAAAACCTCATAATTAACGAATTGCTAAACAGCTTCGCTGCTCAAAAAATGCGTTACAATACACCCCGTGAAAGTGGTTGGAAAGCGAAGCTGTAAACGCCACCCACATCGGTCACCTCTGCGACGTCACTTAAATTAATACACGTGAGTCTACAAGGAGTGCAACCAGAGACAAGTGATTCACGCTTAACCACCCCCTTTATTACTTCTAAGAGATATTCTTCGATTAGGTTAACCAGTGCAGCATTTATGGATTGTGGCTGGTTGAGTTGTACTGGTGGAGCACATGAGTAGAAACTCATTTTTAATATAAAATTGAAGGAAGCTCAAACCCGGTGTTAGACGATCCCACTCCTCCGCCGTTTCTGCCGCCGGTGACGAGATCGGAAGCGACGAGATCGGCGGCATCGACGGAGGAGAAGTGAGATGCCATGCGTTGGTGTGAGCTTCCTTTTATATTTATAACTACACGCATGAGTAAGTAGCGCACACGGAAGCTACACGTGTCGTGGGCGGAGCGAACAGTGGCTTGAGAGGTCGCGTGACGCTATCCCGTGGCATTCAGCGAGAACGCAGGGGGTAAACCCGCAGATGCGCTCGGTGAGTGCACCGTCTGTCTCTCCCGTCTCCGCGTGGGCTCGTACCTCCGTCGGTAAGACAACGGGCCCTCGCTCCGTATGTCTATTCGTTGCAGGTTCGATTCCTGGCGGTGCCAGTAACTTATTTGTTTGCGGGACTTTTCGGTTGACACAAACGATTGTAACCGAACTTTTGGGAGGTAGAGGTAAAAAAGATTTGCTTTAAAAACACTTTTCATCCGATGGGTCAGCCGCGCAATACACTACTACTGCGCGTTCTCCGAACGTTGCCAGCAGTGGAACAAAAGCTGTTCCTTTCTTTGAGGCACATCCCTACTTGGGGGACAGGCCAGGAATCTGGAGGGTTCAGGGGCTAATGTGCATGCTTCACTAAACAATGAAGTGGAAAGCGTACAAGTTCCAGAATAGTAGGTGCCGCGTGAGACGTGATGGCAGGTCAGCAGAACAGGCGCATACCTATCACACTGAACCTTGATTCTAGGGAAGCTGGGGCGTATTGCACTCTTTAGTGCCGAGTGAGTCAGTCAGCAAACTTTATTTATGTGAGAGGGTAAATGGTAAGGGGGCTAGAGAGGAAGTGGAACCCTGTTTCTATGGCCCCACTTTCAGCTGCCCCGATCTTCGCTCTTCGGATCGGCTCTCGCTAAGTCTCCAGGGCGTAGTTGGCCATGGCTGCCTCCTATTAGGGCCAAAGACCCTTAGGGGCTGGCGCCATTGGCGTCTCCTGACGCCGTTATCGTAACTGTCGTCTCATGTAGTCACGGCACTAAAACACAGGGAAACTCGTTTATGCCTCGCGCTAGAACGTAACGCGTGCTAAAGAGCCCCGGGACATTCGTTTACGCTTTGCGATAGAGAACTTCGGAACGCGTACTAAAAAAACACCGGGACAGTTTACGCTCCGCGATAGACAGCTTCGTGCTTCAAAGACACGAGACTTCTGCAGCAAAGCAGTTTACCTCTACCCGCCAATGGTTTCATTTCGGTTGGCAAAAACGCCAAGGCGGCAAGGATGCACTTATACACTGCATGCTTCGCCCCTCCCCAGGTTTGACGTTAGTGGAGATGGCCGCGGATTTTCTGCAGTGTGTTGGGATCGTGGGTGCCCTTTGGGCGCCATATAATGGGGCGTCCCGAGGATGCGTGCAAAAGATTTACGACCTATCCGCATTTCTTGCAGTGTTCGTCTGTGGTGTCCGGGAATATTAAAGCAAGCCTAGAGTTGTGTATGGAGGTGTTTGCTTGAACTTCCCTTAGTTTGAGACTTTCGTCGGTATTTAAGTCTCTGTATGATTGGGGAAACTTCTGCAGTATCAGCAATCTGCTTGATGACGTAATTCGCGCAGTAAGACGAAGAAACAAATGCGGAGAAACAGACGCGAACATGGTGTATATATCAGTAAAGAAATTAATATCACCAGGCTTCCGCCTTGAAAGCAGGTAGGCAGACTTAAGTGCTCCTGATGAATTTTTTTACTGATGGAGGCAAAAACCAAAACTCCCTTGTGTCGAGATTTCAACCGGTACTAACAACCTCAAGGAGTCCTCCATATTTCCGCGGTCCTACAACTAACTACGGCGTGCAGGTTGTGTCTCTAGGACCTAAAATCAAATTATTTGTGGAAATGAAGATGCGGGGACTATATATATGGCGCCCAGCTAACATTGTTTACGTAAATGCGCGCGCAGTTGTTTACGTAAGCGGTTTCTTTTCCCAAAAATAACGTTTGTATAAAATGAAATTTATAAATAAATAAAGTGGCAAGTGCTGTGGGCGGCTGTCATCTGGGCGCGTCGAGAATAGAGAAATTCCACTTTGACGAAGGTGGCTTGGCGATTTATAGGTGGGTTTCTGTGCATGCTATAGACGTCAACGCTAACGCAACGAGTGTGCTCAGAAAGGCAAACACGCTGTTTGTCAACGCGAATGCCCGAAACAATTTCGGTCGCGCGAAAGCTTCATGATGTCACAGGCCCCGACGTTGTGTATGTATACTCACTATACATTTGTACGAGCGCGGAGTAACAGCCGAATCGTACACGTACACGCTGCCTACACAAATACAGACATATAGCCGCCCGGTCGCAAAGGGAAATCTGTTTCAATTGGGCACTGGCGGTACAACAGAAGAAGACTTGAAATATTCGTTCGGCCATGGCGTCATCGTTTTATATTTTTTGTTGGCACTTTTTGGCAAGCGGTCCCTGCTCCATCGAAAAAGGTTTTGTGTCCTTGTTTACCACGCACATTAGGATATGCAAACAGAGAATACACCTGATAAAAAGCAGCGTGGTTCACGATGAAATTCGGTGGAAAACAACTATGGAAACCACTTTTACGGCAGGGCAGGAGGTGCTCATACGCAGCGCAAATCGAGATAAAGGAAAGCAAAAAGAATTTGATGGACGCTGCACGTTTTATTATACAGATAAATGCGCAAATCAACGCAGTTTTGGCGTTATTTGTCATTTTCTTATATCTACGGGTGCAGTTTTATGAACTTCGTCCGTTTCGCTGAGAAGAAAACCGAAAAAAACCTGTTTTCCGACATTCGAATTGCATTTTGCATTTTAGGGGTTCAACGGGCCGAAGCTGCACTTGGGCTTCGTAGTGGAGGCGCACCGTAGTGGCGCACCGTAGTGGAGGGCTCTGGATTAATATGAACCATCTGTGGATCTCTAACGTGCGCAGAAATGCCGCCAGACGGGTGTTTTCGCTTTTCGCCGACTGAAAAGCCGCAACTGCGGCCAGTATCAAACCCGCGCCCTTGAGCTCAGCCGAACAAAGATGTAGCCACTGAGTCACCGGTACGGGTTTGTCGTTCAGAATTTGCCTCTGGTGTTGGTGGTTGTTGTTTTGTTTGCGTGGCGAGATGATCAGGCAAGTGCTGCGGCCGAGCGTCGCCTTATGAGCCAATAATATCGTAACTTCACCATGAATCCGGCAGTCCCGTCTCCCGAAGAAAGCATAGTAGAAGGCGCGACACCTCCATACGCAGCATCCAATGTCCCCTTGGGAAGGCGATGTGGTCCACAGTAGTTCGCGTGGCTCAGAGCAGTGCCGTCATCTCTAGAGCATGCTCCGGGAAGCACATCACATAGTGGTGCACATCCCCTATCACCGCACATGACGAGCACACAGGTGATCGCACGAGGCGCACTATGAATAGCTTTTCCCTTTTGACGCAAATAAGCTGAGCTCATTCCATGCAAAAGCCAGCCCGTGAACTTTCACCCAGTGCTCCTTGTTTGAGCGCTCACTCGAAAATTTTTCTTCTGTTGAAGCGATGAAGCCATTTTATGGTATTTTTTTACTCCGCTGCACGCACCTAGTGTTCTTAGGGAAGGACGAATGCAATTAATAAAGGAAAGAAAGGTGTTTACTTCAAGTAAAAATCTACCTTTCTACGCTTTATTCGTGCTGGTAGGTACCTCTACTTTGGAAGGTGTACAGGCGAAGAGATTAAGCGGGAAGTAGGTCGATGAAGCACTGTTCAAGTTCGGAAGTCGAATTCAACTTTCAAACCTTGCATTAGTGCGAACGTTCGCTCCCATCAGTATCACCTAGGGTGGTCTGCGAGGCTGCAGTTTCGACCTCAGGGAACAGCATGAGCACATTCTACCTCTACTATTCTCTACAGAAAAGGTCCACACCATATATAAGCGCAAGGAATCACTCAGGACGCGCTGACGCATGCACGACGTGTGCACGAAGTTTCGTTCTGGCAGGAAATGAGAGATGGGAAGAAAAAGACAGCTGCAGGTCAAGGGTAGAAATCGTACTAAAAAAGCTGAAAATGAAAATAAATTTAACGCCGCGACCTCTCTTGGGATTAATAACCCTCAGATGAAACAAAAATAATTTCACTCTGTGAAGATGGATGATCATCGAAGGTTTTTTGCGCACGAGGAAGGGGTGACAGAGAATTTACTTCAAAGGTACAAAAACATTTGTTTATTTTGAGCGCTCAAGGCTGTCATCCCAAGACAGACACGTACGTACACGCACTTATTTTGAATTCACTGATCTTGAAAATGCCGCTTATTACTAACTCATCTAAAGTGATGAGACGTATAAGCTTTAGGCCTAAATTAAACTCCAAGTGAAATTTTGATCTGGCAAATGGCGCTCATTATTAACTAACCTAATCAAGATGCCCAATCTACCCAAGTGGGGAGATATGTCAGCTTGGGGACCAAATCGCGTTCTGAGTGAGGTGCGATTTGAGGGGTGACCGCGTGGTAATAGCACACGCACACCGGGCCGTACGTTTTCCAATGCCCAGCGCTTCATAGACCTGTGGAGCCTGAAAAAATACCTGCAACACTAGCTATTTATTCTTCGCTTTAAAGACACGCAGAGTTCAAGGGCAAAAATCGCCAGAAACAAGCTGAAGATAAACTAAATTGAGAGCAGCAGCCTCTAGGATATATAATACACGAAATAGGAAAACATGGCGACCCTCTGCCACTAAGCATTTTTAAGTTATCGGCGCCCAGTACAAGAGCTGCGTCGAACAGTTGCTTTAATTTACCCGTTTCCTCAAAAATTACCAGTGGCTTTGCTCGGCTATGCCAGGATATACGTATCGTTAGCTAAGGTTCAGCTGGTTATTCTTAGGTTCCCCGGTTGTGTAGGAGTAGCTGATTATCATGCTTACTGCTGCTAAAACGATTTCCAATCCAATCCAACCCAATCCACTTCACTCCAATCCAATCCAATTCAATTCAAGTTAATCCAATTCAATTTAATCTAATTTAATCGAATTCAATTCAGTCACGACGGCGGCGGCTCCAGCATGGCAGCTGTGCGCCGTGAGACGTAACTGCTCCTCTCGCATGCGCAGCACGGCTCTCCAGGAGCCACGCGAAACTGCTCAACGTCGACCAGTGTAGATCACGCTACAAAATGTATACGGGTGTCAGCTAATAGAACTTCATGGTGCTCTTATCTGGAATGCTATACCCCTAGAGTTTCTTACAATATACACTAGAGAGGAATTTGGCGCGAGCGTCTATGCGGCTCCCATCAAGGCGGTCTGTGTCGTCATGGACCGCCCATACACATGCGCTCGCCTTAGTTTCATCACTGGCTTGGATTGAAACTTTCTAGTGTGCGGAAATTTAATCAAAGTGCCACAAAAACGCGAAGAATAGCGTGCAATTCTGTGTGTGGAAAATAAAATAGGCTTATTTAAAACTAAGGAAAAAGGAAGTGAAGCGCATTTGGGCCGGGATGGTAGTGCCTACTATTCTGCCGACCAAGCTGGCAGTTAAAAACAATATTAATATTTTGTGGGAAGCTTATTAGAGACTCTTATTTTATTATTTTACATAATTTAAAACAATAAGTTGTTTGAAGAGCTTCGAAATGTTTTTGAGCGTGCCTGTGAAAACGTCGCGGCGAACCGGTGCACCGATTATCAGCTAAAGCTTAACAAAACTTGCTGCTGAGTGAATTGGTTCCTACTTGAAGCAGTTAAGCAGTCTTGGGCGAATACAAGATATGGACGGCCGCAGGCGCCGGTATCTGTCGTATCGTGTCTTCGTCAAGGTACCTTTTGTTTATTTTTTTCGTCAGCTACAAATTTCGTGGCAACATATTACCCGCTCAGTCATACGCCCTTCGGCTGCGGCATGACCAACCTCAGGTACGATCACGCACTGCCTGCTGTTTCACCAAACACGGCTACCAAAGAACAGGGAAGATTTTGGCGTCCTCGTAGCTCGTAGATGTGTTAATGCATAGTGAAGAAAGCAAATCCCAAAGCCGCTTAAGAATCCAATTGTCATTCCAAGCCCAAGTTAAAAGCGGGGGTCTTCCCATAACCCCCCACGATGACATGGATTCCCAGGCGCAGTTTCCCCTCTAGTATAATTGCTCAGAAATTCTGTCGCTATACCGGGCGATACGTCTTTTCTGCGGCGATGAAGTGTATTGTGTTAGATGATAGTGGTGTAGTTTGATAAATATTCTACGTGCTTTTCTTTATCCCTGAAAGTGCATTGCGTAATCCTGTATATCTATGTGTACCTGTTTTCTTGGTCACTCACGCTATCGTTTGCCGAGTTATGCCGTATATCTAACTATTAGTGCCGACACTAGACAGCCAGGCAATGGGACCAAAAATGCTTTTTCGAAGTGTTTCTACAACACATTGAAAGCGACAATAAAAAAATGAAACACAGTTGAACGCAAACACAAATTTAAAGCAGTCATCTCCCAATCGATGCAGTGGGGTCTGCGTTAGCAGTGCGAGTTAGTGTGACATATTCGTGGTGTCTAACTCATTTCTCTACTCCTCCCGACTTCCCTTTCTCCTATCCAGTTCCCCCACTCTCCTTTCCTCCACTCCTCCACTCTCCTTTCTCCTGGAACTTTCGTCAAGGCTTCAAACTGCCAACAACAACGCTGTTTCTGTTTCTTTTTGCGAAATGACACCAAGCGCTGCAAAAGGAAAGAAAAGTAAAGTGCGTTGCTTCCAATCCCGACGCCTGCGGGACGCCTTTCAGAACCTCATTTAACGTTCGATTGCTGCAGCAGCCGTGTACGTCGCTCTTTCATTTCGCCGGTTGCTCAAGTCCCTCAAAGTTAGATTGCTTTTGTTTGTGCCGTACCGTTGAGACGTCGCCGCTGCCATTTATAAGGCGTTACAAAATCGCCACTAATCAAAGGACGCGTTGGAAGCCCTGGCAATCAACATAGCGCATATGTGGGGCCTTCGAGAGCGATGACGATACGAAAAAAAAATGTCACGGCATAAAGTTTTTTTCTGCCCGGGTAACGGACATGGCAATCACGTATACAACGCTGCTGCTTGCGATGATAGTAGTCGGCGAGTTGTTGGTCGCTATCGATTATCGGCTTTCATTTCCTACAGGCTGCATCTCTATTTTCGGAGCTCTTAACCCAAGTCTCTATGGAAACGGCCGACGCCCGTACCGGACGGTGCGACATATAGGCGCGAGAATGAAGCGTTATTGAGTTTTATCTTTCATTTTTCGCAACGCGTCATTAAAACTCGCATCAAGCGCCCTTACTTCGATCGTCCTCACGAGAATTAGAAGGGTGAATTTCTTAATTACAAACCAAAAACACGTGTACTTGGTTACTTTGAACGTTGTGAGCAAGCTAGATTAGATGTTCAGAGCGCGGTGTTTAGAAATAAGATGAGAGGTAGGCAAAGGGAAGGGTACAGGCCAGCGGTCGGGCAGACAACTTCTAAGACAAAAGAAAACTTGATATGCCTCATCGTTCAGTCTGCCTTCAACTTCCTTGGCATCCACAAGGATCGTATGGTGAAGAAAAGAGCGTGCCATTGGACGCATACGGCTTCAAAGACACATAGAACCTCCGAACGCCCACAGCGAGTTAGAGGGAAGTATGGAGTATGACAGTTAATTAAGCCACAGCAATTTAACCTTAGTAATACCAGCGAGTATTTAAACAGCTACTTTACGCGACAAATTTAGCCGGCTAATCAAAGTGGATAATTTTCTATGACAAAAAAACTAAAGCCGTCCCATTCAATGTGAAAGGTGTCGGAGGTGTCGGAGGTGCGGAGCAGTGATTCGCCATAAGAGGCTGTAGCGCCCTTATCCGCTCACTGCTATCACCCAATGCAATTCAAATTTCCCGCCTTCGCAGTGCTCGCGCGCCCCCTGCCTGAAACTGCACCAGCGGAAAATCTGTTCTTTTTGAGAATGCTTTTCCTCCCGCACGTACCGGCGTTGCACTGCAAACCCAAAGAGCGTTCCTAACTAAATCAACGCGGGCGCTGTCGGTTAATTCCGCATATTTTGCCTCGAATGTACCTACAGTTTTCTTTGCGCTAAACATCGGGGATATTCAAGTCGCCTTAGGGACAGCATACGAGACCCTTTGAATTCTTAGTCCTCCAAGGCTGAGTCGTGGAAACTGCCTGGCCTCTCTACCTTATTTCGTTGGGTGCTCCCAGAATTAATTCGGGAAGCGCATGCAAGGCGAGAAACCTTTCATAAATTTCGAAAAAAAAAACATAAAACTTCCAATAGGAGGAGGGGAGCGCTTATACATGCCAACTGCGTGAAAGTCGCCTGGCTATCTGCTTAAAACGTCGTCGTCGAAAGACTAGAGTCTTCTGCCGCCGCGGTCACGTAAATGCGTCTTCCCCTCCGCCCACCTGCCATGCTCTTATCCCCCCGTCTGGCTTCTCCCACGGTAAACAGCGTGATTTGTTCCGTTGGATTTCGTTTTTTCGTGTTTTCACTGCTCCGGCTCCATTATTTTGGACTTTTCGTTACTGCTGCACTATGAATGCCGCCTCAAGGCTCGGGCGTGAGCCCGTTCCGTAGGGTTTGGTGAAAATATTGAATGTGTGTTTATTTGCTGCCGTAATAAGCAAGCACACATCTATTTTTAATTAAAAGAACAGTGCTCAGTAGCAGTTATGCCTAAAAAATGCCTAAGCCTTCCTTTTCACTTAAAAATATTGAGAGGCATGAAGTGTTGTACCAGATTATTGTAGTTTGGAAATATTGTGCCTATATAAACGTGTCGTTCAGGAATTCCTTTAACTTTTGGCCAGTCGGCTGAATCGAGAAACCCACTGACAGACCACAATTTCCGAGTTTCAGTAGCCCAAGCGAGACTGTTGTCTTCAAAATTGGGCAATAATATACGTGATCTAGATGTGCAAGGAAGCGACGGGAAGAGTTTAGAACAATTGCGCGCAAGGTAAATACGTTGTTCCGGGAGTGTGCAACGGGTTAGGCATTTTCTTTTAAAAGATGATATCCTTTCTTGGGCTACTAAAACGGAAATTTTTCTCTGTATGTCAGTCACTCGATTCAACCGCACGTACAAAGAACCCGGGAAAGAATCCGTGAACACGAAGTCAATTTAAGCATGAGCGCTCCAAACGTCTAAAAGTGCAGCCAACGCGTTCTCTTTTGACGACATTGACGGTGCAGCAAACAGTTACATTTGTTTACGAAAAAAACATTGTGCGCCCGAACAATATCACAGTGATATTTCGGATCAAAAACTAGCACTGTCCTTTTTTTTTTGCACGTCGTATTTTATAGATACTGTGCGCAAATAGCATAGGCGAAAAGACACCGTGAGGATGGTAGGGAGGATTTTTTATGCTGGAGGTCAATGGAGTTATCCCGAGACAATCCGTGGCCTTCCCCAGTACGGCGTGCCTCAAAGCGGCTGCATTATTTCGTCGCGTCTTTCGATTTCAACTCCAGCTGTTTTCACTTTTTTTCTATGCCGTAGATACGGGATGTATTTGATGCAGTTTGGGTTTCCGCCCCTTCCTCGTAGTGATACGGCAGTCAGCACTTTCATAGGAGACGTACGACCACTTCCTCGCACAAATACCCCGTGCCATTGCCACCTTCTTGGGCGCGGAAAAAGACGAGGATGTACCTACTGGCGATCACTTCAGGCTCGATTAGCTGTCGCCGTTTCCAAACATCAGAGGGCGGGACCGGACACGCGCCGTGGCTAAGTATACCGCCAGTTTCCGCGTCTTGCGCGAGTTAAAGAAAGACATTAAGGTTCGGCGCTTTGTCTTATTTCGACGCGTGCTTCAGCAGGAAACATGGCGTTCTGGGCGTGCAAGCTACCAGCGACCGCTTAAGATGCCGGTGTGCGTGGTGCGGCGTAATTGTTTTGCGAAGCACGCGCTAAACAAAGTAGGGATCAAGTTCAGTGTGTACGCGCGTGTGCGAGTCCGTGGGCGGGCACGCAGGAGAGGTTAGCCACACGCTGCGTTCTCAGTAGCTCTTGTTGTATGCACGTCGTGAACCCGTGGATATGTTCAGGTAACCGAAAGAGGCTTAATCTTGTACGGGATTAAATCCAACTAGTTAGAGTTGCCTTTGTGCAAGTGACGTATAGAACGAGTGTATGATTAGAGCACGACGGTGGGACTAATCAAACCGAAAGAAGCCGTAGTAGTGCGCTGTACTTTGTAGGCGCCGCAGCAACTCTACGTAGCCGAAATGCGCCAGGCTCAAACAGAAATACGCGTAATTCCTCACGGGAAGAACACCTCTGCAAAGCGAAGCAGATTCGCAAGGCGGAAGAATGATCTACGAGAACCCCTAAACATTTTTATGGCTCGTCAATGCGAAAGCAAAATCCACCAGGTTTAGCGCTTCTCCAAACCTAGTTTTCACGCAGCGTTTCGTGAAAGTTTGCCTTTCCTTGCGATTCAGCAGCCACTCGTCTAGCTATATCTGCCGTACGGATTAAGTCATCCGTTCGCTTGCGGTGAAGTACATGCACAAACAGCCCAACCGGCGAGCCATCGATGGATCGCGCAGTGAGCGACTGAGGGACCAAGCGGTGGCAAAGCAGCCTTTAATCCCGTGCCTTGTCACGCCCTTCCCTTTCGCTGCAGTAACGGCCCAGCTGGCACTGAGCAGTCAAGCGCAGGCGAAGCTGCCGTTTTGCCCTCACCTAGTCTCCTGGCACCGCAGCAGCGAGGCCACCAACCAACAAAGCAAAAATAAATAAAAGGGGAGCGTGCGCGGCGGCGGCTGAAGGTCATTGTGGCACGATGAACGAGCTTGAAAGGTGTAGCGTAGTAGCTTTTTCGCTCTGATAACTGAATGAACGTGGCTGCGTGCTTTTACGAGTTTGGTGCTAAAAGTAACGCTTCAAATTTTTTTCTGCGTCGTGGTTCTCGAGTTTTGCGATTTAAGTGGTTGATGTTATTTTTTAATTTAGAGAGTAACATGCTGTTTTGTATGTGCTGTGCTTCGTAGCGAATGGGAAGTATAGGACAGTATGGACTTTTGGTCTGTTCTTCTGTTGCACTGAAGGCAGAGGTTGCTTGAGTTTTTTGCAGCACATGTATTAGTCAAGAGGGCTGGCTTCCTAATGTTATGGGTGCGGGACGCAATTGGCACTTTCCTCGAGGAGAGGCGCACACTACCTCGTACGGTTATGTCAGACCGCGCAGGATGCACGGTGGACATAGGGCCAATCGCCGACGAGCATTTATCAGCGGAAGAACTGCTGACACATTCCGGGAAAATGTCTCTATGCGTACAAGTGCATCCTCTCTTCGCGAGGCTACGCGAGTGCAGATGGAGCAAGAACAAAAAACTTACTGGAACTTTCTAAACCCCTGGCGTCCTCGAGTAGTCTCGTTTAACATTCCCTCACTCTCATCATTTTCTTCTTCTTACTTGGCGGAAAATCACGGTTTCTTTGCAGAGTACACCTTTCAGCACAAGAACATCTCCTTCAAGAGTTCCGCAATCGTTTTATATATCGCATCGCATTCGATGCCCTTCCTTTATCAATATCCAATTCACCGACAGCCTCGCTGGATATTTTCCCCCTTCCTAGCATTATTTCCGGGGACTCCGCTTGCGATCCTCGCTTCATTTTCACATTTCCACCTTCATTTTTCAGCATTCCGAAGAGAAGTGAAATCGGTCGTAATTTTGTCACCATCGAATGAGCTCCCCTTTCCCTTTCGTATACGTATATAAAACTCAGTGTCCCGCGCACGCACACCCTTCTTCGAATACATCGCGCACGCTCTATTGATTCGCCTCCGCAAACGGCTCAGCACGCGTCCCCGAGAAATGGAGCCGATCGAGCGCCCGCTTATGTAGCCATTGCAGCCCAACTCGTACATATACTTTCTTTCGGCACCGTCTCGTAAATGGAATCGGCTCGCAAATGGCCCTGCCTGCCGATCGGCGTCCCTTTCCCGCCACCTTTATGCCCCCTTTTTTCCCGCTCGTCTATTTATTCCAGCCCTGTCTATAGGTGCTGGGGAATAGGGCACGGAGAGCAACCAATGGCCGCGTCGGGACGGCGTTATAGAATCTGTGCTTGCGCAAGACGCGACCCACACACGCAACTAGAACGCTGCCGTTGGAGGGAGAGGTAGGAGGAAAAAAGGCGACTTAATGCGCAAGGGCTTGCAAGGCATCGGCGTAATGTCCGAGGAAACAGGGGCCTAAGGGTTCAGCAAACAAAGCTTCGAGGAACGTGCACGGTGCTGGCGCGGGAAAGACGTCGGTGGAAGCGACGACTTCTACACGAGAGGAAGACATTGACTTCACAACCTTTCCTTCGTTTCCTAGTAAAACGATCGCTTTGGTTTCGTGTTATGCTAGTGAAGACTACTTGACTTTGTAGAGAAAGAAGATTCAAAACGTAATCACGAATATGATTGGAGAGTGGCACGGTTGGAAGCCTGACATTTTGGGTAGCAGGTGTTGGTAGGGAAGGCGCCTGAGGCAACGCCACCTATATAGGGAAAGGCCTGAAAGCTGGCTTATTTCAAAACGTTAAACGACGTATCACTAGGCGGTTTCAACGCTTTTCCATTGGCCGCTATCGCCGTCATCTTCGACGGCAACGGACTCAAGCGCGCAGTGTGTTTGTCTACTGGCCTGTGGCTCAAGGTATCAAGAGCGGGCCTTTTTATCGAGCTGGCTGCTGGTTCAAGGCTAGGTGCAACCATGAGGCAATCAGTGATGCCGCGGGCTGAATCGGACCGAGTCACGTTACAGTCACGGGTCTCTCGAACACGCCACTGTGTATAGATAGACGGGCTGCGTTGCCGCTGGAGGTTACGGGGACGCGATGTCAAAATGTGCCCGCGTCACGCACCCACCCTCCCGAGGTTTCCACAAGGGTTTCAATCGGGGCCCCGTTGTAACGTCATCGGCAAATATTGGCGAAAGTCCGAAACCCTTCTGGGCTCGACAAGCAACTCAGTCACGCCACTGAAGCGCGTGTTGAACTCCCTCCCTGCGCGGCCTTCAAATCCAAGGTAACCAAGTTACGCTGCCTCTAAAAAAACTGTTTCTCGAGACATCTTCATTGAAGGCACCTTGTGCAGCTCGGAGGCTTTTCACTGAGCTATGTGAAGCAGTATACAGTGCAGTAGAAGCCACGTGGTACGAAGTACTTGTCCACAAGTACGGCGTGCTGTTCATACTGGCTCGAGCGGAAATTTTTCTTTGCGTTTCCATGTCCGCAATAAGTACAACAGATAGCATTAAAGACCTTTTTATCAAGGTATAATTGCGAGTCGTGCAACAACAATGATATTGCACGAATGACGGTCATTCTACGTATTCCGTCAAAGTAGAACGCACGGAAAATTTAGGGAAGAAGGAGACATTATTCAACGGAAAGCTTCCCCCGCAGGACCAACCACGTCCTCTCAAAAAAGTAATGCATTTCCCCGTAAACAAGTTCTGATAACTCATGCGGACGCATGGTTATCCATTCTTGAAACGAGGTTTCCATTGTGACAAACGGCTGCTTGAAAGTGTGGAAAAAGGAACAGTTCCAGATAACACAATATACGCTATCTATTATGAGTACAATAGTATGCCTTTACCTCATAGACCGAGTATCGGTATACGTTTCGATCTTTCGTAGATAGGTTTACTTATTGCACGAAAAATCACAGAATGGGTTGGTTATTTGTTTGCGATTTGGGTCTTTGAAGGTTGGTTGAAAAAAATTCCCCGCATTTCCCCGAGGGGAAGAATGTGAAAGTGCGATGCACGAGTTGAATTTGCGCGGTTCGGTAATGTTCGCGAAAGAGAGATCACACACACACACACAACTACAAAGAAAGAAAGATGCATTTATTCACAGACACCTATTTGTGTTGTCGTTGTACTTGATTGCTAGAGCGGATCTCAGCTTTGAAATTTCGTGTCAGTACTCCTTTAAGCAGGTGCATTAGCCCTTCTCACGCCCGATTCTTGGCCAATCCCCCACGTGGGTATGTGCCATGTCAGCGGCCAGGCTGCGCGCGCCCATCTCCACGTGCGCGGACATCACCGGTGGACGCAGGTTCAGGGTCGCTTAATTAAGAAGTGCATTCGCACTTAAAATTGGACGCAATTTCCCTGGATTATGCGGAGCTTTCGCGCTTCTCTAAGATTACTTTAGCAAGGCATGTAAAAGTGGTTTGCCCTTCGACGATACTAGAAATACGTGACCACCGGTGCTGACGCCTTCTGTACTACACTGCCGCGTTGACCAGAGGATCTTCGCTTACAGCAACTGCTTATCGTTGCAAGAGAGAAAAGTTGTAAGCCCGACGACGAATAAAAGAAACATGCGGTAAAAGCCACGTGGGAGGGTCGCTTGGTTGAAGGATCGAAGCGATATGAAAAGCGGTTCGGGCAACGACCGCATCGTGAAGGGCGCAGACCGCGGGGTTAACATACTCAGGCTGAATGGCGGCAAGGCGGTGAGTGTGCTTGATCCGTCAAGGCAGATAAAGTTAAATGGAAACACGACACAACAGTGTGACCGATGGAAGGTATGGCTACGGTCTGCCGAAAGGGGGCGGACGAAGCATTGTAAGCACTTCGTGCCGCAGTAAATTGGGTTTAACGCGTACCACGGTGAAAAGAAACGAGGATGGTCAACCATTCACGAACGTAGTTACATAAACATGCACGCTAATAGACCGCCTAAGCCGCAGCAAAAACGTTTGATCGCTATATCAATGACACTTTGGTCTGCGGAGTTTTTTGTGTTGCTAATGCTTCGTTGCGTACCACAGCGCGAGAAAGATATGTAACAAGTGGTTTTCTCTAGAGAGATGTTACTTCGCATTGTGAACATGTTAACAAACTTCAACTATTTAATTTTTTTTTGTTAAACACGCAAGCGGTGATGTTAAACAGTAATATTTTTGCTCATTCCAATCGTGGCGAGCGTCCAAAAACAAACTTTTATCTCCGAGGCCATCTCTAAAGAGGCTTCTATAGTGCATTTATAATCAGTCATTAGTTTTGCCCGGTTATTATTTAAGATATAACTTGATTCTTTTTTTTTTTAATCCACGAAGCCTCCACAGGTCGGTGCGTAATTTCGACAATACCAGGAAAGCGCACATGAGCAAACGGCAACTAAAGCGCGGAAGGTTTGCACACGAATGCACAACTTCGGTTCGATTTTTAACTGAACGGCCGCGGAAACCGAGTACAACTTTATTCAGTTTGGGAAATCTAGTCCTCAGTAACTCACTGCACACACGAAATACTCTTGCGAACCACACAGAAAACGCACTAAATATTTAAAAATAACTTCACATTTCGCTCTATACTGACGTAATATGGTCAGGAGTAACATGACATGGGGCAGCACCGTCACCACTTTTACCACTGTTCTAACCGCACGTTCTAATTCATGTGATACAATGAAAAAAAACTCCCACCTCCCCTCGCGGGAACCCCTGTGTAGATGCGACGCATAGGGGGTTCCGTTGTTTCCGTTAGGTTGATTCTCCCATCGCGTAAAACGTGCCGTGAACCCCCTGTCACGGCGATGACGCAACGTGCCGCGGCAATGACGCAACACAATCCAACACAATCCACTTTAATCCATTCCAATCCAAATGCAAGCCAAGCCAAGCCAAGCCAAGCCAAGCCAATCCAATCGAATCCAATCCATTGCCCCTCGCGAGAGAGTGTTCGCTATCGGAGAGGACAGGGGGTGGCGGCGGAGAGCGCAGCTGGCGCGGCGAGGAGAATGGGGGAGGGGCGGACAACGCCGACGGCGACGACGCCGGAGGGACAAGGCGAGTGAATCAGATGCTCTGAATCTAATAACTAGAATCCCACAACAATCGCCCAACCACATTTCTTGGCGCGGAGGCTTGGTCGATCGCCGCCAATCGCACAAACAAGATTCTGGGACATCATAGACAAATCGACGGAAACTAATCGGGACAAAGCAGTGCTTGTTGAACGAAGCAAACATGTATTTTGTCTTCGTGGAGAATTTGAATGGCAACCCGCCAGTTTTCTTTGTCTGTGCTGTCGTATCACTGCTTCCCTGCTCCTTCATTTTTAATATCCGGCTACCACAACGCTATGGGTCGCTTACCCGCCGCGCAAAGTGTAGTGCGTGCATCATTAGCGCCCCCTTAGCGCCAAGTGGGAGACAACACTCATTGCACTCGCCGCCGGGGGGCAGTCGCATCATACGGCTTGCCTTGAATGGCCATTGACTGTCATCGAGCTGCATCCAGGCCCTCACTCCAAACGCCTGCTTCTCCACCGCCTATTCTCTCCTCGGCTGCGCCCATGCATTGATTTCCGGAGACACGTGCGCGCTTCTGTCTCATCATCCTCGTACATCTCTCTGATAAAGCCCGCAAAAATGAAAAAGGATGCCCTCCACATTGTTTTCCCTCCTCGTGTTCCCCGCGGAAGGTTGCGTTGCCACAGAATGAAATATTGCCACGCGGCAGGCTAATGGCAGGGCGCGTGTAGGGGACCCTTGTACACGGCCGCTCCTTCATCGGGGTAACCGAAGCTCTCTGCAAAGAAATTGCTGCACGGTGCAAGTCCGGTGACCCTCAAATACGGTGCGTAAGAGAGGTCGCGTAGGCAGTGAACTGGCGGAAGGGGGGACAACAAACGAGATAGCGTAGTCGTAAACGCCTGGGCGGATAATTTTATTGTGCTTTGGATGGTGAGTTATTGCATTGAGGCCAATGCTTTTTATATATTTTTAGTAAGGCTCCGCGGCACGTGGTTGTATTGATCGGAACCGAAAACAGCAGCGCCCATAGATAGCAAAGCTGGCGGCTGTTATGATCCTGTTTACTTCAGCATAAGGTGAGTTGGAGGAATCTCGCTATGGCGATGTACGTATGATTTAGCAGGTAATATATAATTGAAATTAAGATGTGGACTCCAAGCCTACACATCAGAGGTACGGACTAATTTCGAGACTTCTGCCAGACGAGGTCTCAAAATTGACGAGGCCTCCTTAAGACGAGGCCTCCTCCAAACATTGCGTACTTGTTTCTCATCTAAAATCGGTAGCTTCGTGGTCCACCGTATGACATATTGTCTTGCATAGATAGGGTAATATTATATCCCTGCGTAAACAGCTGCCGCTATAGATCGTTTCACCGTCTCTGAATTTTGGACAGTGCAGGTGTTAGCGGTATGCACCTCCCTCTTCGTGACGTTGTGGCTCTGTCACGTCGGCATCTACGTCACCAGCTCCATCAGTTCTGTTACGAGGAGAACGGAGAGGTAGAGGGAGTGCCGTTTCCATGGTAACGCGGAGTGAGCCACGAGCGAGAATGCTGCAGGCGTGGAAACCTCAAAAACCGCGCAAAGAATCAAGTTAAGGCGCAAATAAATCTTTGGAGTGGGAGATATTAGACAGACTGCTTGGCATTCTGTGTTCACCTTGATATAGCTTTTCCCTTCAGCGTGATTTCAAGCCTGACGTCATCGCGAGAAAGTGCCACTATCACCCAAATATAAGAATGTAAGCACAGTATATGCTCGTAACATCGAATATCAGAGTGCAATCACATCACCGCCAGACCAAATACATGCAGTCGTGACGCAGTTCGCTGTTCGCGAAGCTGCATGGCATCTGCAAAGCTAAGTTTTCGACGTCTTACTCGAAATGGTGTCGAAAAAAAAAAGCGCCATGCCGGAAAGCCAGATTTACGCTTCCAAACACCAATAACACACCGCGCAAACAACGGGATGTATATACATTTATAACGGGTTCCATTGTGGTGGACTAAGGCCATTCAGCGTCATACGGTTAAACAAAAATGATCAAAGTGTTCTCTAAGAGGCGCACAGATGGCGCGCTGATCACGCCACCTTCTTAATTAACCAATGAACAGCCCAAACCAACCACCACCCTGAGCTACCCGAAGCAGCACATTCAGATTCATAGATACGAAATGATGGCATCACAATGGGTTGGCCCAACGTTGTCGTTGATTAGGACTTTGCTAGATTGGATTGTGCACTTTGCATTTGTATCGGACAGTGTGTTGAACTGAAAAAAAAAAAAATACCGGTTCGGTTACAGTTCTGGTTCAGGCGAAATCATTTCGTTCCGGTTCAGTTCCGGTTCGACAAAATCACGTACCGAACCGGTTCGCGAACCGGTTCGATGACTTGAATTATCCCTGAAATAAAAAAAAACCACTTAGTAGTTTAAAACGACAGTCGAATGAAAAGACAAACGAAAATTCAAAATGCTGCTGTTCCCCAAGGGCTGTGGCGCAATTGAAAAGCAAACTTTAAGCAATTACGAGATATTAGAAAAACAAACCAAGTGACGACGATTTACCACCTACTTTCTCGCCCAGACTTTATGTTGAATTTCATTTTGAATTTTCTTTCCTTTTTTGTTGCAATCGCAATCGTCGCTATGGAATCGCCCATCACGCGAACCTTGAAAGCCTTAAATTTAGGCCTGCGTACTGGCGCGTTCAAACACAAGCGCTTAATACCAACGGCGCACTTTTTTATATTTGTAATAAAACAAAAATCTGACAATAGGCACATCAATACTACCAATGAATCAGTTATTTGGTCACCGTAAATAATTTCTTAGCTTTCACCTTATCGAACGTGTTAGCCACACTTATGTTAAAAGTACGCTTTAATTAACGCTCAGCCACTGCATTACTGCTCTGACCACTGCAATTCCTTTTGCTGATACCTAACCGGATGTGTGCGTTACAATCAGTATGCCATCGTACCGCCTGACCCCCGGCCATCGTCCCGTGTGCTACATTGCGGAATCTTATAACAGATTATGCTGCTACAAAATGAAATGGAAATTTGACGCACGGAGCATGAGATGGGACTTTTTGGGTTGACGCTCTTTAATTCGTCCACAGCAGTACTCCCCTCCGGAACGAGTAGCAGTAGAAGTAACGTAGCGAGTTGGGCAGTCAGTACAAGTGCACCTTCGAAAAAAAGCAGATCTCAAAGAGATACAACTGCAGACGAAGCAGAAAAAATTATCGCTGGGCGAATGGGACAGTGTGAGGTAGCGGCCTGCCTTTCTGCAGCGTGTTTCTGCTTCCAAGACAAGGTCGAGGGCTGCAGTTTCTTGCCAAAGGATTAAGTGCGAACTTTAACAATTTTCCCTGACATATCTGTTGTTATTTGTATCTGTAAAAACAAAACGGCAGCTTATTCACTGTACTGTCCTCAAAAACGGACCATGGAACTCACTTCCTTCGTATTGATGACACGTTTGGTTGTGAAAGGCAGGCAAAGAAAACTATAGAGCAATGTGGACGTTTTGGTGCTTTTTTGTTACTTATTCGGTTTTACGTACTTTTTGTGTAGTATTTCAAAACAATGTGATTCGCCTTTTTATTTTTGTTGTTTTCCATGTAAACACATTTTTTAAAAACCTGGCGCATTTGATGCCCCGTGCTATATCTCTGCTCCGAGGCGCAGCTGATGTTGCAGGCTGGCAGACTTATTTTAACCAGCTGGTGATATTAAACGTTGGTCAAAATCTCGATACACGGACGTTCTAGATTTACATCTACTTCAGTAAAACGGTCGTGTGGAAGGGAGATCGAGGCAACGTATGGTCAGCAGCAAACGGCTTAGCCACTGAGCAGCTCCTGTGCTCTCACTTGTCAAGTATTATTAACAATTGCAGGTGTCGGACCTTTTAAACAAATTATGAAATGCAAACATTTTGCACACATTGGGTGTGGGATTTTGCTGTTGCGCAGTGGAGCACTCCTGCAGCCTTATTTCTCCTATAAAGTCGCAGCTAGGGAAGGGCAAAGTCGTTTTATATCCCCTGCAAGCTGCCGAGAATGACATTTCGTTTGGTCAGCTTGCACTAACGCTCGCGCTTCCAGCAGCAACAGACCATTGCTTCATTGGTGCACATTCATTTCCCCTGTTGTTACATAGAGCGTGGTATCGTTCAATTGTCTGGATGGGAAAGTGCGCGAACGGGTACGAATTGTATGGTACGTGAAAGAACAAAAGTCCTGAATTGCAATTGACTGTGCAGTATACCTACAACGGAGGGTCTAACCGTTTCGGCATGAACCGGTAATCGTTATTTCTTTTTTCGGTTCAGTTCCGGTTCGGGTTCAGCGTGCTCAAAAAATAACGGTTCGGGTTCGGGTTCAGTTCCGGCAAAAATACCTGGTTCAGTTCCGGTTTTCGGTTTGGACTCGGTTCCGGTTCGACACCCTAGTATCGAAGGAAGCTTGGTGTTCAACCATGTTTCTTGCCAGAAAGGGGCGCTAGATCTTTTTTCCACATCAATTTTATTAATTTTTCTTCACACATCATTGCACAAAAGCATTGGCTATAAAAATATCTGGGCTCCTTATTAATGCTGCTTGTAATGGGTCATTCCCAAACATTAACTGCCGAACACCGACTCGGTTTATAGGATACGAATGAAATGTGCATGATTAATGTAAAATTAAACGTGTACTACAAAATAATCAAAAACAATTTGGTTCAATAATATATACATGATCCATCGCAATTACTATGCGATGAATCATGTATATATTTAGTGAGCAAAATTGTTTTTGATATTTTGTAAATTAAACGTGTAGTACAAGATATCAACGACAATTTGGTTCACTAAATATATACATGATTCATCGCAATTACTATGGAGACATAAAAAGTAACAGGCTGAAATAACTAAGGTGGTGAAGGATAGATTACACAAACGGTACAGATTCATCATCTGCGCTGAAATGTCTTACGTGAGACGGAAATCAGTGCTCTGCTTTGCGATGATGGGGGCGCTATTTTATATTTCCGTTCTAGTAGAGTTTATTGCGCGTTTACCATATAAATTCTGTGCAGGTGGGACGTTCATATTTAGTTTGTTGTGCATGGTTTCCCAAGTACGGTGACAAATAACTCATACTGGAAAGAGGTATTGCTTATTAGCTTTTTATAGGCAATTCAGGCTGTTTTGAAGTTTCTGGCAAAAAAGAACGGCGCAGTACCAAGCTTTTAAAGATTTGAGCATAGTACTTCACGCGATTAACATAAGTGATAATTCAGACAGCGTACCCTTGTAAAGTTTCTACGTACCGTGAGAGACAATTATCTTCTGCCAATCTGCTAATCTCCTTTTCCCTCCAAGTAAACGACCATAATATTAACAAACCTAACAACGCATCTGGAATATAACATCGCTTAGCCTGCTATTAGAAATATCTTCGCGTGCAGGCATCGTTAATACCATGCTTAGTGCAACCAAACTTCATACCGTGCGCTGCCTAATTAATCTCGTCTTCAACTTCGACCATTTTCTCTCCGCGCTGCTCTTTATACTGCAGTCTTGTTTGTTTCCTTACTGCCCCACGAAATCATTTCTTGCTAAACAAACGCACGAAAAACCAAACATATCGGACAGCCCTGCCTTTCGGGTCTAAAATCAATAACCTCATTAAAGCTCCCCAAAACTTGCGACTGGGCTCTCAACTTTGTCATTTCCCTGCAGCAATATAAAGCAACAGCGCCGGCCTGTCTGCTCCGATGCCTAAGCTAAACTAATACGTCTCTCTATACTCCGAACCTTCAGCATGCATAGTCAAGGGCTCGGCCATCCGGCGGCAGGCCATCGATCAAACAGTGTGCGTGCGACGTACGCAGCAAAACAAAAAAACTCCATCACCGCCGCCGATCGATTTCTTAAAGGCCTTTATTCATCCGCGTCTTCACCGCGGAAATGTGGCTGAAGTAACGCTGACTGTTCGCTTCAAAGACGCCTTTCCTTCTTTTTCTTTTTTGTTGCTTAAATGCACAAGAGCCGAGAACGGTGGTCGATGGGCGAGTCCGTGACGCAAGAGGCTGTGCGGGCCCAGACCGGAACGCCTAATTTGCATGACCGACCTGTGCCACACGCTTAAGTACTCACGCAAGACAACTTCCTGTTCCGCTGCCCTGAGCCTGAAAGAAACGCCTGATAGGTGAAGAGGCGGGAGCCTCTTCTTACCTGACGTCGGCCGCTATTACCCACTAACGAGGTCGTATTTTGGTCTCGGTATACACGGACGCTGTTTGTCCACTTGGTCGATGGTACCATGGGCGGGAGACGACTTGATGCTGAGGGTGCCTTAGTTCCGTAGGGGGTGGCCAAGTGCCGACACGTTAAGTCTTGGAAGATAAACAAAGAGGGTGAGAATATTGTTGTTGGGGCATCCCCGGAAGTCGCCTGCGTCATTGTGGCCAGCGTTTGTGTCCGTAAATAGGTGTAGTACACTCCCTGCTGCGTTTCTTATTGGTCTGCAGGAGCGAACACTTCCGTCTCCGCCTGGCATGTCTCAACACTTACGTCACTGCTCGGACGAACTCCCAGGAAAAAAAGTCGCGCATCTCCACAGAGTGAAGCATGACGATTGGGCGAAGCACCGGTGATCGTTCTTACCGTAAGTAACGCGTGAGGGTGCTTGCTGTTGCTAAAAATATTTCCTTTCCAATCCAATCAAATACAATTGAATTCAATCAAACCCAATAAATACAATCTAAATCCAATCCAATCCAATCCAATCCAAACGGATCCAATGCTCCTCGCGCATACGCAGCACGGCTATCCAGGTGCACGCACTCTCTCTCTCTCTCCTTCTCTCTCTCGCTAACCTTTTCTGAACCTTTTAATTTGTTCTTGTTAAGCTTTTGTGAACCTTTGTTCACAGATGTTTCGATTTACACGGTCTGTGAGTCTCTCTCTCTCTCTCTCTCTCTCTCTCTCCTTCTCTCTCCTCTTCTATCTCTTCTCTCTCTCTAACCTTTCGTGAACCTTTTGTTCACAAATGTTTCGATTTACACGGTGCTCTGCCGTCAGCACGGACGCCGAACGCCGGACGGACAAGCCTCGGCCTTAAGGTGATTCGCCCCTAAAAAGCATAGGATAAGAACAAGACGTAAAACAAATTACCGTTCAAAACACCACGGAAGACGGGACTAAGGAAGGAACAGATGACACAGGCGCCGTAGCCCTTAGTCCCATCTTCCCGCTGGTTTCGGAGCGCTAAACTGTACAAGCAAGCCCTTCAGTACACCCTTTTGTAAAGCAAATGTTGCAGTCCAAGCGCGAGGCAAAAAGCGGAATAGGAGACACCCATATTTCTCGACCCCAACCATCAGGCCTACGATTCACGAGAAAAGATTAACAAGTGCACTAGTTCGCCGACGGGTACCGAGTTTCTGGCAACACGATTACAGCAGAAGCGCAGTGCGGTTACGAAGTGGGGCACGTACCAATGCGCAGTGCCGTGTTTTTATGCTTCATTTATTTTCTTATATTCAAATTGTGGTTCTACATGTCGAGGCAGCGCCGGAACCATGAGGGCTGGCTGAAAGTGTATGGATAAATTTTTAACCACGTGAAGTTCTACGTACGCGGAAGTCTCGAAGCACTGGGGCTAGTTTCTTGCTTTCGCCGCTGCCGGAAAAAAAACCAACCGTCGTGACCGGTGAATCCAAAACACGACCTTCTTCTCAGTAGCCACGAAATTGAATCAGCGCGGCGGGTTCATCTTATTCCGTGCACGCATCGATTCCGCTTCTGTTGCTGCGGGTCCATAGTTCTACAACCTTTCCATTCACACCGCTACACTTAAAGGAGTACTGAGCACCAACTTTTACGTTTCTTTTTTATTGCTTTTACCGATGCTAAATGACTTGGTTAACCCGAAACAGCACTTTAATTCTTGAGCACGCGACAATTAATTACACAAAAGTGCCTGAAAACGGTCAGTTTCGGTTATCGTCGCTTCCAGCCCGGAGGGCGTGTATGACAGAACCCAGCGATGACCTCACCGTTTTGTATGGACGCCAATATACTGCAGAGGCCGGTGGAGGCGTTGTTCCGACCACCCCGCCGGCAGAGCCGAGCGAGCGGCCGGGCTTCCCAATGCAGTTGACGCCTACCATCGCGGCTGATATTTGATAACACTTTTTGATAAATGTCCTGACGAGCACTCACTTTGATGTTGTAGGCTATATTGTCGTCTCGTTTCTAACGGGACAAACTTTGATTCTGACAAGAGTGCCTTTCCGGGGAGCGGCCATGCAGGTAGCCCTGGCAACGTGCATCAGTTTGTAAACGCGCAAGCGCCTAGGCGCCGCTTGCCGGCCGCGCGTGTGAAGTAACGTCACGTGTTTTTGTCGCAAGCCTTAGGTGCGCGGCTACGTCATCTTATTTTCCCTATCACGGAGTGATGTCAGGCTGATGGCCATTTGCTGCGGTCGCTCCGCGTGCTGTCCCGTCGGCGCGTTATATATATGAGGTCGAACTAAAGCATGTTCCAAACGTTCGCAGCCGTTTATATTGCCGACAGGGTATTCGGCTGAAGTCAAGGATGTGACGGAAGCCCGTCTGGTCGGCATGCATTTTGAAGAACAAAGACAAGGACGCCGACCACAAGTCAGTTCAGTTTAAAGGAAATTAATGTTTCAGCTCCCACACGGAAGCCTTGGTCACAATAAAATCTTGAAGCGAAATGATCGCCTTATATACGTTTCACAACACTGCGCAGGCAACTTGGTATTCGGCTGAGTAAAGGAAGCGAATTGCATAATAATATTAACCGCAAAACGTAGGTGTCAGTACCCCTCTAACACCTATACCATTACCGCCAGTATGGACTACACCACCCCACTTCGCACGCATCACTGAGACCCCAGATTCGCGCGTTTGGCGACAACTCCAAACCCATAGCCTCTACAATACGACCATCCTGATCCACACATTTCCTACGACATACCCTACAGCTGTCGTACCTGCGACGTCCCAGGAAGGAGGATCTATTTATCACCTTGCGTGACAATCACTAACACCCTCTGCTTGCTCATTCTTCAGAGCAGTGGGCGGCTTGAGGACCAGGAATACCAGGCCAATCGGAACTGATCACTGGCTGTAGCCCGAGAAACTATTGAAACAAGAAGGTCCCACCCACTTTAAGCTTTTTATATAGACTTCAGTAAACGTTTTCCTCGCCTCCTCCTACATTTTTTGGTCGTCACCTCTATATAGCACTTCCCATTGACAAATTTGGCCAGACCAGGCAGAGCAAGGGCGCAGTTCCTACTCGCCTTTGCGCGGATCACGAGAGGCATGCAGAGGCTCTACTCACGCAAGCCTGAAGAACTTTAGATCTTCTGCGTGTCATGAAGATGCGGGAGGTACAGAAAAGCGTGCATCAGTACCAGGGGTTCCACGAAAAGGGGGACGAGATCCGCGGAACGCGCGCCAGGGAAAGGGAAAGAGCAGTGCCGGAGGAGGAGGGTCAGAGAAAGGCGGGAGGACCCTAGAACGTTCTTTACGCGCCTTGTACAGGTCGCAAGGGTGGGCTCAGAGCTTCATTCCTCATCGGTTTGGGTGACGACGCACACCAGCTCCAATAGCGGGCTGGAAAGGCCGAGGAACTGCGCCACGGAGGAAGAGGCCAGAGCAGCTCAAAATGCCGCTCGTCGTAATCCCCGACGGGGGGAATAAGCTGCGAATGAAAGAGCGGTAGCGGCCCGATGAGATCATCATAAAGTTCAACAGAAAGTTCAACAGCAGCTCAATGGGAGGTCGAAATAGACCTTCGCTTTCACATTCTTAGAAAACAACGCTGCAGAGGACAAGGTAACGAGTTCGATTCCTGCCAGGGCGATGTTTTTCTGATGTAGGCGAAAAACGGAATGCCTGCGGCCCGAAATTTCGACGTGCTGCAAACACTCGTTACAACGAAGATGCCTTATTATAAATACATTATTTTAAGTTAACTAGTTTCATGGGAAGCAAATCATACCTGCTTTGGACGAAATCCCGCTTATAACGAAGTCGGTTTGTTGTTCTGAGGACTTCGTTGTCACAAGGGTTTACTGTACTCTAAAGAACCCTACGTTGTCTACACTTTATTAGGCTGGGTTTCCATGCTTTCCGATGTCTTCGCATCAAAACTCGCGAGGCTCCACGTGTCTTCGAAGCGTAGCGCTTTTCATAGCACGCGCTTGTACTCCGCAGAGGCGAAGAAGAACGAGAAGCGGCACAACACGTAGGAGAAGATCGAAGCCACTCGAAATTGCAAGGAGGAAGTGAATTCACGAAGCAAACCGTTTCAAGCAGTGAGAGAAAGAGGCATTTCGAGAACACGGGTGGAAGGAAAGCGTCTGGTGCGTTCAATTGGACTTTATTGATTTCGAATTCAGGACACTCAAGAAGTTCGTATGTGTCTTCGGGCTGTCCTCGGAACATGGGATAGTTGCGATGACAACCCTTCTATGGTCACAGCCGGTGATTTCGATGAGGATGTGTCGCGACCACATTGGCAATGCTTCACGCGTTTGGTATTGGACACACCGATCCTACCCAACAGACCACACACCGGCCCATACGTGCATCAATCTAGCCTTATTCAAGAACGTTTCCGCAGTTACAGTATGCCGATCTGTGTAGATGAAAGCGACGACAGAGCTATCGTGACTGCGACAGTGACATCACGGCTCTGCTGGTTACCCACAATCGCAGGGCGGAAGGACCCTGAATTTGGATTTCTACTTGACTGATTGCGACACTCTGATACTGGACATCCACGAGCTACAAATGGGCCTGCGGAATTGTGACTCTACTGACGGGACTGAAAGTGAACTTGCATAATTGTCCTTTTATTTCGTCCCCTACCGCCTTACCCCCCCCAGAATGGCTGGTCAGAGGATTCTGGTGGGGCCGACTTCTCTGCTTTTCGTCCATTGAAATGATTCTTCCGTGTTCAAACTGGGATGTACAGAAGGTAGCTCTGTTAACAGCATCATCCGATGTTTTCTGTCCACTACTACGTGAAAAACGTTACTGTTCACTATGATGTACCGTCGGTGTTCATTCCTCTCCTGTCCTGACCCAAACTGATTTTCTTGCCACCATGTTGCTTCATCTATCTGCACAGCCATCGTGTCACCCACTACGTGTAGGCCTTTTAGACTTAGAGTCTTCTACTCTTTCCATACACCTCTGCTTCGCGTGTAATCCATCCATCGCCTGCACTCATGTCTACGCGAGTTGTTCCTGGACAAACATTGTGCGAGAATCCTTTTTTGTGGCTTCTTTGTGCCATCAAAAAAGGCCACGTCGAACATGGCGTGTTGCAACGTTGACTTTTCGCAGTGACCTTGAGGCACGGGGCCAAGGAAAGTAGCCCACAATATCTAAATTAAGACATCCCGTATTTGGAGTACATCGATGCCGGGCATCGATCAAACATTACTACGACTGGCCGTGTCGGGGACCCGGTGGACATTAAGCAGATTATTTTGGGGCTAAATGGCTAGCCGCGGAAAATGGCGAAACAATAATTTTAACCCTGGTATGACGCATTGTATATCTGTCTAGAGAAGTAGAATGACATTTCATCGCTAAATTAAAATGAAAGAGCAAGGGAAAAAACTCGTGAAATGAAGACCACGTACGCAGTCTCGTATATAAAATAAGCTAGAAATTCGGTCACTACTGATGCAAGTACGCGGTGCCGTTGCGTCGTTCTCATCCTGTGGCCTTTACCTGATTGACACCCTGCATGTCAATTCGTCAACGATAATTGAACTGCCTCCTGTCGGTGTCAAAGTATCAATGTTGCGTTTGCTCTAAACCCGGGAATATGGGTTGCCTTTAACGAGAATACTCGCTGCTGCATGAGACTTAACAGCTGCTTTTGGTGTCGTCTACTTTTGTGTTGCCGCTTCCTAAGCTTCCTAAACCAGTTACCGCTTCCTAAGCCAGTGTAGCGGGAGCTACACTGTCCGAAGTTGAGCAGTTTCGCGTGGCTCCTGGAGAGCCGTGCTGCGCATGCGCGCGGAGCAGTGACGTCTCACGGCGCACAGCTGGCGCGCCTGAGCCACCGCCGCCACTGCGATTGGATTAAATTGGATTAGATTGGATTCGGTTGGATTGTAAGTCGTTTTAGCCGCTGTAAGTATGATAATCAGCTTATCCCAGACAACCAGGAAACCTAAGAATAACCAGCTGAACCTTAGCTCACGCCACGTATATATCCTGGCATAGCCGAGCTAAGCCCCTTCTAATTTCTTGTGATGGAGACTTCTAATTTTCGTGCTCATACAAAGCGTAAATATACGGGTGTCTGGTCGTGTGACGAGTTTACTTGGCCAAATATTTCCGGATTTCGGTCAACCCTCGTGATGGCACGAGACCCAACGAGTTTTCGCAGTCACCTTTAAGCTTCGCTCGTGGTTACAAGAGCGGGTTCAGTACTGTCATTTTAGTTAAGTATCAGGGCTCAATGCGCTTTTTGACGGCCCCTAGCACCTGAAGGAGTTAACTTATTACATGGGAACGTACCAAACATTAACATTTGTCCAGATAACCCGCAGTTATGGCTCAGTGGCTAAAACGTTGCTCTGCTGAACCCAAGGTCGCAGGCTCGATCCCGCTAGCGGTGGCCGTTTTCAGATGGAGGCAAAAAGCGAAAACGTCCGCGGGTCGAGATTTACACGCACGCGATAGATCTCTGGGTTGTCAAAATTAATCTGGAGCCCTTTTCTATGGCACGCCCCGCAGCCAAGATGTAGCTTCGGCGCGTTAAAAATCCCGCAATTTTTAACATCCTCCTTACACCGTGCCCTGGACGTATGCGAGACACAAACGAAGCACATACACGCGCTATCAGAGGCCGTTTTTGGGGCCACCTTGTGAGCGTGGCGTTCCGTGTCGGCTGTCCTCTGTTATTTTTGTCTCTTATATGTCATAATCGTAAGCGTCATTTATTTTTAGCACTATAAGGTATCAACCCCATTCAGCAGGCTGCTACAGCTCGTCGTATTTAGCAGCCCATAACATGATATGCTAGAAGAAAAGAATAAAATTATTGTTAATCATGTTGCTTTATCCCCGTTTTCGTGCACGGGCGCCGCGTAGCCACAATGCGAGAGGTTGGCGACAATGAGGCAGTTTTGGAAGTAAATTTTGAAAACGCCGATCAATCATCTTTCGGTTACCGCAAGCCACGCGGCATTTCGAATTCTCATCATTAATAAAAATCTGTGCTAGACTCATCTCGCCGGTAAACCACGCACTCTTCTTCGGAGCTCTCACGAGGAAAGTGATTTGTCAAACTTCGCTCGTTCAGCGTTCGAGAGATCCCAGAAAGCGTCCTACAGCACACGCAGGCGGGCCATCAGCAACGGAACGAGCAATTCATTACCCGCCACGGTAACTAAAGCGGACGCATACTATAGCGTGGTTGCGATCCGACAATTGTTGGCGTTCTTTCGGTTCTTGCCAGCCAAATTTAGCCATGGAGTTTCTTTTCTCTCTCTCTCTCTGTCTCTGTAATTCGCGCAGAATTCCGGATATGCGTGGAAACGAATCACCGGGCTGCGGGCCGGGGGCGGAAATACTGCTGTTCTCGCAATTTCTTTCGTCCGCGTTAATAGATGCGCTGTCTGGTAATGAGAGCGCCGACAACTAATGCGGAATTAATTAGTCGATCGAGTCGATGGTCATGAATGTTCCAATATGCGGTTCTTTACTGACGTTTCAGGGAGCTGCGTTCGATACTTTATTGTATTTGAGACGTTGCCTCCAGGGGGACTTCACGCACAAAACGGCAAAAAAGGAATGTGTAAACCACCGTCTTTGGAGGGGTGTGATTGTCAGCGACAGATGCTCACGCTGAAATAAAAACAATTAACGACGCGGGACACGACTGCAGGTTGAAAGTAAGGCTTGTTGAATGAACACTAATATGGCTCTGCGGTCACTAGGTCAAGGCATGTGTCTCTGACCTCGCGCATTCGCGGCGGCTGAAGCTACAAACAGGCTGAAAGTAGCCGCCGCGGTATCTTTTTCCAGTGACGTCAAAGGTGGGACCCTCGCTGGCGCGGTATCGGCATGGCCTCGTAGGGAAGTGTGATTGCCTATTTTTCGCAACGGCTCTCAAAAGGGCCCAAGAAGACCAATTAGAACTTTGTTCAGTTTAAAAAAAAAATAGCGTCTGGTAACTCACTCAGCTTCGCTCCAGTCACGAAAGACATTTCTCAAAGGTACCCTGCAACGCTTTTGATAAACGCTTTGACTCTTTTCTTCACGTCTCGAAGCACTGCGAAAGATACATTTATCGCCAGCAGAGATCGGAACTGCGTGATTTGATCGTCGCACCAGATACGCTTTCCGTTTCTCCGTTGTTCTTGTGGCTCTATTTTTAAGGTTGCTATCGAAAAGCATTCATTGCTGTAACTGAAGGAAAATCGGCCAACAGACGCTACATGGCCTCAGTGACGCAATTCGGGCCGTCGAAGAACGTCAAGACCGGGAAAGAGAGAAAAATCTT
Source organism: Haemaphysalis longicornis (assembly GCA_013339765.2). Lineage (NCBI taxonomy): Eukaryota > Metazoa > Arthropoda > Arachnida > Ixodida > Ixodidae > Haemaphysalis > Haemaphysalis longicornis. The sequence continues at coordinate 139,617,770 of CM023452.1, forward strand.
TTGAGCGAGTTTCCAAGTTATCTGATAGCCATAGAGCGGTAATTTTTGGCTGAGGTACTTTGGGACCCCCATTTTAAAGGTACACTGAAGTGAATTTGTCAAGCTCCCGTTTTTGCTTGCACTGCGTAGACTGGCTCAAATTAGCACACTTTTCATCGTTTATACGGTTGACAAATCGGTAATTATTTTACAAAGCGCGAAAGAAGAAAAACTACCATGCGCGGTTTGCGGCGGCCGCACCAACTAAGGCTGTGACGTTGAGAGGAGGGGCGCCGTGATTGGACGATGCCCAAGGTTAGCAATCACACAAGTTTCGGTTTCGGTTCTGTAAAACATAACCAATGGCTTTGTTGGATGGGCATTCTCAATATCTCAGTAATCATCGTACCGCGCTTCTTCCATGTTGTCGGCTGTAAAATGCACAAGATAAGCCTCCCAGGACGGCTTGTAGTCGTAGCATTAACTAGCCGAGACCTACGCAGTGCATGAACGCCCTCCGCGTACCCGCAGACGCCGAAATGTCATGCGCTTTTCCCCCATATTTGGAGCTTGCCTCCCTCATGCCTGTATCGTAAAAAGCGTGTTCGCACCAGGCCAAGGGTCTGTTCATTCTGGCCTGTGCCCACTGCCTGCAAGCAGTCAGTGCTTATGGCAACAGCACGCCAACGAGAACTCGCTAGCGCGCCAGTGCCAGCCTGCGCGCGTTTTGTGAACTAGTTCGTGTAGCCATGAACGTTGCGGCCCCAAAAAAGGTGAACTCAATGTAGAAAACATCGGCGGAAAACAAAAAAGTTAACTTACAAAAAAAAAGCACGTACCCGCGGGGATTCGAACTCGTGACTCGCAAAACATTTGCGGTGAAATTCCGAGCGCCCCAGACCGCTAGGCCACGGAGCGGGACGCGAATGTCGTGCTAATATAGGGTATATATTGTACAACCCGTTTACACTTTTATTTAGTTTTGGCATTTCAAGCCGCTTAGGTGACTATTTGTTGTACTGCGATCGTGCAGTAAGCGTCGCCCGAGTTTCCACAGTAGCTCACGTCTAGCAATTGCGTTTCGTAGACGGAAAAGCGTTCGCAGATGCGTAGTCGTGCTGCCGACCGCTGTGCTTGTTCGCCCAGCGCAAAAAAGTGCTTCCCGCGCCCTAGTTTTACGCTGTCCGGTAAAATATCAGTTGATTTTTATTTGCTTAGTACCTATATTGACTTCGCTGACTCTTCTCCCGCCTCAAAGCCTTATATTTTTCCTACTGGCGTACCAGTCGCAGAATCGTCGCATGTGCAGCGCTTTGTGTGAAGCGACCTTGACTTGAGCTAGATACAGTGGTACAAACAACCAAGTAAAGAAAGGCACATTTCTTCCATTCACAATACGTGTCCTGGCTTCGTTTTCAACTAAGCGAAACGATTTGCGACCAAGCAATTTTTTTTTAACCTCCTTGATTGCGACGCCCCCCCGCCGGCGGCCGCGGGACGAAACGCTGAGCCGACTGACTCTGTCGGCCGGGAGCCGTGCAGTAGCGCAGCCGTGGCGCAGCCAATTGCCAGCTCATCCCCTCCTGACGTCACACGAAAACGCCACAGAAAATGGGCGAGCGTAAAGAGAGGAGGACAGCGTGTTCGAATTAGTTTTTCTACTAAATAAAATCGCGTAAACGCGCCTAGAATGGTCGAAACATGGCCTGGGGACTCCGGACTACAATTTGCGCTAGTAATCCCGCAATGTTTACATATCACTTCAGTGTCCCTTTAAGTGCTGGGTGTGTTGGGGGACTACGCTCTGCAAGCATTCAAGATTTCAAGAAAAGTTGAAAAAGTGTTGCAGGGTCCCTTTAATAAAAAAAACGCAAGAAATATTAAAAACCTTCCAAATTTCGCGCCACAGCGATGCAACATAGGCAACCGTGAGGCAATAGAGACTAGCAATAAAAAAATTGTTATCAGTTCATGGACTTCCTATTAGCATCAAGTGATACAATAAAACGGTAGTAGCGAGAGAGAGAGACTTTTAATGTGGTAAGCCCCTTACGAGCCGCACTCAAACCCCCACTACAACCACCTTGGTGGGTGGCCTAGGCCAGCGCCCTCCAATCAAACAAACAAAACATGGGTGACGTCACAGAGAAATTTTCTGGGAATGACTGGGGAGTCGCCAGTGCCGTATCTGTTTTTTTTTTTTTTAATACGTGGATTATTTGTCTGAAGTTTGGGATAAATTAGAATCTTTGTTATACGGACAAGTTTGGTCTCTTGAATGAACCAAACTTGTATTTGCCTTGATGGCCCCGTTATTCCTTGCAACGCAGTTGCTGATACTACGGAAATTTTGCCGAAAGCTGATTAGTGTGGCTTTGAGGCGCTCGATAAAGCCAATCTGCAAAGGGTTGCAGAAGCTGGCGAATTTGCTGCAATGAGCCAGAGGGACCTCTTAGGTCAGGTTGAAGCTGAGAGTTAGGCGAGTTGGTTACTGACTAATGAAATCATACTTCTAGCGAAGTTTAATACTGAACGAAGAAGGAAAAGACAAAGCCCAGGCTCGGCTGCAACTTGGTTTCTGACAAAGGGGACAAGAAAACACGGATATATGTATATGATTCGAAAAGCAAACAAAAAACATTATGCCGCGGAAATGAATGAACGTGGAATGTGGAGTTTCATTTCGACGGAATAATGATTTTTTTTTTCGAATCATGCACATATATGCGTGTTTTCTTGTTCGCTTTTGCATGAACCAAGTTGAAGTCCAGCGTGTGTTTCGTCTTTTCTTTCTTCAGCTAGTGCTAAAGTTCGCCAGAAGTATGACTTCCTTAGTTCGACCTCTCATGTTATCTAGAGGCTACGGCGCATGCGTATTGGTGTTCTCGCCTTGCAAAGCCGACTTCTATGCAAGTTTTTCTTTTGTGTCATGATTGGAAGTTGTACGCCCCTTATCAAAAACCTGGCGATGGAGCGGGAAGGGCTCGCTAAAATTTTCTGTTCAGGGTCACTCCACGAGGAAAAAAGCGGGAACACGAATAAATGGGGAACACTTGAGGCCCTTGATGCTTGCGGATAACGCCGCCTCGTAGAATTTATCAATGCAGAGCTTGCGGAAAATGCTTTAGGAACTATTCCTGGAAGGCCTGGCTGCAGCACTAGAAATGAGCACAAATAACTAAAAAAATATTTTCAAAAACTTGTTTACAAATCAAGTAACTCCCCGCCGCGGTGGCTCAGTGGCTAAGGCGTTGTGCTGTCGAGTACAAGGACACGGGTTCGATTCCCGGACGTGGCGGCCGCTTTTCAGATGCAGGCGCAGGTGAAAGATCCATAGGTGGTCAAAATTTATCCGCAGCCCTCCACTATGGCGCGCCTCGTCGCCTCCATTGGGTCGGGGCGTTAAACCATACAATCAATCAATCAATAAATGTAATAGCTACATTGGGACTGTTACAGCCATTCGATTTATGTGCCGTTGTTACAACAGATATTTTCGCCCACCTCTGCTAAGTTGTCTCTAAATCTAACGTCGCTTACCACACGCAGGCGGTTTGAGTCGTTAAAGCATTTACATTCCGCCCTACATTCGCCATTTCGCCCACGCAGTGATACCTGCTTCACGTTTTACGAGCCTCCGTCGACGCGAACCAATCACAATCTCAATCGTGCGCCAATATTTCCCCGAACGAATACATTCAAACACAATTCTTTTCCTCGCGCAGGTAGAGCGGTACAATGCTTTGTATGGCGCTGTTCGTGCGCTACCGCAAAAACCTTTCCTGACAGCTGCACAGACGTACAAGTGTTCAGCCCCCTCGCATGCTTTCCTCCTCCGTCTTCACCTTGTGTTATAGTGTATGGTGTCTCTGAAAATTGCAATTCTGCAACTATGTGGGTGCTTGTTCAATCTGACTGATTTGAAACTTTTTGTATTTATTGGCGTTTTTTCGTTTTTGTTTTTAACCCGGCGTAGATACAACACATTCATTGTATTATCCCATATGTGCATTGTACAGATTATTCTGTACCCACTCCTGCTAGAACAAGAAGAAGATATTAACTCTTGTAAAAGAGGAAGGTTACATGGAAAGGTATAGCCAGACGAGGCTCCCATAGTTGATACTGCACCGGGATCCTCGATATATAATTACGCAGAAAAAATACAGTTCAAACAGCTAAAGATAGTTTAAATAGCACAAGTTTCAGAGTTAAACTTATAGAGATAAAGCAACAACAGGGCAATGCAAAACAAGGGCTCATGTCGTAATATTACTAGGCAGACTCATATATAAGAAAACAATGTGAAGAAAAGAAATACAATACAGCCCTAATCTTGGCAGCAGTATGTCGAAATAAATAAATAAATAAATAAATAAAGAAATAAATAAATAAATAAATAAATAAATAAATAAATAAATAAATAAATAAATAAATAAATAAATAAATAAATAAAAGTGATTGTGACAAATTTTTACAGCGTGTCTTACGCTATTCCTAATACTGTGAAAGCCTCAATGGCAATGATTTAAAAGACAGCTGCATCATTTACTTTGCTTCGCAAAATAATTGTCAGGTACTTTTTTCGCTTTATATTCAGCGTAATTAGCCACGTTAAATAGCTGTTTAGTTACCCGCCTTAATTAGTTGTCCGGACTCGCTAAGTCATCCCACATATTTCCCAACATTTCGCGGCAGACCACGCCTGACTATATCGCTTGATAGGGAGATGGTCCATCACTTAGGTCGTACTGGTTTAGTCGGGGCTAGTCATTATCTGATTGAATGCTTGAAATGAAGACTTATCTGTAGATATACACGCACAGATCGAAATCTGTGGCCATCCTTTCGCGGACTCTCGACTGTTCGCATCCTTGTCTGACTGCTTCTTCGACGTTGTTGATTTCACAGTTTATTGCGGAAAACAAGTTGGCGCTAATGACCTTTACGAAGAAGGGGAACCTTAAGCAACCTCTGAACTCGTGAGAATGTACACTGTAGCGAGTGGAAATCCGTAAAGCACTTCCCCTCCTTTCATATCCCTGTGCTCTCGAGTCCCTTCTACAAGGCCCTCACGCACGCAGTGCTGCTACTGCACGGTCAATGTGACTTCACATTGTCACGTAGCCAAGGATGATGCAGGCCTCCTTTAGCGAACTTGTGCTCCGCTAACAACTTTAAAAATACACAAGCATCGAAAAATCAGTCAAAAAGGGACGCGATAGACGATCGTCGGCCATAAGAATGCCACCACCTAGACCTTGCGAGCATATATGATTCCGCGTTATTGTTTCTGAACCATCGAATTTGTTCAAGAAAAGTGACAAGCAAACAGAAAAATTCCATCCAAGCGACGACAGGGCGATGCACTCTCCGCATAAAATTAGACAGCCTGTTAGGCATACAAAAGGAAGAAAGAAAACAGGCGCTCATTTGCTTCAAAGAAAGATATGACAGCCAGGCTCCGCCAGGCGCTGAAAACAAAACACGCAAAAAAAAAAAAAAACAGAAGGCATGGTTTGCGCGAATATTGTCCTTTAGTGGCGGGGCCAGTGAGATGAACCATGGTGGACGATGACACAGTGAAGATTTGACGACGTGCTCCCATTTTAGCTACGAGCCCAATGCTATGTACCGTAACAACGTGCGGGTTTGGGCTAGCTGATTCTCCATAATCAACACATCTAAACACGAACATTTTCAGACTCAGCACGTGAAGGACAGGGGCAAGCGCTACCTTGTAACTCAGGACAGCGCTGTCCTTGTCCAACACGCCCCAGTGTTTTTGTGCTTAAAGGTATCGACTATGTACCTCCTGCTTGCATCGTCGTCTAGAGGCACAATCATGGGCCCGGCGCGCTACTGGTCACTTTTTTCTGAAACAACTTTTAAATTTTGCCCGAACAAGAGTCTCTCATGTCTCTACCGCATAAAAGTAGAATGCTCCCAAACGTCTACCTAGCCACCCTTCCCCAACATTACGCACAGCAGAGGGTGAAGTTTTTGACCAACTCCGGCCCGTCTACCAAACCTATACTGGTTTTACGAGCGGGCCACTTTCAAGCCATCGTTGACTCAGAACACATCTCACCGGGAGGGCGCCCTAACATCACTCTGACTGCTTGCAATAAAGAAATAAATCGATCGTTGATTTAATTGATTGTAGGGTTTAACGCGCCGAAGCAGCGCAGGCGATGAGGCGCGCCGTAGTGGAGGGCTCCGGATTAATTTTGACCACATGGGGATCTTTATCGTGCGCCGAAATCTCGTACACACGGGCATTTTTGCTTTTCGCCTCCATCAGAAAAGCGACCGCCGCGGCCGGTAATCGAACCCGCGACCTCGTGCTCAGCAGCGCAACGCCTTAGCCACTGAGCCACGGCGGCGGGTGAAATAAATCGATCAATCAATCAAGCAAGCAATACATGAACTGATAGATAGATTTAGTTAACCCTTTTTACAGCCTCGACTAGCCTCTGGTGTGCTAAAACACGCGTCTACACACACGTAAAGGTGACATTCCCCCTAAAAGTCACATGCCAACCCTAAAGGTGACATAAAGGTGACACCCCTAAAGGGGTCTAAGGTGACCTTAAAGGTGACCGCAAAGATGACATAAAGGAGGACGATTTTTGTGCAAAACGCGCTGAGAGCAGCCGCTGTAAAAAAGTGTATGCAGATGTCGTCAACCCGCGCTTTAAAAATAATATAGTCAGCGAGGCTGTTCATTCAACACTTAAGGAACGTGCACACACGGCTTGAAAAATGACGACCCACGCTCATACCACTGCACGGTGTGAGGAGCAAAATACCGCCAATGGTAAACCTAGTTAGTGGTGTTTGTGATCCCGCCCACTATGCGTGCAAAATAGCAGTAATAGTGGTAACATACCCGGTTAGTAAAGAGTGGATGTGAATTCGATTTACAGTGGAGAATTGCCGTATAATTAGTCCGTTTTTTACCAAGCGGGAGCATTAAACGCATCCGCCGACAGCACGCGATGTCGCAAACCTTCCCAATGACATCGCTTAAAACGCACGAAAGGTTAGCGCGCAGGAGAGAGGCAGAATAACGAAGCTAATTTTCAAGAATAAGCGAACTTCCCAAGCTTTATCCTTTCTTACAATATTGCTTTCGTGTACCTTGTAGTCAACCGAACACGCAGTCGAGAAACTGTAAAAAGTGGCGACAGAGAGCTGACCACGTGGGCGTCATCGTGTGCACTGCAAACAGAACTGCATGAGTTCGGAAGGTTTAGAGGAAGCGATGCCGCAACTGAAGGATGGCATGAGGGGGAGGAGGAGAGGAAGATGGCGAAGGTAGGGGTGGCCGAGGCGAGCGATATTTGCGATAAGCCCCGGCAGTCGACGGGGCTCCGTCGAGCTAATTACGCTAACGAGGGACGAGCGAAGCGCGGCATTGCGGAGAGCTCTCCTCTCGGACGCGTGTGGGACTCCATGGCTCAGCTTCGAGCGTTTCGAAACTCCTTGAGTGTACACTCACTCGTAATTGCGGTAAATGTCAGTGACGGGAGCGGTTAGAAAGAACCGCTGAACAAAAAAAAAGTTATCTCCTACCTGACAGTCTCGCTCATTGTTCAAACATTGATCAGTTTGGGGCGTGTTCTAGATTGTATCTTCTGCGTGCGGTGTCATGACCCCATCGAGTATGCCAATTACAGCCCAAAGGGTGCAGTCGATCGGTAAAGCGGCTGCTTGCAGTGCGGAGAAGCTGGAAGAGGTTATACGTGACTCCTGGTCTACCACAGTCAATCGCTGGTTTTATATGCGCGTGATACTGGAGCCCCTCCACGACTGGGTAGCGCGATTGCTTTCGCAATGCATTGTGTATGCCAATTAACGCGCACTTGAAGCGATAACCCTCAACCACCACTCCGCTCTGCACGCTTCAGATTTCCACTCACTTCGTTGGATGGCGAGCGAAGCTGTACTTTGTGGTAGCGTATTTAAGTTAGCGATGAGGAAGGATTATCAATGAGGAACCGTATGCGGGAGAATCGCTTGAAACAGAAACTTTTCGTTTCTGAACTCCCCTCGACTGCCTATAGCCCTTACATGAAGTCCCGGTAATCGTAATGAAGCTCCGTCAGAGCGAATTACAGCGTGATCATCACATGCCAAGTTGGAGTGAGCGACTCGGGCTACAGAATGACCGCGATAAAACCCGTTTCCGTCTCTGCAGTCGAGTTACTGTTGAATAGGCTTCCGCAGAATAGTTTCAAGGGGAATGTGGAATTTACGCAAACACCGTCCTGAAAGTGAAAACTCCTGAGTAGTGTCGCATCTTCGAACGGTAATTATAATGCCGGCAGGAAGATTCTACGATTCTCTTTTAAGGGTCGCCGTCACCGATTGCCAATGCTACCTCGCACAGCGACCAAGGTATGCACATAGCCTAACAAAGCTTCTCATTCCCTGAGATAATCTTCGTATAAAGTCGAGGGTGACTTATTACACTCAATCAACGGAAAAGAAAGAGGACGGAGAGTGTCACGGTAGGTGTTTTTATCAAGGTAAATGATTTAGTGAAAAATCGGGGTGCGCGGTTCATTTCAGGCCCTAAAAACATGAAGAAACTTGGTGATGACCAGTGTAGACCGCGAGAGCTAAGAATTGTTTGAAGCTGGTTTATCTGACTATTCAGCAGAAGTGTATATGTTTGATGTATCTACAGTGGGTGGCACAAGGGGAAAAATTCAACACGCTTCGTTCGTCGCACTGCGCCAACTACTGTGAAGAAGTCACACCGTGGTTTGCGGTATGCTTCTGGCTATCCCAGTGTCAAACATTTTGGTTTTCGAATTTCTTATAGCTTCCCACCCACTCAACACCATTCTACATGCCATGCAGCCCCACCCTATAACCCGCCACATGCAAACTCTGCCCCCAAGGAGGCACCCTGTTCCACGTGGTATGGGAGTGCCAGCAATCCCCAACCCTCACTCCTAACCCCAACCCTACCTATGAGTAAGGGTGGAGCTGCTGACCTGCTCCCACCTTTCATGCCAATGACGATTCGGGGAAAGGGCACGGATGGCCAGTACGGTCTAGGGCATACCGGACTAAGGAGCCTACCTACCGGGCGGGTGCCCTAATACCAGCACCTCGACGGAAACCATAAAGTTTATTCATTCTTAGAGTCAATTTGATGGTTACCATCGACTTCTTGTGGGTGCACGTGCAGCTTTCACACAATAAACATGCTAGCACTAATGGAGGGATCTTAACCAGTGCCGCAATCACACCATAGGGCTTTTGTCTTCGGCAATCATCACGAAAACAGCCCGCTCTACCTGAATCGAGCCAGTGTCCCCCGGGTCTGCAGCACAACGGCTTTGCCACTGAGCCAGCGTGACGGGTACTCGATTGTAATGAACTACACCTGCCGTACTTTATATACATTCGAATTATACATATGACGCATTTATTTTTTCATCTTCAAACAAATTGCTGCAAGAAACTTCAAACACGATTAAAAGATGCTTGTCCAAACAAATTATAGTACGCGCAAGCGGCGACACACTGTCATTCTCGTTTAAACCTTTTAGTCAAAGATCATCAGTAATACATAACCGCAAATTGCTATCGAGGCTTCGTAGCGCGCTGACATGGTATAATTTGCTTAAATATAAGCGATTTCGCATGCCCGTTGAATTCGTTTTTTCAAGTCTTGGGCCCCCCTTTGAGCACGTGTATTGTGAACGAGCGGGAAATCCTGGTGATTTTAAATGTTTTATAGCTTCGTCATTATAATCGCCTTTATATAAATATAGGTATCTGCAGGACGCAGGTCTCCCTCATATATCAGCAACCGCTCCCGCCTTGTACTGTCCCACTGTGTTTTATGTGTGGATTACCTTAGGACCGCACAATGTCCGTCCGTGCGCACAGCATTTACAATCGCAAAAAATCACACAGGTACCGGCAGGATTCGAGCCTGTGTCTCTTAGACCCGAGAGAGTTAGTGTCAGACGTCTCACCCATTGGGCTATGGCCATGAGTTAGTGCCCGAGAGTCAAACGGCTTACTCCCTCACCTGTAACGGTGCGGAGTACCTTAGGTCCTCCCAATGTCCGTCCGCGTCCATCTGTGCGCACACCACCATCAAGAGAAAATCAAGCGAAATTCGATTTGAGCCGTGATTTGCAGTTTCATTTAGGTGATAATCAAGGTGCAACTCACAGCTCAAATCGAGTGACGGTCGGAGCCCAACTTGTATGTCATTTCAAGTCCCCGTACTCCGAATCCTCGCCATCATCCACGGAGTGGAGATGCTGAAGTAACACCGAAAGTTGGGCGAGTTGGTAAATCATCTTTAAAAAAACACACACAGCGCGCAAAAAAACAGGACGGATGTTTTTTTGCACGCTGTGTGTGTTTCTTTCAAGTGGAGATGCTGCCATTTTTCATCCCCATCTGTCTTATTTCACCCCTCCATCATGGCCATGTTCTTCCCCTGCACCCGCTGTAATTCTTAACTGCTTTTTTACCCTGTTGGGACCCATGTTCTCAGTTGACGTTGATATACGCTCTCTCTCTCTCTCTCTCTCTCTCTCTCTCTCTCTCTCTCTCTCTCTCGAGCTTAAAGGGACCCTGCAATGCTCTCGTAAATTTTTACTATTTTTTCTAGTTTTCAAATGCTTTCAGAACGTAGTCAATAAACACATCCAGTACTTCGAATACGGGCTAACAAAATACCTCATCCAAAAATTCCTTCCCTGTGCCCATCAGATAATAGAGAACCTGCCCAGAAGATTGTTTTCAGCGGGCACGTCCTTCAGGCCCTCGGTTACCCGACATCACCAGCTTCACAAGTCCTTCGACGGTTTCAGTCTTCAATCCATCCGGTCTTACATTGCTGTATCCGAAATTCCTGACATTAGGCACCCAGAATTCCACCAAGCTAAAAGACACTCCCGGGTTAAACATCCTCGATCCCAATTCAACTTCCACCCTTATACTCGCTATAGGGACGCCCGCCTCTACCCCTCACGCGAGGCTGATGCTCTGGCGGTTGTCAACTCAGGAGGCCCACTTATTACCTTCATCACGACTCTCTCCACATCAACAACCCCTGCAGAATAAATTGCCGTGGTCATCACCAGTAGCACTGCCTCCAAATACCGAACAATTACCACAGATTCCCAGTAAGCCCGCGTAGTATTCAACGTGGAAACATTTCACTTCACGCTTTACGCATACTAGCATCAATCAATCCCCTCGTCGACCTCTACATCGTCTGGACACCTGGCCACTCGTCCCTCGACGGAAATAAGGCAGCTCATGCTTCCACCTGCGCCCTTCCACACCGGGCACTTCCCTCGGGGACAGAACCCATGGTCCAGTATCTTCCACCTCCCGCTGTTCTAATCATGCTACCACGACATCATCCCACCATTATCGCAAACCTTCGCGTCACCTGGCCTCAACCTCACCCTCAAATAACCAAGGAGGAAGCAATAATCTGGCGCCGTTTGCAAAGAAACACTGTTACGATGCGCCCATATTCCACTCTATTCTCCTAACCATAAAACTGAAAGGTGGTCTAGTTGTTGACAGTTACTGACTGTAACGTGAGCGCACAAAAAACGAGGACTGAACGAAAAAGACACGAAGACCAGCGCACGATGACCAGGAGTTTGATGTTTGACCAGGAGGAGTTTGAACAAAGACATGAAGACCATCGAAAAAAGACACGAAGGCTAGAGCTGGTCTTCATGCCTTTTTCGTTCAGTCCTCGTGTTTTTTGCGCTGAAGTTACAGTCATGAATTCTCCTAGCCAATACCCCCCCACCTGCCACTTCTGCCCCTCTGATAATACTGCCTACCACATGATGTGGGCCTGTCAAAACACCCTCATCCCTCACCCCCAATCCCAACCCTTCTCCCGAGAAGTGGGAAGGCCTGCTGACCAGCTCCTAGACCTTTCCGGTCACCCGTGCCAGGGCAGCAGCCAAGGCCCAAGGGTACCTGGACTGAGGCGAACCCATCCCACCGAGTGACGGGCTCAACCACCACCGTCTTCTATGTTAAACGTTCATTCTCGCTCTCTTTCCCGAGGCTTGATATCGTTTGAGCACCCAAATTACGCCATTACAGCAATGTAGCGGCTATTGGCCGCTTACTTTCTGTTGCAGCAAAAGACGCATTCGATGGCCACTTTAGAAAAAAGCCACAAAGCAAAGCAGAAATGGAAGGGGGATAGCACTGGAGGGACGAGCAAATCACGCAGTGCCGCTCCATGCTGTTGATAACTATAGCTTTGACAATGCTTCCGGGCGCGAAGGAAAGAGTAAAAGCTATCGTAAGAGAGTTTGGTGCTGGGCCTGTTAGTACATACTTTGAAGAAAGACGGAACCCTGCCTTGAAGACGCGTACACTAGGAGAGGATCTCTTCTTCAACGAGTGAAAGCGCTTATCGGAAGCGTTGCAGTGACCCTTCAAAGAACTTGTCCCCATATACAAGGAAGTCGTTTCCTACATCTCTAAGCGTTATTTACACCATCCTTGTTTACATGGTTCGTTGGGCCGACCTACTAAAACTTCGCCATGCGTTAAACGATTCTGAACGAGGTGTAACTCAGCGCAGATGAAACCAGGTATCAGCGGTAGAACGTGTTGCAATTGACTTAGATGTTGTAGAACTGCTACTTGCATAGGAACGCGAGGGAAAGCCATCTGACGAGAACACATAATCTTCCCGCCGAAACTCATGGGTTACGAAATACGTGTAAGAAACCACGCGCTTCCATGTGTCTTGCCACCTCGGTATAAACCAACAATTAACTACAGCGATATGCAAACTCCACTCCTTAATGCCGCTGAATACGTAAGCTCTGCACAATGTCGGGCTTGTCCCGTATAGCAATGGTAGTTGAAAATATTCGGAGCATTCAATGCAAAACGGACTTGAAAGTGACTGCCCAGACACGCAAAATGTGCGAATGTTTGTCTCTCTTAGCCGGAACATGCAAGATAACACGTTGTTTTAGCGAATTACGTCTATATGGATGACAGGCGACCTCATTGTGATGCGTGTGCGTGGATTTTCGACGCTATGCTTCTAGGAAACCAGACAGCGGCGTGGCATGCCATTTCAATTAATTCCTGACAGTTCGCTCGGTGCATCCGCTACTCCGCTGGTTCGACCTGTTGTGACGTCACTGATGTCTACGCTAATGTCTGTGGTAGTGGCTCAGATTCCCGCGTGTTCCTAGTATGAATAGCAGAAGCTAGTGCATTTTTCTACATTCTCACTCGTAAAACATTTCGCTGGTAACGGAGCAGCTCTAACTTTGGGAAGCTTTGAGTTCACCGAGGCGCTTGCTTTGCAGCTGTTGCTAGTTGTTTGTCCTTGGTAATTGTCATTTCGAATCCACTTTTCCCAACAAGGGCTACATTAACTTGGGAAACGGCTAAAATAGCGCAGAATGGACAGGTTAGAAGACGAGTGGAACATGGCGTCTAGCTGTTATTCGTCCTAACTCCCTCTCGTTTACCCCGCATTCTTTTATCCCCGAGAAATAAATCAGAGCTGTGTAGATGATAAATTTAGCGGAGAGGACTCGTCCCGTTCTTTGTTTTTCTGTCGTTCAATTTGTTGTTCTAATTTGGTTCTTGCGACCGCTGCAAGTTTACTTAGGTGCCTTAGGTACGTAATATAGGCGCAAGGAATTAAAAAAAAAGTAAAAACAGCCTAACGCCCGTGATTAAACGAGGCGGATTCCCGTTAGAGGAACGACACTCAAAGCAGATTAGAGATTAGGCGTAGGATGTGTACGGCAGAGAAAAAAAAACGTGTGCTATTTTTGGTGAGTTGGCTGGGTTTCGTGGCAGCCGGATTGATGGGTATAACAATCCTTGAGCGTTTTTTCCCCGGTGACTCTGATGGATGGTGTAAAGGATGGATGCATTTTTTTGTGACGGTACAACGGTTAGGGGGAGGTGGGGGGACAGTAGTTGCCTACGAGAATGTGCTGTATTAAGTGCTTTTTTTTCGTGTGGTTTCAGTGCGCATCTTGCGTGCATAACATGAACCTCTCGTGACGGAATGGAGGCTAACAGGCTGAAGTTCATTTTTTTCTTATTTTTACCAAATATGCGAACATGAAAGTTACTGGAACAGGAAAGGTAGTGTGATGAAAGAGAGGCAACGTTTGCAGACTCTGTAATCTCGCATTTCTCGGTGTTCAAGTTTTGGCAACAACAGGTCAAAAGCACAGATGAGTGGTACGAAAGAAATGGGATAGAAGTATTTCTGTTGTCACAGATATATATAATCTTTTCGAATCATCATGCGGCTGCCGGAAATGTTTGTCTTCAGCTATCTGGGACATTATTGTACCAAGGAACCTGGTGCACATAGGTTTTATAAATCCGACACTTTGGAAATGTAAGTGCCAATCGCGAATACAAACTTATTAACAGAACTTTGAGCAAATCTGCGCGGTTTTGTTAACACTTATTCGTGATTAGTTGCGGCCTATAGAGCAATGCCTAATAACTTCCGCATGTATGGTACTTCTTAAGCCACCTCTTCTTAAGCAATGTTAGAATTATAGTGAAAAGAAAGCAAGGTTTCAGCTTCGATGAATATTGCGCGACAGAACTTGCTCAACACCCAATAACTTTTCAGCAAGTGATAGTGAAGGTAATGAGATTTTCAGAAATGCAGGGATAAAAGAAGGGACCTAAAAATGGAATAAATTTTATTCCGTGGGGATAGAGGTTCGGCCCTTCTCCGCACTCATCTGTGGGGTAAATAAATAGCCTAAAATCATCGTGGCGTCATCGTAGAGGCGTTTCCCCCTCCTTTTAGCGCGAGAAACGATAAAAATCTTTTATTTTTTGACGCAATCGGTGGAACAGCGAATGGAAGTGGGGTATGGTATACGGCAACTCCGGGGGAACTCTACCTCCCGGATGGTTCCCTATTAGCCATCCCACGTTGTTAATTTGACGAAGCGTGTGGCGTAGCAAAGTTAACGAGCATCCCTGGCCCATCATAGTGGTCTCACCGCTGATGACCCACTGGAAAGAATGTGATTTAGGTCAAGATTTCGCAGTCCATGATATTCTGGCCATGGTAACTTTGCCCGTGGAGTGTACCATGACCTCCCCTTTTGCCGTCAAAGGTACTTATTACAAGTACGGCAAACGCGGGTTTGGGTGTCTCCTTAGGCTTTACACAGGCTTTAGTATTAGACAGCTTTAGTTCCACGTGCCTACAGTGTTCACGTACGCAAACATGAGAAGTAATGCGTAGTCCACGCGCATGTAGTTTGAAACTCTTGTAGTTACACACGAGCGACGCAAGCCGCGTGTATGGTGCCTAGGGTGTCGCGATGCCAGCCCTGCCGTACAGGGTGGAGACACCCTCTGAACGGCCCAGTGCCGCCGCAATTGAGTCAACATGCTCAACGCGTTGTTCTTTTCATTTCCCACGAGACCCAGCAACGCGAAATAAATAAGATGTTTCAAACTTCGCCAATAAACCGCGTTGCGGCGATAATTTTACCGCAGTTTTGATACAATGACTTGCTTCGGCGGCGAGCGAGTGACCCAAAATGCCGGCGCCAGCGTATACGTCTCTCCACCCTGTACGGCGGACGCGTGAATCACGGCACCCTAATGGTGCCTGGATGCCTAGCGCCATCTACGAACAGACACAGACACTGCTGTAGCCACTCGTGATGTCGCGAGCTCGTTGATATGACAACCACAAACGCTACTTCCTCAGGATTATCCGCTCAAAAATCGCTCTTTATCTGAAAAACAAAAGCTGTTGATCGATTTAAACTATAGGTAAGGGTAGTAATACGCAAATTAAAGCGCGAAATCAACAGCTCAGAACACGACATCGCACCGAGGGATCAGCGACGAAGCTGTTATGGCGGCGAAGTGCGAGGGCATGGCGCCGCCATGTTGGTAAACTCCACGTACAGAAGAAGCGTGAACACCGCAACGTAAAAATTTGAATCTCACGTGCGTCCGTGAGACTCCCGTGGGCCCTTTGCGTTCTGAGCATGCGCAATAGTCACCCGTGGAAGTTCTACGTACGTGGAGCTTCTACGTACGTGAAACTAAAACTAATACCAGGAGCGGCGGTGACGAACTGCCTTGACCGAGAAACATACGTGCAGTGAGAGCAGGCCAGTAGCACGCAATTTTATTATGATTACGCGTTTCCAAGTGGCGCATATTTTCGTCTATGTCTTCGTTCATTTACACTGCTTGATTTACACGCTTCATTTACGCGCTTGTCTTCGCCATCTTCAGTCCTTGGTGTTGCGAAATCATCTCACAATACTTTTTAAAACATTTCATGAATGTGAGAGCCTGCTTTTTTAGTTTCAAGTTTCCGGGGGGGGGGGGGGGGAAGGAAGGTAAGGAAATAACGCTATAATCATATAAAATGGGGCGAAATGTAACACTTTGACAACTGGCCGAATTAGGTCGCAAAACACACCAAACGTTGCAAGCACACGTGCAAGTCATTGAAAGCAAACACGGGAAGGAAAGCCGCGAAAAATCAACTTCGAAGAAAAGATGGCAAACCGGGAAGAGTGCATGTACAATTAGATACATGGCAACTCATTAGTGCCATGTCGTAGTCAGGAGCGTTTTAGAAGGGAGGTATCGAGGCGGACGGGCAAGGAAGGTGATCACAATTCCCGTTGAATGTTACCACTCTCGGACGCATCGCGTTACGATTCGTCAAGTTTGAAAAATTTGGTAAGTATACTTTACGGTAGAAATTCCCCTCGTAAAACATTCATGCGACGTTTCTTTGCGCATTGAACACCCACGTTTGTTGGATGGGCCCATATTGACTACTGGGGCTCGGCACCGACGCGGAAGTAACTACTGGAGGGGCTATACCCATCGACTCGTATCCTAGAGGGCAAATAAACGTTATCTTGCGGGGTCTATGTAGCACATCGGCGAACGAGACAACATAGGCCTCCTAAAAGCCAAAACCCCCGCGTGTTCGAGATATCGGCGCACGTCTATGATCCCCAGGTGGTCAAAATTAATCCAAAGCCCTCCACTACGGCGCACCTCATCGCCTGCATTGCGTTGGCGAGTTAAACTTCATAATTAATGAACAACATAAGCCTCACAACCTCTCAACGACTCGCGGAGGAATGTCTTTCTATTTTTTCATCAGGCTGCTTCTAACCACGCCGTCTAAATAAAGCTACTTTCGTATGCCAGCGTGATAGCAAAAACGGATCAGCAATATATTTCTGGGAGCTCGAACCTCAAATACAAAATAAACAAAAACAACAACGACATCAACACAGCGCAGAGGCGCGCAGACGGAAACGTTTCGGTCGACATCAGGATGTATATTAAAACCGCCGGTGCACACGCGGTCGCCAGGTAGCTGCATCGAGGAACAAACCAAAATTGCGTTTTTGTTTCGTTGAACTCTATTGCTACATGCAAAGTTTGCTGGAGGACACAGCGGAGCCACAGGCAACATAACAAGTGCAAAGCTTAGCAGCGGCAACCTGATCGGGGATTGACGTCAGGGGTGCCGCACGCGCGAACGACTGACACGGCCTAAGATAACAACAAAAGGTCAACGGAACGAATGGCTGTAGGCGGCATACTCAGCAAGCGCGTCACAGCGTATGCGAAACTACTACGACGCGTAAGCATATTCAAAGCTGTGCTCTGAGTTCGTTGCATAGCTGACGCGATTAGCAATTCCGCGGGGGGGCAACGGACCTCCGCCGCCTGTAGTACATTCCTGTTTTCGCTGTATCCCGCACGGTGTAGGCTCCTGTCGCAAGTATGCCTAACGAAGTCATTGTATCGAACTGAAGTATTTGTGAAAGCGTCGCCCTCCGACACTGCGGTCCAATGGCGGAGGCATTGAACTGCGCAATAGGTGGCAGCGGATCCCGTTATCGTCAATGCAGCGGCTAGCTGTTTTACGACGGAGCTGTTATTGGCTAGGCTCTAACCAAAACTACGTGTGTCCACAGGATATCCCGCCGTCAAACGACGAAGACACGTAAGCGAAGAGACGAAAAACTAATTCGGAAGTAAACAAGTCCCTGATAAGTATCTTATTGGATGATATAAATATTTCGCCTTGAAGAATGTTTTATATTTGGTCTGGGATCCCAATTAAGTTTGACTGCAGTGTCGCGAAAAGGAAGAACGCCCGTGAGTACGAGATTCCGGCTCACGTTAAAGATCCGCAGGTGGTCAAAATTAATCCGGAGCCCTCCACTACGGCGCGCCTAATCGCCTCCGCTGATTGATTGTAGGGTTTAACGCGCCGACGCAACGCAGGCGGTGAGGAGCGCCGTACTGGAGGGCTCCCGATTATTTTTGACCACCTGGGGACCTTTAACGTGTGCCGGAATCTCGTACACACGGGCGTTTTTCTTTTTCGCCTCCATCAGAAACGCGGCCACCGGGTCCAGGAATCGAACCCGCGACCTCGTGCTCAGCAGCGCAATCCCTTAGCCACTCAGCCACCGCGGCGGGAAATCGCCTCCGCTCCGTCAGCGAGTTAAACCCTACAATCAATGAAATTGACTGCAATGTCGTGATCACCTTACAAGGAAATGTGACCATTATGCGGGTAGTGCGTACTTGCGCACAAAATATTGCAGTGACCGATAGCTAACTGAACAAACGTGTGCCATTTAAGGCTCCGTGGGCAGAGGCTGTGATTGAGCTACTAATTTTGACCTTTATAGCGTCACGCTCACCAACTCCCGAATGAGGTTTTGAGGGCACAAAAGGGCGGCTGCCAGTTAAAGCGCAAACAATGTAGCCTCATTCCACGAGCGATAAACACGTGCTCTCTAACCCGTCGATTGTTTTCGGATAACCCGTAAGCACGTAAAGGAACGAATGGTGTCGAGGACCTTTCTTAGCCTCTCAAAAAGCAAAGCTGAATGAGGCGCCATCCATCGGAGTTTGGAGGAGGCTTGCCACCTCGCAAAGTTCCTCGCCACAATAAGACAAAAGTAGAAACACCTACATTATGCTCCATGTGAAGCTTTCCATGCTACGCCGGCGTTAGCCAGCAGGGACTGAAAATATTCGATTTCACTTTTCTACGATTCGTTAATATGGGACTTTTGGCCAAACTAGTTAAAGCGCAATGGTTATTAGCTGCGGTTATTAGCTGCAGTTATAACCGCTATGGTTGGAATGAGTTCGTGCAGACGACTATTACGTAGAAAAGGACAACAAATTCGTGAAACAAAGAAAAATCTCGGGCTATCTCCACAAACGGGAAACCTAACGAGGGGCGAAGCATGGAGTTCATAAGTATATTCTTGGTGCCTTGGCGTTTTCGCCAAATGCAATGAAACAGTTGGGGGATAGAGCGATACAGCTTTTCCCTAATGAAGCACGAAGCTCTCTAGCGCGAAGCGTAAATGAGTGTACCGGTGTTTTTTTAGTACGCGCTATGTTCTAGCGCGATGCCTAAACGAGTTTCCCAGTGTTTTAGTACCGCGACTACATGAGACGAACGTTGATTACGACGACGACGATGACGACGACAACAGGAGACGCCAACAGTCCCAGCCCCTAAGGGGCTTCACACCTAAAATTCAGCAACGTCTTCAGAGCAACCATGTTTCGTGCGTTCCAAATATTCGCTTTACCGCGTTCTCAATTACAGCCCGGTTTTAATATCGCTGAACGAATGATGCTTCACTCAGCGTATTGAGGCATTTTACGCAGCTAATAACAGAACTGCGGCTCGTTGAAGATGCTCCATAGCACTCACGCCGAAAAAATGCAGTAACACGCTGGAGCAAGTATCTGCCCCGCACTTAAGGAAAGAAATAATATATAACTCCCCAAATGCGTAACCTTTGAGGCACAACTAGCGTTTCCATCACGAAGGAAGCCAAATGACAGTGTTGTTTTATCTCGTATTTTTCATTCGCGACCAGCCAAGCTTGCAGTCGCTTTTTGTTTCCCTGGGACAATGATGTCTTCGGCGGTTTAAACACGTCGGGATGTATAGTCCCCCAACAAAAAAAGCCTGTTTTCGGAAATTTGGTGTCGGGATTTCCGGTTCCTTTTCCTTCCCTTTGGATTACGCATAGGACGTCACATCGGCTGACCTCAGATAACCTTTTATGGAACAGCACCAGTGAAGGTGTACGGGTTGTGATGGAAGTCAACAGGAGCAACTGCTCAAACGTTTGGGGTGTTCTCAAGCTATAGTGTTTTGAAAAAAAGTACTTACTTCAGCGCCACCGAGGGTCCAAAATATCAAGCAATGTTTCCACATGCTGCGCCCTACTGTGTAAAATGACGGTGCGAAAGTGCATGCCGAATTTCAGAGCGATGACCGGCGAGGTAAGCAAGCAGCTTATTCTAAACGGAGTGCATATCTTGTATATCCATCTTCGAACTGCGTCTGGCGCCAAAAGTTCCAAGGTTCCATTATATGGGCATTAGTAGCCCTGGTCACTCTTGTTGCCGAACCTGACACGCTGTAGCATATGGTGAGGGGGGAGGGGTGGGGACGTCAAAGAAACCCCAAATTAGGCATTATTCCTCGTCCGTCTTAAGAGCAGTGGGAGAGCGTGCTGTATAGTTACAGCACGTACGACCAGCTTCGGTTGAGGGAAAGGCTTTCGCAGCTGCCACCACGAGTGGGCGTCCTGAAATAAGGACACCACTCAACAATTTTTTTGTTAATAAAGAAGTTTATTTTCACTCGTGCCTTCAATAACTGTCCCTTCCATCGACATTTGCGCTGAAACCCCTGGCAAGCGGAAAGAAATATTTGTCTGCACTGCGTTTACTTTGCTCGCATCAGAAGTATGAAGATAATGCCATAACATATACTGATGGATCGTCAACAGCCATTCCTTCAATGTCAGCGTTCGCTGTGTTCTCAGAATTGACCAAGCACTCAAACTTACACACTCCCCACGTCATCAACAGCTGCTGAGCTTTATGCTATATGCCGTGAAAGCTCGTCAATCGGACCTCTTTTAATTCGGAAAGTCGTTTAATTTCACCAGCGCGCGTGGTTCCTGCAATTACATAGAGGAGTCTGTGGAGGGGATTCTACCTACGATCGCAGCCTGCGAGCTTGCCCAGTCGATGAGAGAGAACAAAAAAAAAAGTCACGCATATCCAACGCATTACAGTGATAGAAAAGAGAAGCTCCTGAGGGGAACCATCGTCGGTAAAACCGTGACTCTGATGAAAGTCGCCCATAAAAACACCTGTTCGAACGTCGTCTAGAAAGTCTCGTTCAAACCGCGCGTGGCACTTGGGGCTGATGCCGCCGATGCGCATTTTGCAGACGCCTTACGAGTCTACTGCATCGAGGTCTGCCGCCGAACGGGCATTTTCGACCGCTTCCCGTTCTCTGAACGTTGGAGATCTCTTCGCGCCGCAGCCGTGCCGCTTCGCGTTTGCGGGTCCTCGCGCCGTTGCCGGACGCTTGGGCCTTCGTTCTCGAACGCTGGGATTTGCGGCGTCGTCGCGCAGCCAGAGACAGCTTCGGCCCCCTCGTACGGCAGGATCTTGGGCGGCTCGCGCAGCTTACGGAGCGCTTCTGCCTCGCGGGCTCGCACATCTGAGCATTTATCCATCGGGCGCCGGTCGAATCGTGATTTTCCCAACCTGAAAGGCTTTACACAACGCTCCCTCCAACTAGTAAACAATCAAAGAACTAAACTAGAGGTACCTCGCCATCGTAGCTATACAATTTTTTTCTAATCCTCGGTTTTATAATAAAAATAAAGCCTCAGGTTTTACGGGAAGCCATTCCAAGAAAAGGCTGCAGTAGCACGCCATCTAGTAAACAATCCAAGAACTAAACTAGAGGTGGCTACATACATACGTCGAGGATGGACAGACCCTCGCCCTAAGGAGCTTCGCCCCTAAAAAAAAAGACGCTGCCAAGAGCAACGCTACATTACAGCTGGAAAAAAAAATAAATGCAGCATAGGCCAACCGCATGGTCATCGGCATCATCCGAAGCTGCTGATGAAACCGCAACCATAAAAGACACCTGTTTCGATGACGTCTGGCCTCCTGCCGTGTGATTCGCCGATTACATATCCATCGATGATGGTTTCGGCGTTGCAGGGCAGATGACCCAGGAATAAATAATTTAGGACATGATGGGTGTCGATAACGACGGTTCGTCAGAAGGTGACGATTGTGACCAACTACCCCGACCATCTAAACGCGCAGTAAAAGAAATCGCAGAACCGTTGTCCGTGCTTTAGGACTTTTCTGAGCGATTCCGCATGGTGCGTGTGCCACGGAGAATTGGCGGCTACTATAGCTATTGTCACCACTCGAATTCGCCCGAAAAAAAACTGGCGAAGATTAGAAAGTTCTTGGGCAAATAAACGTAGGACATGCTGGCGAAAGTTTCGCTTCGTTGTTATGCATGCCAAATTTCGACAATCAGATAATTTAGCTATTTTTCGCGATACCGCCAGTGTCGAATTTGTGAATTTTCCTCAACCTTGAAAAGCCCCTTACACATCCCATACTCAAGAGGCCACCACAAAAGACTAAAAAGGGGATCTTCCTATTGCGGCTTAGCTTGTACTAATTTTTTTCTAATGCACATGTCGCGTTTTATTGAATAAAAAAATGAAGCGCTCAGTGGATGTTATTACCGGCGAAGCCCCTTAGGACGCGTCTCATGTCGTCGTGGTCTATTTCGTCTCACGCAGTCACGGTACTAAAATACCTGGACACTCGTTTGCGCCTCACCCTCGAACGTAACGCGTACTAAAAAACACCGGGATAATCGTTTACCCACCGCGATATAACGCGTTTCAAAAAAACGATACTTTTACAGCAAAGTTCTATACTTCGACCCCCCAACGGTTTCCTCTCCGCTGGCAAAAACGCCAAGGCCCCAAAAATACTCATATGCACTGCATGCTTCGCCCCTTATCCTCCGGTTTCACATTAGTGGGGATGTCCCGGGATTTTTTTGTGGTATTACGTATTAAAAGATCATTGAATGTGAAGCTGAGAACGCATATAATAGTTCTACTGAGACAATTTTATTCCGGCGTAATAGAGACTGACTGAAAACCAACCGGCCACCTAAAACGCTTTTGTTTGCTGCTACGGCATCTATGTATTTAGCGCGAAAGAAATCAGCCGTTTTACAAACAAAAGAAAACACCTACGGAAAACTTTATGCGGCCATTTTCTCCGGCCAACTTGGCAGATTTTGAACTCCTCAAATAAACACCTATGACACTCATACGTGGGCAAAGTACCCGCAATGCTAAAATGTAATACGCATGGGATTTTTTCGCGATTGTGGTTATTCATGCAATGGTCCATTGGGAGCCTAAGTAGTTATGCTGTATAATCAGTCGGGATACATGTTCCCTGGTTGAACGCCACAGATCTCTGTTTTACGAACGCTCGTCGCGGACACACAAAAATCGGTGGCGCAATAAAATTTGACGTTGTGGTACGAGAGAGTCGACTATTTCGAGCTGGGAAAAAAAAGCTTTAGGATGAGAGGAGGGTTGAAGGTGGCGTCGTAAGAAAGGACGTCGCCGAGCGCATTGTCAAAGGAAGGTGAACAGCAGCTTCTAATCAGGGTCCGTCGGAGCCGCAAGTACAGTACGAGTAGCCTTGAAAGGTGAAGGCACCGGCGGGAGTGAACAGGAGACTACGGGCAATGGCAAGCGCAAGGAACTAGCTTCCGAGGGTGCTACCAAAGTGGTTCTTAAGTAGGTTGGGTGCGGACGCAAGGGTAACAGAGCGTTAAATTGCAAATCAACAGAAAGACCAATCAGGCTTCGGGAAGTTCTGAGCATCCTTGGTAGTTCTGAGCATCCGCCCTTATACTACATAGTACCAAGCATTAGCAAGCCTTCAACTTCTAATTGCATATATATATTATAATTAAAAAAAAACAAATTTTTTCTAACAAAAACAACTTATTTGAAACTAACAAAAAAACTAACAATTATTTTGTAAAATTCAAGCATTTGCGCAATTAACGCTAAAACTTTGGCACTTTAATAACAGCCGCCCAAAGTAAACATTTTCCAAAACTTTATATGCCCATTTTCTGTAGCCAGCTTGATCAGGTAATATACTAGGGCATAACTGTGTTCGGGCTTATAGGATCTCCACATAGCAATGTCAAAAGGTAAAGTACTGGTGAGTTCGTTTGCGGGGTTGTGGTTGTAAAGGGTGATTGGGAGTCCATGTAGCGTTTATACACAACGGGTAATGATACTCTTAGGCGCGAAGCAACTTCGGAGCTCGTGCTGTTGGCGTCTCATGTAGTCACGGTGGTAAACCACCAGGACACTCGTTAACGCCTCGCGCTAGAACGGTACACGTGCTTTTTTTAAACGCAGAGCATTTCTTTACCTCACGATGTCACCCGGCGTTGTCGGCGTTGGCGTGCCTCGGCGTCCGCAACAGCCGTTCCAGGTGCGGCCTCTCCCGCATCACGCTACCCTCCTAGCTCTCAACAACAGGTCCGCACCCATCCCCCTACACTATATAAAAAAATAATACTTACCGGCGCCTGGTCTCGATCCCACGACCCTGCGGGCAGAACGCAAGGTACATGGTGCTCTACCCACTGCGCCACAAAGCCGACACAGAATGGAAGGCTACGAACGCGCCTTATATCCTTGACTCATTCAAACTACGTCAAGAAGCTGCTGATACAACGCATTCACTACCTGTGGGCGGAACGCGAGGTACATGGTGCTCTTCCCACTGCGCCACAAAACCGACACAGAATGAAATGCTACGAACGCGCCTTATATCCTTGACTCATTCAAACTACGTCAAGAAGCTGCTGATACAACGCATTCACTACCACCAACTCCCCAAACACTAACGTTAACGCAATACACCCACCCCCTATGCGACGCATTTACTCGAGTCCCCCTCGCGAGGAGATGGGCCCTTTTTTTAAAACACCGGGACAATCGTTCACCCGTCGCGATATAACGCGTTGTGCTTCAAAAACACGATACTTTTGTGGCAAATTTCTCTGCCCCCTCTGCCCACCAAAGGTTTCATCTCCGTTTGGCAAAAACGGCAAGCCGCCAAGAATACATTTAGCACTGAATGCTTCGCCCCTCACCCTGTTTCACGTTAGTGTAAATGGCCCGGGATTTCGTTCGTGGTATTACATATTGACACAACATTGCATGTGAAGCTCAGAACGCATTATTAGTTCTACGGAGACATTTTTAATCCGTCGTAATAGAGGGCCACAGAAAACCAACCGGCCAATAAAAGGCTTTTCTTTGCTGCAACGGCATCTATGTATTAAAGGGGTCCTGAAATGCCTTCCGCCGATGCATGGATGTACATGTAACAAATAAAGCAATGTATTAGCATCTCCTCCTGCAAAATTTTGTTAAAGTGATGAGTATTAGCTGAGAAACCGTAAATCAAAAACCGCGAATTATCGTCGCGCCGTATTTCCTCCTCCTTTCAACTGTTTCTTCGCTGTTGGCCTCCCCTCCCATGATGCTCCGCTCCTCGCGGTGACGTACTTCCGCTATTGCGCTCCCACAGACTGCCGTCTGCTACGGGCCAGCTCTTTCGGCTTTTTCATCTCTGTAGCACCATGGAGACAGGCTGGAAAAGCGAACGAATGACTGCCGCAGTGTGCGGCCTGGCCTTGCCCTTTCGCGGTGTACGTAGCTGCAGGGCTGCAGTTGTATCGGCGGCGAACTCGCAGCCGCGTGGGGAGAATCGTGCGCTCGTTCCCTGTGCACCGCGCACTTTTATCCAAAAAGCGCGTTAGATGTGGCCCGCTGGTGCCGGTGTATTTTGCGGTGGTTTATTCCTACTACCGGCGGATGTGAAAAGACATTTTCAACGACACAGAACCCGTGCACAACGCGCCGGATCGGATCGCTTTATCAGCGGCGATGAACGTGAAGGCGAAGAGCAAACCAACGCTGCACTCGATCAGCGAGAACCCGTGTTCTGACAAGCTGCACCCATTGTTGCATCAACACTGACGAAAGCGTTGTTTCACTTGTTTGGATAGTCGTAAATGTCCAAGCACTCCGGCACTCCGCTAGCAGATCAGCCGGCGAGACATTTCGGAAACATTTGACTGGCGCCGTATGCATTAGTGTGTCGCTACGCAAAACTGATGAACGCTCTACTAAAACTCCCATCGCGGTGTCACGTAGCGGGACGCAAAAATTTAGCGTTTAGCGTATGCAAAGGCCACAACGCTGTACTAAACTCTATTAGCAGCAAAATAGCGTGCGTATGTGAAACCGCTTGCGTTTACAAAGCTGCACGCCGAGCGCGTACGTTTCAAACCTAGTGACATCGTTTAAATACACTGGCAAGCACAGTGTAACGTAGTCAGATATCAACCGTATGCTCAGGCGACAAGCAAGAGCTGTTTTATGTGGGGCGGAGATTGCGCATAAATCCCCTTCGCACTTGCGACGAAAGCGAGTGAGAGCGGCAGGAATTCCGTCGCTTTGTCGCGCGACGATCGTTTTTGTCGAATGGTCGGGACAAATTTTGGTTGCGCGACAGAATTCCCGTCGCTTTCGCTCGCTTTCGTCGCAAGCGGGAATGGAAAGTTCTGCCGCTGCCGTCTGCTACGCAGCTCGGAGGTAACCGCGCGATCTGCTCGGGCCGGATGAACGCGCACACTCCCGCACGGCAGCGCCCCAAGCGGCAGACCGCCGCGTACATGGCTCCGGGCGCCCGCCTGGAGCCCGCCCTCGGCACACTAGCCAGTATGTCAAAGCACTCCGGCACTCCGCTGGAGATCAGCCGGCGAGCCGACGCTGAGCAGACGACTCATCTCTTTGCCGGAAGTGCGTGAAAAAGCCGCCCAATAGCAGGATGTCTAGCTCATGACGAACATCTGGGAATCGATGATGTAGACATGTGAAGATGGCGGCGTCCAAAACACGAAGGAAAGGGTGAGAAAAAGCGACAAACTTTGCAACAAAAGTGTGAGCTTTCCGCTGCGCGTAAAAGAGTAATACTTGGCACAGGTGACGTTGGCGACCCAATCTAGCGATTGCGCTAGTTCATTTAGTGTGCTCAAAAGCCTTTCAGGGCCCCTTTAAGCGCGGAAAACATAAGCTGTTTTTCAAACTAAAAAAAAACACCTTAGTGGAAAACTTAAGCGGCCATCTTCTTCGGCCAACTAGGCAGGGTTTGATAGACTTAAATAAAGGCGTAAGACGTGGGCAAAGTAAGGGCAATGCTAAAATGTAATACGCATGTGAATTGTTTGCGACTGTGGTTATTCGTGGAATGGTCGATATTGAGCCCAAGTATACAGTTATGCTGTATAATGAGTCGGGGGAAATGTTTAATGTGACTGCCATAGATCTCTGACGAATGCGCGTTGCGGGCCACACAAAATCGGTGGCGCAATAAAACCTGACGTTGTGGTCCGAGAGAGTCGAGTATTTTGTGCTGGGAAAAAAAAAGCTGCAGGATGAGACAGGGGTTAGGGGAGGCGTCGTGAGAAAGGACGTCGCAGAGCGAATCGTGATTTGATAAGGTGTCCGCAACCCACGCCAAACAGTTTCGGGCCCTTTTCTCCCCCTCTCCCCTCTCCCCTCAAAACCTATTAGTTTAGCTTAGCGCACCGTGAAAAGAAGCAAAACAGCAGCTCCTAATCAGGGTCTGTCGAGGCGGCAAGTTCAGTACGAGTAGCCATGGAAGGTGAAGGCACCGGCGGGGGCGAACAGGAGCCTACTGGCGATGGCATGCGCACGGAACCAGCCTCCGAGGGTGCTGCCACAGTGGCTTTCCAAGTAGTTTAGGCGAGGCCGCAAGGGTAACAGAGTGCTCAACTGCAAACCAACAGTAAGACTAACAAGGCTCCGTGCAGTCAAATTTGCCGAGCGAGCGCAGTGCCATCTACCGCGCCTCCGCGCAACACTGGGTAGGCCGATCCGCACCGGCCTGGCCTGCATGCCGCCTGCTTAAGCACTGTGCACGCGCCCTTGGAAAGGCGTCTATAATGTGGTTAGGTGCGCTTAAGTGGCTTAAGTTTGCGGAATACGCTGCAACGGCGACAGGATGGAGTGTTATCGACTCAGATGCTTTAAAAGAAACAAAGCGCAGAAGGGAAGCTACCGCCTTCGCTGCCCCTGAATCGTCCGAGATGTGAAGGCTGGTCACAGCACCACAGGCGGCACATGTTTCCGTGAATTTTTTAGAAAATGCACCAGTGATGACTGCCAAGCAGATTACATGCTATTGTCAAAGTAAAGTATATCGCTTTTGCCAGCTGTTAATACTCGTGCGCTTACAATAAATTTTCCCTCTTAGCGAATACCGCGCGCATTGGCAGTATTTGCACGAAGGTTGGTTTCTCTGCATCATGAATGCGTCTTCCGTGGCGTTTATAATGAAAATTCATGCGGCACGTAACACTCAGCCGTGTTTTAATTGTAACAGAACTACTTGATGGCTGCAACATCTCACCCCCGTTTTGAAAAAAATATGATTGTTTTTAAACAAAGTAGGGTCATTTGTTTGGAAAAAAAGCCGTTAAAATTCGAAAAACCTACGTCAGCACAAGGTATAAAAGCAGCGCATGTGGGATTTTTGCGCTGCAAATAAATACTGCTCAATAAATTAAAGTCGTTTTAACGGGGCTCACAACAGCAACTTCAGAGAACAATAAAAAATAAACGGAGTTTATGATGATTCTAGTATTTGGACGCACTGCTTACCCCTTAAAAAGGAAGAGATAGTCTTAAATCGTTCACGGGCATTTATTTCCTGGCGGGCTTGCAGCGAAACCCGTGTACGCTGTGACTGCATTCACGGAAATCGAAAGGCAAGGCACAGAGGTTGCAGTCTTCCCTCGCCCCTTTCGCTCCTGAGGCGATACTGCTTGACCTCATGCACGGAGCAAGAAAACGTGCTCGCTCTGTGATCTCGGGGTGGGACGAACTGGTACCAACGGGAACGAACTGTCAGGGGCGAGGAGCAGAACGCATTCTGGGAATGTTTGGCGATAATTGAAGCCGTGAAATTTAAAATCGTCGTCAGGTTCATTTCCCGGCCGCACCGGCCGCTTTTCCGATAGAGGCGAAAAGCGAAAACGCCGGCGTGTTCGAGATTTTGGCGCACTTTAAAGATCCCCAGGTGGCCAAAATTAATCCCGATCCCCACCACTAAGGCGCGCCTCATCGCCTGTCTGGCGTCGGGGCGTTGAAACGCACAATCAATCAATCGAAAATCGCCGCCAGTTGGTGCGCAGTTCTCGATGTTTCCCACTCGCCTGATCCACATTGGAGCGTCTGGCGTATTGAAGCGCAGCAAAGACGAGGACAGGAACACATGCGACGACACACATAGCGCTACACAGAGCGATACGCAGAGCGCGACACAGAGCTACACAGAGCGCGACACAGAGCGACACACAGAGCGCTCTGTGTGTCGTCGTCTGTGTTCCTGTCCTCGTCTTTGCTGCGCTTCAATACGCCAGATGTACCAACTCACCCAAATCAATACT
This sequence comes from Haemaphysalis longicornis, assembly GCA_013339765.2. Classification (NCBI taxonomy): domain Eukaryota; kingdom Metazoa; phylum Arthropoda; class Arachnida; order Ixodida; family Ixodidae; genus Haemaphysalis; species Haemaphysalis longicornis. Next base: position 139,647,270 of record CM023452.1, read on the forward strand.
CTCCACATTGGAGCCCGCGTATTTAAGGTAATTATACTTGCTTTGAAGTCAATGCTACTAGCACGTAATGGAGCGTTCAGACCGCACTACATCCAAACAATCGATCCAGTGAGATGGAGCACAGTACTCGCGAAACCACGGCGGTCCGATTTCAAGTATGCGAACAAAATGGGTTCTTTCTCATGCTGCCAACAATTAATTAATTTGTGCTTTCTAGCGGAAACACAAATTCACTGAAAAAAACTATATGGAAGCGTGAAAACGTGCGCACGAAAGGCTCCACCTGCGTTCTGGCTATGCGTGGCACTAGGAAGTCAATATCGCTTGCCCCCCTCCTCCGTACGCGTAGTTAACAGTTTAATCCTTCAGTCTATTCCTAGCCCGGTGCTGTAGAATTACTGCTGTATGTTTCAATTAATATAAAAGTTAAATATTGCGCATAATACAGCTCATCCGGTGCCGCCAAGCAGGAGCGCAATCGAAACCCGAGCACGCTGGCGAGCGGTGGCTGACCCAGTATTTTTCTTATGCACCGATGGCGGCGCTGGCTGTCGCGGCTCAGTGTCGCCCTCTGTTCACTTGATAGTTCTGAGCATCCGCCTTAAGATTTCACAGTACCACGCCTTACTAAAGTACGAGTTTGTAACTAGTAACACATGTAATAATTCAATGTAGACAATTATAACCTGGCAGAATAAAAACTTAAAATAACTAAACAAGGAACTAAAACTCCTTTGTACAAATTTCGGGCATCTGCGCACTTATCCCCAAAAATCATTCTTCAAATCTTCAAGAGTACGAAAAAAACGTTTTCGAATGTATAGGTAGCGATTTTCTGCAGCCAACTTGATGACGTATGAACGTTAGGTCGCCATTATGGAAGTTGTGGTGCACTTCTCTGTATGCCAATTTGAAAATGTAAAGGGCTGGTTTGTTTGCTGCGGGGTTGAGGTTACAAAGGCCGATTGGGGGCCCATTTAGCGATTATCCACAGCGACTCATGATACTAGGGGCAAACACCCTTCGGAGCTCGGGCTGGCGGCGTCTCATGTCGCCGTCCTAACCATCATCTCATGTAGTTAGGGTAGTAAAACAGCGGGACACTCGTTTACGCCTCGAGCTAGAACGCTGAATACCGCGGTGTTCAGCATAGAACTCGCGCTAGAATTGCTGAACACAAATATGCTGAATAGTCTGGATTGCCATTGGGTAATTTATGTTACGTCACTATAATTTGTTGTGCGACCTGGCTTGCTCGATACTGCTGACAAGTGTCCCCACATCGTCGGAAGGGGCGTAAAGTTTGCGAGTGTAGCTCACAAAAAATATACATTTTTCTCGTTTGAAGCACTCCATGAACCAGTATAATTAAAATGCTCCTTGCAATACCTAGACCAGTGGTGATATTATGAACGCGTGTGCATTGCCGCCCGTCTCCCTCCTCTCCCTTTCTTTCTGCATAACATTAATATCTTGTAAGCTTAAGCGTTGGTTTTACGGCGTAGTAAAACAGGTGCTAACAATAATTACGCGTACGGGTATGTTCTAGAAATTTAAAAATGTCTGACAAAAGTAGTGAGATATCTGTTTACGAGGAACAGTTCAAATGACACTATGTGTTACAAAAAGAAACCTCGAAAGCCCAACATTTTAGTCGGGTAAGAAAGTTGTACTGCAGACACCCATTTTACCTCGGCCTTACTAAAAGTTTCTGATAAAATGGGATGTGGCGCATTATTCCTAGCTGTAACAAGCAAGAGCATTCGTAGTCTGATCGTGTTATTGAAGACAACAATAGCAAATATGCTCAGGACACGACTAAAACTTTTATTGAGAGAGCATAATTAATTTAAATTTTTTGTGGAGGAAATAGGTGATCGTTGAACAAAAACGCCGGCGTCTACTTCAGGCAAATGGCTCAATCAGAAGCATTCCATAGCACGAGGCACTCCTTCCCCATCCGGTGCCGACGTTTGAACGGCCCGGTTCGTGGTTAATTATTACTACTTGCGAGACCAAATAACGTTTTCCAGATATCCATGGCAGGACGCGTTCAACAGCGTGAGCTTAAAGGGGTAGTGACAGCACTTTTCGGCGTTATTATTATCGCGCAGTTCACTTCTTTTGCTTAACAGAATGCCCTGGCTGAAATATGAGCGTCCTGCGACGCGAAGAAAATACTTTAATTGGATCTCATTTACCGCACCGGCGGAAGAGCACGCGGAGCGGCACTCAGCAAATAGACATCAGCGTGACATCACCCCGTGGTAGCCAAAAGAAGTGACTCGGACACTGCACGGCAAAAACTCGTGACGTCACTTCGCAGACCCATCCCCGCGAGCGATGACTGGGCGCTGGCTCATTCGCAAACGGGTGCACGTAGCCTAGCCAGAACTAACGACATCACCGCAGCACTGAAATGCCCTGTTGGCAACAATTAAGTTCCACACACTGGAAAGGAAGCGATAATGTGGTCCGCAATCGCAATATAGGTCGCCATCAGGAGTTTTATTGAAAGCGGACATCTAATGTCCGTCGCAACTGTAGGCTTAGCCCATTCAGGTAGCTCAGCCGTTGAGCTCCGGTGGCGGCGCGGTCGAAACAACGCCCCGCCGGCTTCCGCGGTATTTTGACATCCGCATAAAGCGGGGAGGTCATGCCGGGGTTCTGTCATATGCGCCTTTGGGGATGAATGAGCGGGAAAATGAAACGATTTTCAGGCCGTTCAATGTAATTAATTATCGCACGCTGAAGTATTTAGAGTGCTGTTTAGGGTTCGCCAGACCATTAAGTACCAATAAAAGCAATATAAATGGAAGATAAAATTTTCGTGTCAGTACTCTTTTGATTGATTGATTGATTGTAGGGTTTAACGCGCCGACGCAACGCAGGCGATGAGGCGCGCTGTAGTGGAGGGTTCCGGATTAATTTTGACCACCTGGGGATCTTAATGTCTGGGTAAGATGTCTGTGTAACATCAACCCAGATCCCAACTATACGGTAAGCGAGGATACCCGACAAAGCGCATCGAGACATGTAATTTCGACATATAAATCGCCTACCAGCACAAACGGCATTTAATCGGTAGTGGCATGAAGCCTAGCTGTGTGTGCACGCCCCCTTTTACCCGCCCGGAAACCGTGCACTCCTAAACAGGAAACCAGTGCTTGCGCATACTTAGGCGTGATAGACACCGGCGAAAATGTCGCTTGGAAGGACTTCCATACTGAACAAGAAGTATGGGATCACGCCGGCTTTCCAACTGGGCAAGTTCCTCTTCAACAGGGAGGGATTCGCAGCTACGTGGCGAAGTGGAATTTGAGCGGAAACTGTGATGGCGGGTTTCGGTAATTTTAGGGGGCAGCCCTTTGGCAGCCATTTCCCGCGCTTCGCGGGAGGGGTGTCTGTTTATTTCCGCGTAACCGAGTGAGCGAACGCAGCAGCGACGAAAGAAAGAAAACGCAGAGAAGCGTCTAGCGAAGGGTGAGGTGGAGTACCACACGTGCGGCTACGGCGTCATCTCTCTCACTGCCTTTCCCTCACACATCTGTCCAGCGTCGCCACCAAGGGGCGCCCTCCCTTGAAACTTGCCCAGATGCTGTTCCATTCTTCACTAATTTAAACCACGTGAAACTTGCGCGGGAGCTTCAAAAAAGATTTGCAACATCCTGGCAGGCGGCGGGGACGCGCTGTGTGGTAGCAGCAAAGTAGCGCGCGCCGCCGTGCGCTCCCTGATCACGCGAACACTTCCCTGAGGCGCACCAGAGATGCGCCGTGACCGAAAAGACTGCAGCTCGCGCTGCGCCCAAATTTCATATTAGGGAGTATAGTAATTGTCAGTGCATTCTAGATGCGGAGCATCTCACGGTCGGGGCTATGTCCCTCACTTGTCGTTGTCGTGGCGTCCACACCCCCGCTGCGCATGCTCGGCTTGCTGAACGCCCGGTGGTGTCTTACTCTTTAATGGCTCCTGGGGCGAAAGTGTTGCATGTGTCTTCCTGGGCCGGCGTGAGACCAGCACGCTTCGCTCGCCTTCGACGTTTCATCGTCATCGGCAGCGGCGTGCGTCGGCGAGTCTCGGTGGGCCGTGTTTACAAGCAGCCCACATCCATCCGGGGAACGTGCATCGTACTCATCTTCAGCAACTTTAGGGTTCATCCACCACAACAGCCCTTGAATTTACATTTCAGAGACCATAAAGCGGTCATAATCAAAGCGGAACGCCAACCACAGCTCGAGGTCACCTACGTTAAGCATGATGATGATAATGCTTAAATAAAGACAAACTCATACCACGTACGACGTCTCTCTCTCTCTCTTTAATGCCTCTCCGCTCTAACACCCACCACCCCCCTCCAATTAAATTACACCATATTCCCGAGGCGAAACCCTGAGTAGTATGAGAAACAGCCATGGGACAAAACACTATGCTAAAATGTTTCTTAAATTACATTAAATCAATTTAAATTAAATCAAATTCTTAGAGTTTCCTTAAATGTTTAGCCCATGCAAAGTCAACAAATCGTATACTAATACTCTGTAATGTTCCCTGTTTTACCTCTACTCTGGTCGTGTAGACATAATTGGGTTACATATCACGTGTACCGCTGAACATTTATGGAAACCTAGCCATAGTGTTTTGCAATTTCCCATTTCGTAGTTCCGGTAAGTGAAAAGTGAAAAAATAAACCAAACGGCAAATATAATGGTAGCTTGTCCCTCACCCTAACGGAAACGACGAACTGAAAACTAATGGGCACTTGAATCTACCCCATGGCTGCTTCGCATACTACTCCGGGTTCCCCTACGGGAAGATGGTGTAATTTTATTACACCCATCCGTGCTTCTGTTTATTTTTCGCAGTCATCTGATAACTGCTGGTAGCTGCCGACTGCGCAACTTTCCAAAGGGGCATCGGTGGAGCTGAGGGGAAAAATAGTTGTGAAAGACATGTCAGCGGTGGTGAGGGGAGCCCCACAGGGGCGCCGAGTATATTGATGACACCGGAATGAAAACTGGGGGGGGGAAGACGCGGGGGGGGGGGGGTTAGACGTATACTGCTTTGGCAGTAAAATATGAAGCGCTCAATGGATGTTATTAGCGGCGAAACCCCTTAGGAGCTCGGGCTGTCAGCGTCTCATGTCGATGTCATCGCGGTCGTCTCATGCAGTACGGTACTAAAACACCAGGACACTTGGTTACGCTTCACGATAGAACGTAACGCGTACTAAAAAACATCGGTACAATCGTATACCGATCGAGATATAAGGCGCTATGCTTCCAATACACGATAATTTTACAGCAAAGTTCTATACTTCTACCCCCGTAGGGTTTCATCTCCATTCGAAAAAAAGCACCAAGGCGCCAAGAATACGTGTATGCACCGCATGGTTTGCCCCTTCCCCGACTTCACGTTAGCGGAGAAGGCCTGTTTTTTTTGTTGTATTACATATTAACAGAACAGTGAAAGTGAAGCTCAGAACGAATTTATAAGCTCAACGATGACAATTTTAATCCGGCGCAATAGAGGGCTACTGAAAACCAACCGGCCAACTAAAACGCTTATGTTTGATGCATCGGCATCATGCATTTAGCGCGAAAGAAATGTGCCGTTTAAAAAAAAAAAAAAAAACCCTGTACGGAAGACTTTACGCGGCCGTCTTCTCCTGCCAGCTTGGCAGGGTTTGAATGCCTCAAAGCAACGCCTAAGAAACTCATACGTGGGCAAAGTACGCACAATGCTAAAATGTATTACGGATGGGATTTTTTCGCGATTGTGGTTATTTGTGCTATGGTCCATTGGGAGCCCAAGAAGTTATGCTGTATAATAAGTCGGGATAAATGTTTCTCGGGTGAACGCCACAGGTCTCTGTTTCATGAACGCGGGTCGCGGACCACACAAAATCGGTTGCGCAATAAAATTTGACGTTGTGGTCCGAGACAGTCGAGTATTTCGAGCTGGAAAAAAAAAGCTTCAGAATGAGGGGTGGGTTGGAGGTGGCGTCGTGAGAAAGGACGTCGCCGAGCGCATTGTCAAAGAAAGGAAAACAGCAGCTCCAAATCAGGGTCCGTCGGAGCCGCAAGTACAGTACGAGTAACCTTGAATGGTGAAGGCACCGGCGGGGCTAAACGGGAGCCTACTGCCCATGGCAAGGGCATGGAACCAGCGTCCGAGGGTGCTCCCACAGTGGTTCTCAAGTAGTTTGTGCGCGGCCGCAAGGGTAACAGAGCGCTCAATAGCAAATCAACAGAAATACGAACCAGGCTTTGGGATAGACATCGTTCGTAGTTCTGAGCATCCGCCCTAATAATACAGAGTACCAGGTATTAGCTAAACTTTGAACTTGTCCTTACAAAGATATGTAAATATTTTACAATAAGAAATTTAATCTGACAAAAAGACTAATTATGAATTAAAAAGCAAACTGACACCGTTTTTTATATGTGCGCATGTGCGCAAATAATGCAGCAAAACACCATTTGTTAATTAACTGCACAAAATTAATGTTTTTCAAAACTTTAAATGCCCATTTTCTGCAGCTTCCTTGATTAGGATGTGCAGTTAGGCTACAACATTAAACGGATTTTACTCTGGTCGGTAAATGGCAATGTGAAAATGAAAAGCAGTGGAGTGTGTATTGCGGGCTTGTGTGTTATGGAGGGCGATTGGGGGACCATGTAGCGGTTGTACACCACGAGTCATGTAAGTCTTAGGCGCGAAGACCCTTGGGAGCTCAGGCTGCGCCGTCGCATGTCGTCTTCGTAACCATCGTGTCATGTCGTCACGGTTGTAAAACACCGGGTCACTCGTTTACGCTTCGCGCTAGAACGGAACGCGTGTTTTATAAAAAAAAACTCAGGGAAAATCGTTCACCCATCGCGATATAACCCGTTCTGCTTCAAAAACAGGATACTTTTACAGCAGATTTCTATACCTCTGCCCCCCAACGGTTTCATCTCCCTTTGGCAAAAACGGCAAGGCGCCAAGAATACACGTATGCACTGCATGGTTTGCCCCGACCCCTGTTTCACGTTAGTGTAGATGGTCCGGGATTTTGTTCGTGGTATTACATATATACATTGAATGTGAAGTTCAGAACGCATTAATAGTTCTACGGCGACAATTTTAATCCGGCGTAATAGATGGCTACAGAAAACCAACCGGCCTACTAAAAGGATTTTGTTTGTTGCTACGGCATCTATGTATTTAGCGCGGAAGAAATCAGCTGTTTTTAAACAAAAAAAAACGCCTTTGTGGAACACTTTACGCGGCCATCTCCTTTGGCCAACGTGGCAGGGTGTGAAAGCCTTAAATAAATGCCTAAGACGTGGGCCAAGTACGCGCAATACTAAACCGTAATACGCACGTGAATTGTTCGTGGAATGGTAGATTGGGATCCAAAGTATATATGCTATGCTGTATAATTAGTCGGGATAAATGTTCTTTGTGTGAATGCCATAGATATCTGACGAACGCGCTTTGCGTGCCACACAAAATCGGTGGCGCAATAACATCTGACGTTGTGGTCCGAGAGAGTCGAGCATTTTGTGCTGGGGAAAAAAAAGCTAAAGGTGAGAAAAGTGTTAGGGAAGGCGTCGTGAGAAAGGACGTCGCAGAGCGAATCGTGATTTGATAAGGTGTCCGCAACCCACGCCAAACAGTTTCGGGCTCTTTTCTCACCCTCTCCATCCCCCCCTCAAAATTAATTAGCTTAGCTTAACGCATCATGAAAGGAAGAAACACAGCAGGTCCTAATCAGGGTCCGTAGGCGCCGCAAGTCCAATCAGAGTAGCCTTGAAAGGTGAAGGCACCGGCTAGGGCGAACAGGGGTCTACTGGCGATGGCGTGCTCACGGAATCAGCTATTGCGGGTGCTGCCGCAGTGGCTCTGCAAGTAGTTTGGGCGACGCCGCAAGGGTAACAGTGTGCTCAACTGCAAATCAACAGTAAGACCAACTAGGAATTGGGATACACATCCTTCATAGTTCTTAGCATCCGCCCTAATATTTCACAGTACAACGCATTACAATATTATGAGATTGTAACTTCTAACCCATGTAATAATTCAATGAAGGCAACTATAACCTGGCAGAATAAAAACTTATTAAAAATATGCAGCTGAACTAAAACTGTTTTGTCCAAATCTAGGGCATTTGCGCAATTATTATATTTATTTTTATTATTTTTCTAGAGTACTAACGAAAATATTTTCCAAAAGTTTAAGTAGCCATTTTCGTCCGTCACCTACGGCACACTACTTGTCACCACCCTGAATAAGAAAGTCACTGTGGATTTCTTTATATTGGATTGTTAGCATTGAAAGAGGTAGTGTGTCCTCGTGATTGCAAAGGGCTTATTAGGGGCCCATGTAGCGATTATCCACAGCGAGTCATGAAACTTTTACTCACGAAGGCGCTTCAGGGCTCGGGCTGTCAGCGTCTCATGTCGTCGTCGTAACCATCGTCTCATGTAGCAACGGTAGTAAAACAAGGGCACACGCGTTTACGCCTCGGGCTAGAACGCTGGATACCCCGGTGTTCAGCATACGCTAGAACTCGCGCTATAATTGCTAAACACTTATATGCTGAATACTCTGGATTGCCGTTGCGTTATTGACGGTACGTCACTATAGTTTATTGTGCGACCCGGCCCGCTCGATTGTGTTGACAAGTGTCCCCAAGGGGCGTAAAGTTTACGTAAAGGGGCGTAAAGGTTGCGTGTGAAAGTCACAAGAAAAATACGTTTTCTCGTTTGAAGCACGCCATGAACCAGCATTATTAAAATATTCCTTGTAATACCTAGGCCAGTGGTGATGATATGAACGCGTGCGCATTGCCGCCCGGCTCCCCCGTCTCCCTTTCTTTCTGCATAACATTAATAACTTGTAAGCTTAAGCGCAGGTTTTACGGCGTACTAAAACGGGTGATAACAATGTTACACGAACGGGTATGTTCAGAAAGCTAAAAATGTCAGGGAAAGTAGTGAGATATCTGTTTACGAGTAACAGTTCATATGGCACTATGTGTTCCTAAAAGAAACCGCGAAAGCGCAACATTTTAGTTGGGTAAGAAACTTGTACTGCAGTCGCCCATTTTAACTCTGCCTGACTAAACGTTTATGATAATATGGGATGTGGCGCATTAATCCAAGTTGTACCAAGCAAGAGAATTGGTAGTCTGATCATGTTATTGCAGACAACAATATCAAATATGCTCAGGACACGACTCCAACTTTTATTGAGAGAGCATAATTAATTTTAATCTTTTGTGAAGGAAATAGGTGATCGTTGAACAAAAACGCCGGCGTCTGCTTCAGGCAAACGGCTCCATCAGAAGCATTCCATAGCACGAGGCACTCCTTCCCCAGCCAGTGCCGACGTGGGAACGGCCCGCTTCGTGGTTAATTATTACTACTTGCGAGACCATATAAAGATTTCCATATTTCCATGGCACGACGCGTTCCACAGCGTCAGCTCAAAGGGATAGTGACAGCAATTTTCGGCGTTAATATTATCCCACAGTTCGCTTCCTTTGCTTAACAGAATGCCCTGGCGGAAATATGAGCGTCCTGCGACGCGAAGAAAATACTTTAATTGGATCTCATTTACCGCGCCGGCGGAAGACCACGCAGAGGGGCATTCAGCAAATAGACAGCAGCGTGATATCATCCCGTGGTAGCCAAAAGAAGTGACGCAGACACTGCACGTCAAAAACTCGTGACGTCACTTCGCAGGCCCGCCCCGCGAGCGTTGACTGGGCGCTGGCTCATTCGCAAACGGGTGCACGTAGCGTAGCCAGAGCTAACGACATCACCGCTGCACTGAAATGCCCTGTTGGCAACAATTAAGTTCCAAACACTGGAAAGGAAGCGATAATATGGCCCGCAATTGCAATATAGGTCGCCATCAGGAGTTTTATTGAAAGCGGTCATCTAATTTCCATCGCAGTGGTAGGCCTAGCCTATTCAGGCAGCTCAGGCGTTCAGCTACGGCAGCGGCGCGGTCGAAACAACGCCCCCGCTGGCTTCCGCAGTGTCTTGACGTCCGCAGAAAGCGGGGAGGTCATGCTGGGATTCGGTCATATGCGCCTTTCGGGCTAAAAGAGCGGGAAAATGAAACGAACGATTTTCAGGCCGTTCAATGTAATTAACTATCGCACGCCAAAGTATTTAATGTGCTGTTTGGGGTTCGCCAGACCATTAGGCAGCTATAAAAGCAATATAAATGGAACATAAAATTTTCGTGTCAGTACTCCTTTAAACTCGGCAGTCGCAATAGGGGCCGTCTACGCCAGTGCACCGCAGATTGAGGGAGCTGAAGAACAGGCATCGAAACGTATCCCCTTCATACACCCTCCCCTTACATATGGCGACAGGAACGAGTAGCGGCACAATGCGTAGGAGGCAGAGCGAAGCCATTCGAAAGCGTTAAGGTGGATCTATAAGCAAAGTGTCTGAAGCGGCATGGTCAGGTGTATCAGGTGTTGAAGTGTACATTTATGCTTTCGCATTTCTGACCCCAAGTAACGCTCAGGTGTCTTGTGACTTTAGTTCTTCAAAATCGCGAAAGAGACTTTACTGATAGGCGAGGGGAACAACAGTAGAGGATGCCTCCTGAATCGCCCCTGTAAGGTACAATAATATCTGTTCGAATTCAACGCCCTGTACCTGGTTTTGCACGCACTAGCCTTGCCTGTTAAGGCTACAGCACCAGCAAAAATTTCCGCACAGACAGTGCTGCAGTTTGTGTTTAAAATTAGTCACCTTCCGGGTATGCTAACACAACGGCTACCGTATGGGTGCTGCACTCCAGACATTTATCATTATCTCGCCGATAACGTCAAGTTCCGGCTGGTGACATAATTATTTGGAGAGAAGGAGATTCCCGGGTTCATATCTATACGACAAAGTTAGTAAAAATTCGATAAGGAGTCCCTTCCTGTCTTTTTATTGTTCTGTCGTCGTTTTTATGTTGCAGTGTGTCTTCTCCCATAATTTCGCCGCAGGTTTTCCCTATCGTTTCAGCCCCTTGTGCTTTTTTTTTCATTTCGCGGCGTCGCACAAGACTTGGATCACCTTCCGCGATGACGTTAGGAGCAGCCATAATATAAATATTTCTGCGTACGCAGCCCTACGCAAAACGTTACTTTGCTACTACTTAGCCTCATCGCAGTGCGTATGCGCCGTACGCAAGGTTGGTTTGCGCTTACCGGCCGCAAGAGGAACGCGCTATTTTATCTGAACAGCGTGTGAACGCTGGACAGCTATGCTCCGGTACAGGTAAACAACGGCAGTAGCTCATGTAGTGTATCACTCCGTCGCAGTGACGTACGAAGACGTCAACACGCCCGCGCGTTTTGAAACGAGTATGCGCTTGATGCGTAACATGGTCCAGTTTTTCGCGCGTACTGTTTTGTCGTCGCTGCAGAAATTTAGAAGCAGATTAAGAGCGACGAATCAACGAAAAGACTCGTGTCACGTTCAAAATACTCGCATTAAGGAACTTTTTGCGCCACGTGGAGAAACAGAAAGTAACATGGTCGCTCTTAAGTTGTCCCCGGGTGTAGCGTTCTGTTTCGAGAGACAACACGGCAGCCATCAAAAAGTTTATACCCTCTATGCTTCTGCTCTTCCGCGGACAGTAATTTGCACCTTATATCACAAATTTGTTCCTGATATCTCATCAAGACGTTGAAAGCGCGCATGCTGCTCCCCCGGGGCGCAAACCCGACGTGACTTAGCATATTCCCTAGCTGGGCCGCGAAGCTGGGACGGTGGCCGATGCCGCATGGGTTGTGGGTGCGTTCCGTTCACTGTCGAGGAGCGCGACGTTGTGGTCCTACGTGAGGACTGTGCTTACCATGTTTGGAATTATTTTCACTAGCCGCCAGGGAACCGCGCATTCGGTATGTACAACGTAAAAAGCTAAAATCCTTCTCGGGTGTCGCCAGAATACAATGGTTTCTTTATGCACCCGGCAAATCGCAGAGACGACGTGCACAAGACAGTCAATTGCGTGTGGTGTTGAATCTCTAGTTTTTCGCTCTCACAGTGCATGCGGCGGCGTAGTGTTTGTTTGCAAGACATGTCGGGATCGTTTTGTCGTTGGTAAAAATGCATGCGCCCAACCCGGTCTTTTGGTTCACGGCGCTGTCTGCGATTTCGCGACGCAAGTGTAAAGGGTCGTCCATGCTTACCCCGTGGGGCGTGCTTGATATGCGTATCACGGTTTGCACGTTTTTCGTTTACGATAACGTAAGGGAAGTTGCTTGCACTGGCTAGGATAATATAGAGCAATTGTTCGGTTGCGTGTATAACTATAGATGAGTAATTTCCTTCGAAACGCATTTAAGATGTGACGCTTAAAGCGTAATGGTCGCTTCCCATTCGGTGTAACAGGTAGCGCAGTAAGCGTTGGCGTATAGCGAAGGAAGAAAGACAAAACACTATGCTAAAATGTTTCTTAAATTAAATTAAATTAAATCAAATTCTTAGGGTTTCCTTAAATGTTTAGCCCATGCAAATTCAACAAATCTTATACTAATAGTCTGTAATGTTCCCTGTTTTACCTCTACTCTGGTAGCGTAAACATAATTGGGTTACATATCACGTGTACCGCTGAAAATTTATGGAAACCTTACCGAAATAACTACAGTCATTCTTACGATGCAGCAGCTGAGGCCCTGCCTATAATGATAAATTTGCCAGGCGAGGGAATAAGCGTTCGAAATGTCTCGCAACGAATCTCTCAAACAAAGTCCGCATTGCACGTGTGCCGCGGAGCATCTGGCTGCTATTAGAGCTGTTGTCACCGCTCGAATTCGCCCGAAATAACTGACGAAGATTACAAGCTTCTTTGGCAAATAAAGTTATGCCATGCTGTGGAAAATTTCGAGTTTTTGTTCCTCATTCGTTATTTCGACAATCGGATAATTTGGCAATATTTCCCGATACCACAGGTGTCGAATGAACGAACTCTTCCTGTACCTTGCAACACCACTAACATCTTCCCGCACTGAAGGGACCACCATTGCAGAATAAAAAGAAGATCTTCCGATTGCGGCTTAGCTTGGAATAATTAGTTTGCATGTGCATCTGGCCATTTCTTGAATAAAAAAGTTAGTGCCCTTCCACTCTGTGAAGAAGGATGGCCTGAACAGCAGGGCGCAGTCCCCGAGTGCACGAAACAAATCACGTTTTTTTTTAATTTCCGATAGAGCATAATTGCTAGCCAATTAGCAGAATGAACCTCCGAAGGATCGAAGCTTTGTTCTCGCAGACAAACATGAAGCTGCAGTGTCCCCTCCGCGTCGTAAGCATCTTACTGTTTGTGTAACACACAAACCCAATCCCCTCTACCACTATGGACACCGGACAGGTACCATTGGGTCGTTTAACGTCCGCGTTTAAATCTCGCACCAGCTCAACGGACATTCCATCGATCAGTCCGGCCATGAAACCTGTAGCTGCGCGCGCACGCCCCCCCCCCCCCCCCCCCCCCCCCGGTCTCTCCCACTATTCTTCACTACAGACCTGCGCACGCATAACCCGGCAACCCTTCATGTCCGCGTGCTTAGAAGTGACAGACGCGATCAAAAATATCACCTAAAAGCCCTCTGAAGAAGTTATATTGGCTCACGCCGGCGTTCCAAGCGGGCAAATTGCTGTTCATCCGTGAGGGGATTCGCCGCTGTTCGAAGAGCTGAACTTAAGGCGGTAATGGCTGCGCCAGGAGCTGTTCGTTGTTTTTGCCTCCGTTCGCACTTGTGTTCGGGCCAACGCTTCAGTTCCTGCTCTTCTTCTTCCAAACGAACGGCATGCATCTGTCTCTCAACGATTCAAAACCTGGAAGCCCTTGAGCTCGATTCTCGCGTACAAACATGTGGCTTCCCGTTTCCTCCCCCTCGTAGCTCTGGGGAGGATGTCTGGGTAAGATGTCTGGGTAACATCAACCCACATCCGAACCATACGGTAAGCGAGGATACCCGAGACATGTAATTTCGACATATAAATCGCCTACCAGCACAAAGGGCATTTCATCGGTAGTGGCATGAAGCCTAGCTGTGTGTGCACGCCCCCTTTTACCCGCCCGCAAACCGTGCACTCCTAAACAGGAAACCAGTGCTTGCGCATACTTAGGCGTGATAGACACCGGCGAAAATGTCGCTTGGAAGGACTTCCATACTGAACAAGAAGTATGGGATCACGCCGGCTTTCCAACTGGGCAAGTTCCTCTTCAACAGGGAGGGATTCGCAGCTACGTGGCGAAGTGGAATTTGAGCGGAAACTGTGATGGCGGGTTTCGGTAATTTTAGGGGGCAGCCCTTTGGCAGCCATTTCCCGCGCTTCGCGGGAGGGGTGTCTGTTTATTTCCGCGTAACCGAGTGAGCGAACGCAGCAGCGACGAAAGAAAGAAAACGCAGAGAAGCGTCTAGCGAAGGGTGAGGTGGAGTACCACACGTGCGGCTACGGCGTCATCTCTCTCACTGCCTTTCCCTCCCACATCTGTCCAGCGTCGCCACCAAGGGGCGCCCTCCCTTGAAACTTGCCCAGACGCTGTTCCATTCTACGCTAATTTAAACCACGTGACATTTGCGCGAGAGCTTCGAACACGATTTGCAACATCCTGGCAGGCGGCGGGGACGCACTGCGTGGTAGCAGCAAAGTATCGCGCGCCGCCATGCGTTCGCTGATCACGCGAACACTTCCTGAGGCGCACCAGAGATGCGCCGTGATCGAAAAGAGTGCAGCGCGCGCTGCGCACAAATTTCATATTAAGGAGTAAAGCAATCGTCAGTGCATTTTAGATGCGCAGCATCTCATGGTCGGGGCTATGTCCCTCACTTGTCGTTGTCGCGCCGTCCACACCCCGACTACGCATGCTCGGCTTGCTGAACGCCCGGTGGTGTCTTACCCTTTAATGGCTCCTGGAGTGACAGAGTTGCATGTGTCTTCCTGGGCCGGCACGAGACAAGCACGCTTCCCCTTTAAGGCCTCCCGGGGCGAAAGTGTTGCCGGTGTCTTCCTAGGCACGCACGAGGCCAGCACGCTTCACTCGCCTTCGACGTTTCATCGTCATCGGCAGCGGCGTACGTCAGCGAGTCTGAGCGGGCCGTGTTTACAAGCAGCCCACATCCATCCGGGGAACGTCCATCGTACTCATCTTCAGCAACTTTAGGGTTCATCCACTACACCAGCCCTTGAATTTACATTTCATAGACAATAAGGCGGTCATAATCAAAGCGGAACGCCAACCACAGCTCGACGTCACCTACGTTCAGAATGATGATGATAATGCTTAAATAAAGACAAACTCATACCACGTACGACGTCTCTATCTCTCTCTCTCTCTTTAATTTCTCTCCACTCTAACACCCACCACCCCCCTCCAATAAAATTACACCATCTTCCCGCGGGGAAACCCTGAGTAGTATGCGAAACAGCCATGGGGTCAACGCAATGTCCCATTCCGTAGTTCCGGTAAGTGAAAAGTGTGGTAGTTACCCTGGAAACCAAACGGTAAATATAATGGTAGCTTGTCCCTCAACCTAACGGAAACGACGAACTGAAAACTAATGGGCACTTGAATCTACCCCATGGCTGCTTCGCATACTACTCCGGGTTCCCCTACGGGAAGATCGTGTAATTTTATTACACCCATCCGTGCTTCTGTTTATTTTTCGCAGTCATCTGATAACTGCTGTTAGCTGCCGACTGCGCAACTTTCCAAAGGGGCATCGGTGGAGCTGAGGGGAAAAATAGTTGTGAAAGACATGTCAGCGGTGGTGAGGTGAGCCCCACAGGGGCGCCGAGTATATTGATGACACCGGAATGAAAACTGGGGGGGGGGGGGGGGGGGGTTAGACGTATACTGCTTTGCACTAAAATATGAAGCGCTCAATGGATGTTATTAGCGGCGAAGCCCCTTAGGAGGTCGGGCTGTCGGCGTCTCTTGTCTCGGTCATCGCCGTCGTCTCATGCAGTTACGGTACTAAAACACCAGGACACTTGGTTACGCTTCACGATAGAACGTAACGCGTACTAAAAAACATCGGTACAATCGTATACCGATCGAGATATAAGGCGCTATGCTTCCAATACACGATAATTTTACAGCAAAGTTCTATACTTCTACCCCCGTAGGGTTTCATCTCCATTCGAAAAAAAGCACCAAGGCGCCAAGAATACATGTATGCACCGCATGGTTTGCCCCTACCCCGACTTCACGTTAGCGGAGAAGGCCTGTTTTTTTTTGTTGTATTACATATTAACAGAACAATGAAAGTGAAGCTCAGAACGAATTTATAAGCTCAACCAAGACCATTTTATTCCGGCGCTATAGAGGGCTACTGAAAACCAACCGGCCAACTAAAACGCTTATGTTTGATGCATCGGCATCATGCATTTAGCGCGAAAGAAATGAGCCGTTTTTAAAACAAACAAAAAAAAGCCTGTACGGAAGACTTTACGCGGCCGTCTTCTCCTGCAAGCTTGGCCGGGTTTGAATGCCTCAAAGCAACGCCTAAGAAACTCATACGCGGGCAAAGTACGCACAATGCTAAAATGTATTACGCATGGGATTTTTTCGCGATTGTGGTTATTTGTGCAATGGTCCATTGGGAGCCCAAGTAGTTATGCTGTATAATAAGTCGGGATAAATGTTTCTCGGGTGAACGCCACAGATCTCTGTTTCACGAACGCGCGTCGCGGACCACACAAAATCGGTTGCGCAATAAAATTTGACGTTGTGGTCCGAGACAGTCGACTATTTCGAGCTGGAAAAAAAAAAGCTTCAGGATGAGAGAGGAGGTTTGGAGGTTGCGTCGTGAGAAAGGACGTCGCAGAGCGCATTGTCAAAGGAAGGAAAACAGCAGCTTCAAATCAGGGTCCGTCGGAGCCGCAAGTACAGTACGAGTAGCCTTTAATGGTGAAGGCACCGGTGGGGCTAAACGGGAGCCTACTGCCCATGACAAGGGCATGGAACCAGCTTCCGAGGGTGCTCCCAAAGTGGTTCTCAAGTACTGTGGGCGCGGCCACAAGGGTAACAGAGCGTTCAATTGAAAATCAACAGAAATACGAACCAGGCTTTGGGATAGACATCCTTTGTAGTTCTGAGCATCCGCCCTAAAAATGCGTAGTACCAGGCATTAGCAAAACTTTAAACTTGTACTTACGAACATTTGTAATAATTCTACAAAGACAATTTTAATCTGACAAAAAACCTTATTATGAACTAAAAAGCAAACTAACACCCTTTTTGTTACATCAGCACATGTGCGCACATAATGAAGCAAAACACCATTCTTTAATTAGCTGCACAAAACTAATGTTTTCCGAAACTTTAAATTACCATTTTCTGCAGCCACCTTGATTAGGATTTAAAATTCGGTTTCAACAATAAAAGTGTCTCACTGTCGTCTCTAAATGGCAATGTAAAAATGTAAAGCACTGGGGTGTTTTTTCTGCCTTGTGGTTATAGAGGGCGATTGGGTGCCCATGTAGCGCTTATAAGGCGTGAAGACCCTTCGGAGCTCGGGCTGAGCCGTCGCATGTCATCTTCGTAACCATCGTGTCATGTCGTCACGGTTGTAAAACACCGGGACACTCGTTTACGCTTCGCGCTAGAACGGAACGCGCGTTAAAAAAAACACAGGATAATCGTTCACTCATCGCGATATAACCCGTTGTGCTTCAAAAACAGCATACTTTTACAGCAAATTTCTATACCTCTTCCCCCCAACGGTTTCATCTCCGTTTGGCAAAAACGCCAAGGCGCCAAGAATACACGTATGCACTGCATGCTTCGCCCCTCCCCCTGTTTCACGTTAGTGTAGATGGCCCGGGATTTTGTTCGTGGTATTACATATATACATTGAATGTGAAGCTCAGAACGCATTATTAGTTCTACGGAGACGACTTTAATCCGGCGTAATAGAGCGCTGCTGAAAACCAACCGGCCAACTAAAAGGATTTTGTTTGTTGCTACGGCATCTATGTATTTAGCGAGGAAGAAATGAGCTGTTTTTAAAACTAACAAAAAAAACACCTTTGTGGAAAACTTTACGCGGCCATCTACTTCGGCCAACGTGGCAGGGTTTGAAAGCCTTAAATAAATGCATAAGACGTGGGCCAACTACGCGCAATACTAAAATGTAATACGCACATGAATTGTTCGTGGAATGGTCCATTGGGATCCGAAGTATGTATAGTATGGTGTATAATTAGTCGGGATAAATGTTCTCAGTGTGAATGCCATAAATATCTGACGAACGCGCTTTGCGTGCCACACAACATCAGTGGCGCAATTACATCTGACGTTCTGGTCCGAGAGAGTCGAGCGTTTTGCGCTGGGAAAAAAAAGGTGAAGGTGAGAAAAGGGTCGCGGAGCGAATCGTGATTTGATAAGGTATCCGCAACCCACGCCAAACAGTTTCGGGCTCTTTTCTTTCCCTCTCCAACCCCCCCCCCACCCCTCAAAATTAATTAGCTTAGCTTAACGCATCATGAAAGGAAGAAACACAGCAGGTCCTAATCAGGGTTCGTAGGGGCCGCAAGTCCAATCAGAGTAGCCTTGAAAGGTGAAGGCACCGGCTAGGGCGAACAGGGGTCTACTGGCGATGGCGTGCTCACGGAATCAGCTATTGCGGGTGCTGCCGCAGTGACTCTGCAAGTAGTTTGAGCAACACCGCAAGGGTAACAGCGTGCTCAACTGCTAATCAAGAGTAAGACCAACTAGGAATTGGGATACACATCCTTGATAGTTCTTAGCATCCGCCTTAATATTTCACAGTACAACGCATTACAATAGTATGAGGTTGTAACTTCTAACACATGTAATAATTCAATGAAGGCAATTATAACCTGGCAGAATAAAAACTTATTAAAACTTGCAGCTGAACTAAAACTGTTTTGTCCAAATCTAGGGCATTTGCGCACTTATTATAATTATTTTTATTATTTTTCTAGAGTACTAACGAAAATATTTTCCAAAAGTTCAGGTAGCCATTTTCGTCCGTCAGCTATGGCATACTGTAATCACCACCCAAACTTACATAATTAAGGTGAATTTCTTTTTATTGCATTGTTAACATGTAAAGAGGTAGTGTGTACGTTCTCGTGATTGCACAGGGCTATTTGGGGGCCCATGTAGCGATTATCCACAGCGACTAATGAAACTTTTACTCACGAAGGCGCTTCAGGGCTCGGGCTGTCAGCGTCTCATGTCGTCGTCGTAACCATCGTCTCATGTAGCAACGGTAGTAAAACAAGGGCACACTCGTTTACACCTCGGACTAGAACGCTGGATACCCTGGTGTTCAGCATACGCCAGAACTCGCGCTATAATTGCTAAACACGAATATGCTCAATACTCTGGAATGCCGTTGCGTTATTGATGGTACGTCATTATAGTTTATTTCGCAAACCGGCCCGCCCGATTGTGTTGACGAGTGTCCCCAAGGGGCGTAAAGTTTGCGTAAACGGGCCTAAAATTTGCGAGTGTAAGTCACAAGAAAACTACGTTTTCTCGTTTGAAGCACGCCATGAACCAGAATTATTAAAATATTCCTTGTAATACGTATGCCAGTGGTGATAATATGAGCGCGTGCGCATTGTCGCCCGGCTCCCTCGTCTCCCTTTCTTTCTGCATAACATTAAGCGCAGGTTTTACGGCGTACTAAAACTGGTGATAACAATGTTACACGAACGGGTATGTTCAGAAAGCTAAAAATGTCAGGGAAAGTAGTGAGATATCTGTTTACGAGTAACAGTTCATATGGCACTATGTGTTCCTAAAAGAAACCGCGAAAGCGCAACATTTCTAGTTGGGTAAGAAACTTGTACTGCAGTCGCCCATTTTAACTCTGCCTGACTAAACGTTTATGATAATATGGGATGTGGCGCATTAATCCAAGTTGTACCAAGCAAGAGAATTGGTAGTCTGATCATGTTATTGCAGACAACAATATCAAATATGCTCAGGACACGACTCCAACTTTTATTGAGAGAGCATAATTAATTTTAATCTTTTGTGAAGGAAATAGGTGATCGTTGAACAAAAACGCCGGCGTCTGATTCAGGCAAACGGCTCCATCAGAAGCATTCGATAGCACAAGCACTCGTTCCCCTTCCGGTGCCGACGTGGGAAGGGCCCGCTTCGTGGTTAATTATTACTACTTGCGGGACCATATAAAGATTTCCATATTTCCATGGCACGAGGAGTTCCCCAACGTGAGCTTAAAGGGGTAGTGACAGCTATTTTCGGCGTTAATATTATCGCACAGTTCGCTTCTTCTGCTTAACAGAATGCCCTGGCTGAAATATGAGCGTCCTGAACGCTAAGAAAATACTTTAATTGGATCTCATTTACCGCGCTGGCGGATGAGCACACGGATCCGAAATCAGCAAATGGACATCAGCGTGATATCACCCCGTGGTAGCCAAAAGAAGTGACGCGGACACTGCACGTCAAAAACTCGTGACGTCACTTCGCAGGCCCGCCCCCGCGAGCGATGACTGGGCGCTGGCTCATTCGCAAACGGGTGCACGTAGCGTAGCCAGAGCTAACGGCATCACCCCTGCACTGAAATGCCCTGTTGGCAACAATTAAGTTCCACACACTGGAAAGGAAGCGATAATATGACCCGCAATCGCAATATAGGTCGCCATTAGGAGTTTTATTGAAAGCGGTCACCTAATTTCCATCGCAGTGGTAGGCCTAGCCTATTCAGGCAGCTCACCCGTTCAGCCACTGCGGCGGCGCGGTCGAAACAACGCCCCGCCGGCTTCCGCAGTATTCTGACGTCCGCACAAAGCGGTGAGGTCATGCCGGGATTCTGTTGTATGCGCCTTTCGGGCTCAAAGAGCAGGAAAATGAAACGAACGATTTTCAGGCCGTTCAATGTAATTAATTATCGCACGCTGAAGTATTTAAAGTGCTGTTTAGGGTTCGCCAGACCATTAAGCAACTATAAAAGCTATATGAATGGAACATAAAATTTTCGTGTCAGTACTCCTTTAAACTCGGCAGTCGCAATAGGGGGCCGTCTACGCCAGTGCACCGCAGATGAAGGTAGCTGAAGAACCGGCAGCGGAATTCACCCCCATCATACACCCTCGCCTTACACACGGCGGCCGGAACGAGTAGGGGCGCAACCCGTAGGAGGCAGAGCGAAGCCATTCGGAAGCATTAAGGTTGATCTCCAAACAAAACTGCGACGTGATCAGGCGTATCAAGCGTTGAACGGCACATTCATGCTTTCGCCTTTGCGACCCCCAAGTAGCGCGCAAGTGTCCTTTGAATTTTGTTCTTCACTGGCGCGAGGGAGAATTTACAGATAGGCGAAAACACCAACAATAGAGGAGGTCTCCGGAAGCGTCCCTGCAAGATACAGTAATATCTGTTCGCATTACACGCCTTGTGCCTGGTTTTGCACACTAGCCTTGCCCGTGAAGGCTACAGCAGCAGCCCGAATTTCCGCACAAACAGTGCTGCACTTTGTATTTAAATATAGTCATCGTTCTGGCATGCTAACACAATGGCTTCTGTATGGGTGCTGCACTCCAGACTTTTATCATTATCTCGCCGATAAAGTCAAGTTCCGGATGGGGACATAATGATGTGGAGAGAGAGAGATTACCGGGTTCATGTCTGTTCGACAAAGTTCGTACAAATTCGATAAGCAATTCCTTCCTGCTGTTTTATTGTCTGTCGTCGTTTTTATGTTGCAGAGAGGCTTCGCCCGTAATTGCGCCGCACGTTTTCCCTATCGTTTCAGACCATTGTGCTTTTGTTTTCATTCCGCGGCTCGCCAAAAGACTTGGATCACCTTCCATGGTGACGTTGGGAGCAGTCACAATAAGAATTGTTTAGTGTACGCAGCCCTACGCAAAAAGTTACTTTGCTATTACTTACCACCATCACAGAGTACATGCGCCGTACTCAAGGTTGATTTGAGCTTCGCGGCAGCAAGACGAATGCGCTATTTTAGCTAAACAGAGTGCAAATACTGCACAGTTATACTCGACTACAGATTAAGAACGGCAGTAGCTCATGTAGGGTATGACTACCACCGACGATGATTTCAACGCGGTTGCACGTTTATTAACGAGTATGCGCGTGATGCTGCTGCTGCTGATGATGATGATGATGCCCTCTAAGATTTTAGCACGTCCGCACAAGGGGGGGTTGCCAGGGCTAAATCGGTTGTTGAAATACGTTGGGACTTCGAAATACTAAATTATTTCCGTAACGAGGCTGTAAAAGGAAATTAGTTATGAATAAAACCCGAATTACCCGTTAATTACCCCCTTAAACAATTCAAACGACCTGAAGCAGGAAGAAAATTTTGAATGCAACTATTTATATTCCTTTTTGCAAACCCCAAATTTTTGCCCCAATAGATAATATAAGTGGAGTCGAAAAAGTCAACCACAAACGCTCAATATTGTCATTCAAAAGCAGTTTAGCTTTTGAGAAACGGCGGCAGTCGAGAAGAAAATGTTCGATTTTTTCTGGGAGCTGGCACCGCACACATAGTTCCGTAGGTGAAAGTCCTGATCTGAACAGATAGAAATTATGCCTTGGAATTCTGCAGCGCAGCTAGGTGAAGGTCACCTCGCATTGCCGAGAACCACAAAAATGAACATTCCTCCTGAACTTTAACTGTTGGTACTCTTCAAATGATAAAAGTGAGTCTGAACGAGGAGCGTCTAAATGCCAATATCGTATGAATCTTGAAGATGCAAATAGAGCCAGATTTGGAATTCCGAACTGAATTTGAGCTGTGACAGCGAGATTAGCTAAATGGTCCTCTAGCTCGTTGGCCCTGATGTCAGTACTGCCAGGGACCCAAGACAAGCGTACCTGGTTCACGTGCCTAGGAACAATAAAATAATAGTGTGTGGTACAATGGAGAGTCGGAAGAGGAAGTTAATGCTGATATAACTGCCATCGAATGGGATAATAAGATGATTTTTGATACATGCTTTGGTAATTTGCATACTTAGGCCCGTTTACGTAGGCCCGTTCCGTTCATTCGTACTGCTCCTACGATTTGCTTTTTCGACATTATAGCCACAAAGATGGAGTAAAAGTCATTGCGCAGCGACAAACAGGCAAATCGGCTGCTATCGTGGATATAAACCGTCGCGACGGTCGTGAAAGGTGCGTACAGCTTCGCTACCCTCAAGTCTTACGTGTTAGTGTGAGTTTCCTTCCTTTTTCTAAGATATGTGAATCCCAGAGTAATTTCAGGCGACTTTAACGAGCTGCAAAATGGCGCTGCAGTATTTTATTGCTGCCTCGGTATCCATGAGGGGGTATCCATGAGCTAGGGAGTTTTAGATTACTCTAGTGATGAGGATTACGCAAGCACGAAATCGCTAATATGGGACCTCCGGCCAAACTAGTTAACCGCTTTGGTGGGGAATGATTTCGTGCAGGCGACCCATTACGTACAAAACGTTCAAAACATTCGTGAAAATGCGAAAAATCCGGGGCCATCTCAACTAACGTGAAACCTGGTGAGGGACGAAGCATGCAGTGCATAAGTGTATTCTTGGCGCTTTGGCGTCTTCGCCAACGGAGAAGAAACCGTTGGGGGATAGAGGTATCCAGCTTCGCTCTAAAAGTCTCTTTTCGTTGAAGCACGAGGCTCCTTGGCGTGAAGCGTAAACGAGTGTACCGGCGTTTTTTAAAGCAAAGCTTTTTACCTCTACCCCCCAAGGGTTCTTTCGCGACCGTTGGTGTCAACACAAAACTCCCGCAAAGAAATAAAAGAATTTACTGGTAGCGCCAGCCAGGAATCGAAAACGGAACTAATAGAGTAACAAAGCCAGAGCCCATTGTCTTACCGATTTAGCTAAGAGCCCATGTGGAGGCAGGGGAGGCGAGTGGTGCACTCACCAAGCACATCTACAAATTTAACCCCTGCATTATCGCTGAATTCCAAGCGAAATCGGTTAAAGGAAGCTCACACGAACCCATGGCATCTCACTTCCAGTACACAAATAGGCTAAAGCCTGTGGTTTCCAGTGTTCACATAAAAAATCTCAGCTTCTTTTCGTCCGCCCTCCGGCCAAACGACACCTCAAGGAACACTTCCAAATACTCCTTGATGGTCAGGGCATCACTAAAAGCCCCACCATCAAGATCTAGGGCCTACATCTTCAGGCCAGCACCAAGAGTGATGAATCCTTGAAGCGCCTAAAACACAGCATCAATAAAATCATACACATGATCAGGCGAGTCGCCACCAAGAAGCGAGGCCTCAAGGAATCCGATGCCTTTCGATTAGTTCAAGCTTTTGTCCTCTCGGGAATCAGTTACGTCAACCCCCTGTCTTCTCGGCAAGGAGGACATAAAGGTGCTTTATATAATGATTAGAAAGGCGCTTGAGCAAGCCATCGGTCATCCCATGATTGCATCCACAGAGAGGCTGCTTAGCACGGGGCTTACAATACGGTGGAAGAGCTGATAAAGGGCCATCTTTTTATTCAGAAGCTCCGAACGAGCAGAACTGTGGAGGGTTGCCACATCCTTCACCAGTTGGGCTGGTCCGCACAGAATGTCACTCCGCTTGATGTACACCTGTACGTTCGCCGGCAGGAACTAAAGATGCTCCCTTTGCTTAGAAATTTGAACCCCCTGAAACGACGAGGGTCACCGACAAGCACGAGCTCAAGCGCTCAACACCATCCTCGGTGGGGATCCTGCAGTTATCTACACAAACTCCTCCCAACATCTAGGGCAGCAGTATGCCATCATCGTGGCTACCTCCAGATCCAACCTTCGTGCTTGTGCCTCATTCAAGGCCAAAGACATGACGGCAGCAGAACAGGCAGCCATCGCAATGGCTCTCACTCAACCAGGGGTTTGTAAGGTAGTCACCGATTCCCAACAAGCCTACCGGAATCACCTGTTTGGTTTGATGTCACGACCTCCACTGCATGTGCTAAAAAACCACTCCCAAAATGGTTCCATTCAGCTCATCTGGATACCCGCTCACGCTTCCATGGAGGGCAATGAATACCCCCACCAAGCCTGCACTTTTACCCCCCGTGCTATGGAGCTCCACGATGGCGGTCACCCGCTTGCCTCGTTCAGGGACATAACCCAGCATTATCACCTTCTGAGACAGACCCTACTTTCGCCTTGCCCTGACCTTTCCATAGAACAACAAACTACCCTACGGCTAATACAATTAGGCTGCTTCCCACACCCGACGCGTCTTCACTTAATGCACCCGAATCGATACGACGCTGAATGTAAATTTTGCTCAGAAGTAGGAACACTCTGCCACATAATCGGGGTGTGCGACTTTAGCCCTGAGAACCATCCTGTCTTTAAGTCAACTACCGAAAAAGAGCAATGGGAAATGCTGCTGTGCAGCCCCTCTCTGCCTATCCAGCTTCAGCTGGTGCATAGAGCACAGGAGGCGCGGACTGAATATGGGCTACAGTGAAGAAGGAACCACTCCCCTGGGCCGCACGCTGGGCAGTTCAGAAATCTGAATTAAAGTATTTCCTCTTCTTTGCTCGTCCTCCTGCTCCTCCTCCGTCTCTGCCGCCGATCTCGTCGCCTCCGTCCGCGACGGCAGAGACGCAGAAGTGAGATCGTCTAACACCGGGTTTGAGCTTTAATTTTATAAAAAAAATAGTTTGCAGTCATGGGCTACACCAATAGAACTCAACCAACCACCGTTCATTCATCATGCATTAATTTAACCTTACCAAGGATATCTCTTTGAAGTAATAGAGGATGTTGTCGAATTCATTTCACTTCTCTCTAATTTCACTATTCCTAGAGTGACGTGAGTGAATTTAAGAGACGTGGCATGGGTAATCATTGTGGGTGCCCTTTACAGCTTTGCTTTCCAACAACATTCACAGGGTGGAATGGCGCTAATCTTTTTTATTACACGCTCCGTTCTAGCGCGAGGCGTAAAAGAGTTTCCCGGTGCTTTAGTACCGTGACCACATCAGACGAACGTGCGATTACGACGACGACGACAGGAGACGCCAACAGAACCAGCCCCTAAGGGGCTTCGCACCTAAAATTCAGCAACGTCGTCAGAACAACCTTGTTTCGTGCGTTCGAAAAATATTAGCAGTGGCTTAGCTCGGCCATGCCAGGATATACGTATCGTGAGTTAAAGTTCGGCTGGTTATTGCTAGCTTTCCTGGTTGTCTAGGATTAGCTTGATTATCATGCTTACTGCTGCTTCTATGACACACTCACGGTATACGCATTATGTGACACATGTATATTTATCAAGCACCTCTTGGCAGCGGCACCAATCGCCCCAGAGCTAAGCTGATTCCACAGGCGCACGCCGATGTTGCTGTGACGCATGAAACACCGCTTCCACGCCCCCCCCCCCCCCCCCTCACATGATCATCAAGTGGACCGGGCCGCCACGTGCCGCGGTTGCACAGCATGGCTCTCCAGGAGCCACGCAAAACTGCTCAACCTCGGCCAGCCTAGGTCACACTACAATATTCGCTTTACCGCGTTCTCAATTACACCCCAGTTTGAATACATCTTAACGAATGATGCTTCACTCAGCATGTTGAAACATTTTACGCAGTTAATTACGGAACTGCGGCTTGTTGAAGATGCTCTATACCACTCACGCGGGAAAAACGCAGGGACACGCTGGAGCAAGTGTCGGCCGCGCACTTAATGACATAATTAATATAAAACGCTCCAAATTAGTAACCTTTGAGGCACGACTAGCGTTTCCAACACGACGCAAGCCAAATGAGAGTGTTGTTTTATGTCTTATTTTTCTTCACGACCAGCCAACCTTGCAATCGATTTTAGATGCAAAGCATCTCTTGCTCTCGGCTCCGTCGTCAGTCGTCCGTCGTCCATCCATCCGCCGGCACCGGAAGACACCGGCAACACTGCCGCTCTAGCATCTCATGGTCGGGGCTATGTCCCTCCCTTGTTGTGGCGCCGTCCTCACCCCTACTCTGCATGCTCGGCTCATCTCGGGCCGGCCCATGAAGACACCGGTAACACTGTCGCGTCGCTCCAGGAGCCATTAAAGGGTAGGACACAACCGGGCGTTCAGCAAGCCGAGCATGCGCAGTGGGGGTATGGACGGCGCCACAACAAGGGAGCGACATAGCACCGTCGCATGTAATACAATTACACCATCTTCCCGTAGGGGAACCCTGAGTAGCTTGCGAAACAGCCATGGGCTCAACGCAATTTCCCATTTCGTAGTTCCGGTAAGTGAAAAGTGTGGCAGTTACCATGGAAACCAAACTGTAAATATAACGGTGGCTACGTACCTCAACCTAACGGAAACGACGAACAGAAAACTAATGGGCACTTGAATCGACCCCATGGCTGCTTTGCATACCACTCAGGGTTCCCCTACGGGAAGATGGTGTAAATTTTGTTTCCCTGGGATAACGATGTCTTTAACGGTTAAACACCGCGGGATGTATAGCCTCCCCGCAAACTAAACATGTTTTCGTAAATTTGGTTTCGTGATTTTCGGGCTATTTTCCTGCCTTTTGGATTACGCATGGGACGTCGCATTGGCTGTCCTAAGATAACCTTTTATGGAACAGCACCAGTGAAAGTGTAGCGGTTGCGATGGCTGAAGTCAACAGGAGCAACTACGCAAACGTTGGGGGTCTTCTTCGAGATATAGTGCTTCGAAAAAAAAGTAGTTACGTCAGAAAAAGCGGTGGTCCGATATATCAAGCAATATTTCCACATGCTGCGCCGTACTGTGCAATATTACGGTGCGAAAGTGCATTGCGAATTTCAGAGTGATGGCCGGCGATGTTAGCAAGCAGCTTTATACTAAACGGAGCTGCATATTTTGTATCTCCACCTTCGACGAT
Organism: Haemaphysalis longicornis; assembly: GCA_013339765.2. Classification (NCBI taxonomy): domain Eukaryota; kingdom Metazoa; phylum Arthropoda; class Arachnida; order Ixodida; family Ixodidae; genus Haemaphysalis; species Haemaphysalis longicornis. The sequence continues at coordinate 139,675,131 of CM023452.1, forward strand.
GTCTGGCACAAAAAGTTCTTAAGTCCATTTATGTGCATATAGTAGCCCTGGTCACTTTAGTAGTGAATCTGACGTGCTCTACCATATGGAGTGCGGGGGAGGACCTCGAAGAAATCCGAAATTAGGCAGAATTCCTCGTCCGTCTTATAATCAGTGGGAGAGCGTTCTGTCCAGTTCCAGCCCGTACGACCAGCTTCGGTTGCTGGAAAGGGCCGTCGCAGCTGACACCGCCAGTGGGGCGTCCTGAAATAAGGACACAACTCAACAATTTTTTCGTTTAAAAAAGAAGTTTATCTTCTCTCTTGCCTTCAAGAACTGTCCCTTCGATCGACATTTGCGCTGAAACCCCTGGCAAAAAAAAAAATATTTGGCTGCACTACGTTTAAATTGTTCGCATAAGAACTACGAAAATTATGCTATAACATATACTGATGGATCGTCGACAGCCATTTCATCGATGTCAGCGTTCGCAGTGGTCTCAGAATTGACCAAGCATTCCACGTCATCAAGCACTGCTGAGCTGTATGGTATATACACTGAAAGCTCGTAAATTGGACCCCTTTTCATTGGGAAAGTCGGTTAATTCCACCTGCGTGCATGTCCCCTGCAATCATATGTGGAGCGGAGTCTGTGGAGCGGATTCTACCTGGGATCGCAGTCTGCGAGCTTGCACAGTCGATGAAAAAAATGAAAAGAGAAAAAAAAAGACACTGTCAAGAGCAACACTACTCTGTAGCTGAAATAAAAAAGAAAATGTCCCAAAGGCCAACCGCATGGTCATCGGCATCATCCGAAGCGGCTGATACAACCGCAACCATAGAAGACACCTGTTGCGATGACGACCTGCCTCCTGCTGTGCGACTCGCCGATTACATATACATCGATGATGGTGACGCCGTTGCCGGGCAGCTGACCGAGGGAGAAATAATTTAGGACATGATAGGTGTCGATAACGACGATTCGTAAGAAGGTGACCGTTGTGACCAACTTCCCCAACCACTGAAACGCAAGGTAAAAGAAGCCGCCAAAGCGTTGTCTGTGCTGGAGGACTTCTGTGAGCAAATTCCGCATTTTGCGTCCGCCACGGAGCAGCTGGCGGCTATTATGGCTATTGTCACCGCTCGAATTCGCCCGAAAAAACTATCGAAGATTACAAACTTCTTGGGCAAACAAAGCTATGTCATCATGGGCAAATATCGCGTTTTTGTTCCTCATTCGTTATTACGACAATCGGTTAATTCGGCAATTTTTTTTGCGATACAACCGGTGTCAAATTTACGAACTTTTCTGTACCTTGCAAAACCACTTACAACTTCCGCACTGTAGGGACATCCACTACAGATTAAAAAGCGGAACTTCGGATTACGGCTTACCTTGTACTAATTTGTTTGTAACGCGCATATGGCATTTCCTTGAATAAAAATAAAAACTCCCCCCACCTCCCCGAAGGGGATCGTGCGGAAATGCGAATGCATTGGGTGCACCGATGAGTGCGCCGCGGCAAGCAGTAACGGAGAGAGACGTGCGCTCCGCTGCATTTATACACATTTTCCGAGCGCAGCGACTGGAGAGAGGGTACGCGGAGAGGAGAGAGAGGCCCGCGCAACACGCCCGCCCCGCGCGCGAGCTCTACCTCCCGCCGAGCTCCGCGATGCGAGCGCCCTCACACGCCCGAGCGCGCTCCTCCTCTCCACTCACTCTCCGCTACTCCGCCCGAGCTCCGCGATGCGAGCGCCCTCACACGCCCGAGCGCGCTCCTCCTCTCCCCTTGCCCTCCGCTACTCTCGCCCGAGCTACCACCTGCTCCGGTTGCTAGGCGCGCCACAGCTGTTGCTAGGGGCGAGGAGGAGCGCGGAGAGATAACACCTGCGGGCGCACGCCGACGGAGCACGACAACCTCCGACTAAGAAATGCATTCGCATTTGCGACGACGACGACGACGAAGGCAGAACTACGAGGCGCGCGCTCACGTGCGCTCGCACTGGAGGAATGCAGGCGCACGCCGGCCAACGGAGCAAGACAACCCCCGGCTAATAAATGCATTCGCATTTAAAATATGAAGCGCTCAGTGGATGTTATTTGCGGAGGAGCCCCTTCGAAGCTGGGCCTGTCGGCGTCTCATGTCGTCGTCGTCGCCGTCGTCTAATATAGTAACGGTGTAAAACACCGGGACACTCGTTTAAGCCTCGCGCTAGAACGTAACGCGTACTAAAAAACACCGGGACAATCGTTTATCCCTCGCGTTATAACGCTTCGGGCTTCAAAGACAAGATACTTTTACAGCAAAGCTCTATACATTTAACCGCCAACGGTTTCATCTCCGTTGGGAAAAACGCCAAGGCGCCAAGAATACACTTATACACTTCATGCTTCGCCCCTCCCCAGGTTTCACGTTAGTGGAGATGGCCACGAATACACTTATGGAGTATACTTCATGCTCCGCCACTGCCAATGTTTCACGTTAGTGGAGATGGCCTGGGATTTTTTTTGTGGTGCTACATATTAGCAGAACATTGAAAGTGTAGCTCAGAACGCATGTAATAGTTCTACTGAGACAATTTTACTCCGGCGTATTACAGGACTACTGGAAACCAACCAGTCAACTAAAACGTTTTTGTTTGCTGCTGCGGCATCTATGTATTTAGCGCGAAAGAAATCTGTCGTTTCTAAAACTAAAAAAAATGGCTGTGGCTTATCTCAGCTAAACTTGGCTATGCAAAGCAAAAGATTGGCTTTGTATGGTTGAGTCTCGGTTTCGCTTGGTTAACCGTTAATGTAGCTGTATTGCGGACGACGGATCAAAGCCGTTAGGTACAGTGAAACGCTCACAGAAATAGCGTTGCAACGCTCCTTCACGGCGAACGCGGCGGTCCTCCTCGCTAGGCGAAAAGACGAGTGACGTAGCCCGAGACGACCCGGCGGCGCATGCGAGGGAGGCTACCGGGTTAGCCGGCTGCCTGACCAGCCGCATCCACCGCGGCGGCTGCCTCTAGTTGAGCAGAACGACTGAAAACAGGACCTTGTGCGCAGCGCCGACATGGGGCCCAGCGTGAATGCCAGACGATGCACGTGATGCGCTTCAAAGAAGGTGTCGCAGGGGGAGTGACTGTGGTCAGAAGGTGAACTTGCGCATGCGCCGCCGAAACGCTGGACGAAGATAGCAAAAGCTTTGCCTTAAAAACACCTTTACGGAAAACTTTACGCGGTCATCTTCTTTGGCGAACTTGATGGGGTTTGAACGCCTTCAATAAACGCTTAAGACACTCATACGTGGGCTAAGTACGCGCAATGCTAAGATGTAATACGGATGCGGGTTTTTTGGCGATTGTGGTTGTTCGTGGAATGGTTTATTGGGGCACAAGTAGCTATGGTCTACAAGGAGTCGTGATATTTGTTTTTAGTGTGAACGACCTAGATCTCTATGGTTGACGAGCGCGCGTTATCGGTGGAACAATCAAATATGACGTTGTGGTCCGAGAGAGTCGAGTATTGCGTGCTGGGAAAAAGAAGCAGCAGGATGAGAGGAGTGTTGGAGGAGGCGTCGTGAGAAAGGACGTCGCAGAGCGCATCATGAACGGAAAAAAAAACCGCGCCTAATCCGCGTCAGTCGGGGCGGCACGTGCAGTATGAGTAGCCTTGGAAGGTAAAGGCGCCGGCGGGGTTGAACAGGAGCCTACTGACAATGGCAAGCCCATGGAACCAGCTTTCGAGAGTGCTGCCTCAGTTGCTCTCCTAGTGGTTCTGGTGTAGCCGCAAAGGTAGACAGAGCCTTCAACTCCAGATAAACATAAGCACCAACTAGACTTTTGCCTACTCATCCTTGATAGTTCTGAGCATCCGCACTAATATTATATAGTACCACGCATTAGCAAAAGTGCTAAATTGTAACTACAAACGAGTATAATTAAAAAAAATTTCGCTCTGACAAAATAAAAAAACTCCCAAGCATTTCCCCGAGGGTGAACATGGTAAGTGCGAATGCACGGGGTGATGCAAATGAGGTGGAGTAAAGTTAAAATCCGTTGGCATTCGCCGTGAGCGCGCGCGAGCCGACCCACGGAGTCTGGCAGTTTATCGCTGCATATATAGAGGGGGGTACGCCGCGCCGAGCGCAGCCGAGCCAGGTGGCTGAGAGAGAGGAGGCGAGCGCAAGGGGAGAGGGACAGCGGCGCACGGCAGCGGCAGCCGAGCGAGGGGGAGAGGAGAGTGTGACGTCACGGTGGAGAGAGAGGGCGCGCGGCAGCTGTCTGGGAGAGAGTAGGCGCGCTGTGACGTCATACCATGACCGTCACTGGCGCGGAGTGAGCTGGTGCGGGGGAGCGGCGCGCACCCGCGCAGCCAACGGCGAGGAGGCGGAGCGAGCGCGGTCACGTGGGTTGAAGTGACGTCACCGCGCCGTTGCTGACCGACGCTCCTCTCCGCTCAACGCCGTTGCCTAGGGAGAGGAGGACTGCGGACGCCGCCGCCGCCGCCGGCGGGGAAGGTTTGGGGTCGCTTATAAAGTGCATTTCGCACTTAAACTTTAACAAAATCTGAAAACCAAACAAACACACTTATACAGATATTAGGCATGTGCGCACTCAGCACAAAATAAAATTATTCTTGAATAGTCCGAAAAAATGTCTATTTAAAACTTGAAGTAGCCATTTTCTGTAAGTTCACGGGAGTAACAATATGTCGGATTGATGTGAATCCTTTGCTTAGCTTCTCTGTATGGCAATGTGAAATTGTAAACAGCTGATGTGTTTGGTGCGGGCTTGTGGTTACAAAGGACCTTTGGGGCCTCATGTCGCGATTATCCACAGCGAGTCATGGTACTTTTAGGGGCGAAGCCCCTTCGGAGCTCAGGCCGTTCGGCGTCTCCTGCCATCGTCGTAACCATCGTCTCATGTAGTCACGGTAGTAAGACACCGGAACACTCGTTTACGCCTCGTGCTAGAATTAACAGAACGCGCGCTAAAAAAAAACACCGGGACATTCGTTTACGCCCCGGGCTGAAACGCTTCACACCCCGGTGTTCAGAATACGCTGGAACTCGCGCTAGAATAGCTGAACACGCATATGCTGAATACTCTGGATGGTCATTGCGTTATTGATGGTACATCGCTACAATTTATTGTGCGACACGGCCCGCTCGACATTGCTGACAAGTGTCCTCACGTCACCGCAAGAGACGTCAAGTTTTGCTAGTGCAGCTCACAAGAAAAATATATTTACTCGTTTGAAGCACGCCAGAGCCAGCATGATTAAAATATTCCTTGTAATACCTTAGCGAGTGGTGATAATATGACCGCGTACCCATACCTGCCCGGCTCCCTCCTTTCCCCTATCTAATGCATAACGTTAATAACTTGTAAGCTGAAGGGGATGTTTTACGTCGTAGTAAAACAGTTGACAACGATGTTACACGTGCGGGCATATGCAAGAAAGTCTTAAAAAGCCCGAGAAAAGCAGTGAAATATCTCTTTACAAAAAACTGTTCGAATGCCAGTATGTGGTACTAAGAGAAACCTGGAGAGCCAAAATTATTAATCAGGTGACACATTTATACTGCAATAACATATTTTAACTCTGCCTGACTAAACGCTTGTGATAAAATGGGATGCGGCGCATTAAACCGAGCTGCAACAAGCTAGAGAATTTGTACTCTGATTGCGTTAGTGCATACAACAATAGAAAATATCTCAAGACACAATTTTAATGTGAGAAGGCAGTAAATTTAAATTACAGGGGTAGCAATAAATGATCGTTGAACAAAAAAATTTTCCGCGTATTTGCTTCTTGTGTTGCAAATGTCGACAAATGACGATAGTCTTTGTTCGCATTTGGCAAGTAAATGCCTCCCTTTGCTTTCCCGCTCATTTCCCATGCTGTTCCTCTCGCGTCGAGCTCCTCCCAAGGTAAACTCAGTAAACGTTTTTGGGACATCTTAAAGGTAGCGCGCTTAAACACGCACACTAGGAAAAGAAACGAGAAACCACAGTGCTGTGGTTTGTCGTTTCTTTCCCTAGTGTCCGTGTTTAAGTGCGCTACCTTCAAGATGCCCCATATGCACTACCAACTCGCCCAGTTGTCACTTATAAAGTAGATGTTTCCTCAAGTCAATTTAAATGTACCGCGTTCTACTGCTCCAGGCCAGGTTCCTCGATGCCAGCGCTGCCGTACGGGTGAGACGCGCGTGAATTGAGTCGCTCGCCTTAGTACAACGTTTATAGAACAACGTTGCCCTTCTCCACATGTTGTCGAAGCGGAACGTGGAACCTATCTTGTGGAACGTTTCGTTGCTGTTGTCGTTTGATTTCTTAAATACCTTCATTAGCTACTGGAGTGGTGGCAACAGCAGGCGACGATTTTCTGCAATTGATGTAGTATTTCAATTGCTATCGCAAAAACTGAACCATTCATGAATTTTTTTATATAGGGACACTCCAGATATCACTGATATGGTGATTTTCCGCCTTACATTTGCGTAATGTCCTGCTCTTGTTCAACAATGTTGAGAAGTATGAGCGTTAACACCGGACTTAGACGCTTACATTTGGCTGTGAGCATATAAGACTATTGCGCATTTTTTGTTTCATTTTGGCCGGGTGGCTGAATCGAGTTACAGATAGAAAGACCAACATTTCTGCATTTAAGTAGCCCGATAAAGACTATCGTCTTTAATAGCCGGCGTGTGCAGCAGACAACCGGATCCTTCAAAACAATTCTATAGCACGAGGCACTCCTCGCCATCCCGGTCCAGGCGTGGGAACGGCCCGTTTAGTGGTTAATTATCACTACTTCCGGGACCAAATAAAGTTTTCCATACATGCATACATCCAGGTCACTAGGCGTTCCACAGCGTGACCTTAAAGTCGGCAGTCGCAATAGGTGGCCGTCCACCGCAGATGAAGGGATCTGAAGAATAGGCATCGAAATGCACCCCCTTCATACACCCTGCCCTTACACGGCGGCAGGAATGAGTAGCGGAGAAGCGCGTAGGAGGCAGACCGAAGCCAATCGAACGCGTTAAGGTGGATCTCGGAGCAAAGCTTATGAAGTGGTGAAGTGGCATGATCCGACGTGTGAGGCGTTGAACTGCACATTCATTCTTTCTCATTTCCGTCCCATAAATACCGGTCTGGTGTCCAGTGACTTTCGTTCTTCGCAAGCGCCAGAGCGAGTTAGGCGAAGAGAACAAACAACATGGCAGTACCCCCACTCCGTGGATGATGGCGAGAGTGCGGAGTACGGGGACTCGAAATGACATCCAAGTTGCTCTTGAGTGAAATCCGATTTGCGTCCCGACCGTTATTCGATTTGAGCCGGGAGTTGCACCTTTATTATTCCCTAAATGAAACTGCATCTAACGGCTCAAGTCGAATTTCGCTTGATTTTCGCTTGATGTTGTGTGCGCACGGATGGACGCGGACGGACAATGGGAAGTCCTAAGGTACTCCGCACAGTTATAGGCAAGGGAGTAAGCCGTTTGAATCTCGGGTACTTGCCCGTGGTCGTAACCCTATGGGTAAGACGACTGACACTAACTCTGTCTGATCTACAAGACACAGGCTGGAATTCTGCCGGTGCATGAGTGGTTTTTTGCGATTGTAAATGCTATGCGCACGGACGCGCACGGACATTGTGAGATCCTAAGGTACTCCGCACCTAGTCTCCTGAAGCCACCCTGTAAGGTACATTAATATCTGTTCGCATTGCACGCCCTGTACCTAGTTTTGCCCGCACTAGCCTTGCCCGTGAGGGCTACAGCAGCGGCGCAAATTTCCGTACAAACAGTGCTGCAGTTTGCGTCTAAATTTAGTCACCTTTCGGGCATGCTAACACAAAGGCTTCCGTATAGGTACAGCACTCCAGACCTTTTTCATTATCTCGCCCGTACTGTCACGTTCCGGCTGGTGACATAATGATTTGGAGAGAAAGGGATTGCCGGGTTCATGTTTACACGACAAAGTTCGTAGAAATTAGATAAGGGGTCCCTTCCTGTTTTTTATGTTAGGTCGTCGTTTGTATTGCAGTGAGGCTTCGCCCATAATTTCGCCGTGCGTTTGTCCTATCGTTTCAGGCCATTGCGCTTTTTTTTTTTCAATTCGCGGAGCTGCACAAGACTTCGATCGCCTTCCACGGTGACGTTAGGAGCAGTCACAAAATGAATAGTTTAGCGTATGCAGCCCTACGCAAAAAGTTACTTGCTATTACTTATGCGTTTAGCGGCAGCAAGAAGAACGCGCTATTTTATCAAAACAGCGTGCGAACGCTGTAGAGCTATACTCGGGTAAATGATAAGAACGGCAGTAGCTCATGCGGTGTATCACTCCACCGACGGTGATTTCGGCGCGGCCGCACGTTTTGAAACGAGTATGTGCGGGATTCGTAACATGTTCTTGTTTTTCGCACGTACCTTCTTGTCGTCGCTGCAGAAATTTATAAGCAGATTAAATGCGAGAAATCCCGAGAACGACTCATGTGAGGTTAGAAATACCAGCATTAAGGCACTTTTTTTGGCCACGCGGAGGAAGAGAAACTTCCGTTGTCGTTCTTATGTTGTCCCCGGGTTTAGCGTTCTGTTTAGAGAGACAACATGGCCGACAGCAGTGCAGGTCCCCTCCATGCTTCTGCTCTTCCGCGGATAGTAATTTGCACCTTATAGCACACGTTTCGTCCTCATGTCTCTCCAAGAAGCCGACGAGCTCACATGCTGCTCTCGGGATACGCAAAACCACCGTGACTTGGCAGATTCTCCAGCTGGGTCGCGCAGTTGGAACGGTGGCCGATGCCGCAAGGATTGTGGCTGCGTTCGGTTCACTATCGAACAGCGCGGCATTGCGGTCCTGTCTGAGAACTGTGCTTACCATGCTTGGAATTATTGGACAGTTTTTACCACTGCGTACGTTCCGTGTTGTACGTAGTTACTGTGTTGACCGAGACGGTCTGGGCACTGGGGCATTCGTCGCGGTGGGGGGATTAGTTCCGCGGGCCAGCCCTTGCACTGCCTGATCATTCGTAACGGTGCCATGCGCCTCCTCAGCCATCCTCCTCGCCCTTCCACGCGCGCAGGCCCAGTCGGGTCCCGGAAAAAACAGTTGCTATGTACATGACGGAACAGACGAACCGCTAAAACTCTCTTTTTTTACTAGCCGCGAAGGAACGGCGCATTAGGACCGTACAACGTAAAAAGGTAAAAGCCTTCTCGGGTGGCGCCAGAATACAATGATTTCTTTGCAAACGCAGAAAAGCGCATTGACAACGTTCACGAGACAGTCAATTGCACGTGGTGTTGAATCTGCTACACCGCTCTAACACTGCATGCCGCGGCGTCATATCTGTTCGCAAGACATGTTTGGATTGTTTCCGCGTTCAATAAAAGGTATGCGCCCAACGCGGGCTTTTGGTTGAGGGCGTGGTCCGCGATTTCGCAACGCAAGTGCAAAGGAGTGTCGAAAGTGTCACACTGTGGAGCGTGCTTTACATGCGTTTCACGGTTTGCACGTTTTTCGCTCACGATAACGTGCGGGAGGTTGCTTGCACTGGTTATGATAGTATCGAGCAATATTTCAGTTGCGCGTCTAACTATAGATGAGTAATTTTCTTCAAAATGTATTTAAGATGCGACTCGGAAAGCATAATAATCGCTTCGCTTTCGGTATAACAGGTAGCGCAGTAAGCGTTTGCGTATCGCGCCGCAATTGCTAAAACTTTTCTTGCGGTCCCAATGGGGCGTGCTCCTAAAAATTAAACTTTCAGCGTACGCAAATGCAGCAAACGCTATACTAAAACTCTATAATGTTTCCCCTTTTACCTCTACTACGCTGGTCGTCTAATCGTGATTGTGTCACATATCACTTGTATCACTAACAATTTACGGAAAAGTTGCCGGAATAACTACGGTCATTCTTACGATGCAGCAGCTGAGGCCCTGCCTATAAAGTTAAATTTAGCAGGCGAGGGAATAAGCGTCCGAAATGTTTCTCAAAGAGTCAAGAACACGGTGTCTCATAATTAGTGCTCTAGAGCCGAGGCTTTTTGGAGCAGGGTAAGTGCCCTCAATACCACCGCGTGTTGCTCTAAGAGAGTCCAGTGATTCAAATCTATACTGACTTTGCTGTTCACTCTGGATACATGCACTGAACGTATGAGAGTGCAAGAAGCACCCAAGACGCCATAGACGCGGTACAATATCACTTGGTGAGCAGCTTTGCTCCTGCTTCACTTGAAGACGAGGCCTAAATGGAGGGTTATCACCAGCAAACTAAACACGCCGTTACAATAACAGATCTCTCTCAAACGCTTACTGTCCTCTATCGCACGCGCGCCGCCACTCCTACGATATTCGTCCCGGCTATATAAATGAACACATTACCTTAGTGGAATAATCCCCTCCCATTATTAAGAGAGAACGAGAAAACAGCGTCCGAAAGTTTTCAAAGCCATGCAAAGCCGTCCCCATGTGACCCGTCGAGGCAAGAAGCAGATAGAACATGTCTATAGCGAAAATATTATTGCGTAGCGCTTCGCCGGTTTGTCATAATATTTACGGATTGAACAGCTGTGTCTTATTCAGAAAAAAAAATTGCTGCTGTACTGGTGTACAAATCTTCACTACAAGAAGGGTCTAATGAGGAGTAACTCCATTGCCACCGGTAAGCGCTCTTTGCCTGAGTTAATAAGTTAACCCCTGAGCATATTCCCATATATAGTGAATTCGATTGCGTAAGGGCGGCCAATTTTATCTCTATATGAGCTGGCACCTACTGATATGCGCTTTTGGTATTGCACATAATTATATGACGTGCTTTTATGTGCGCATTATATTGAATTGTACTATGTGCTTTTTCGTGGTTTTGTTTTTTCCCTGAGTGTCGCACTTTCACTTGCACCTCTGTGTTAGACATGCTCCTACCAAACACATTAAAAGAGATGAAGTATGTAAAAATAAAATAAACGAAAAATGCATCTTCTGAAAATCGATGAAGCCTTAGTGCATTTTTTTAATCTCGCAAGATGCCTCTATATAGCGTGCTTTCTTTTTTTGTACAGCAAAAACAATTCTACTAAATTCACTATTGTGCACTTGCTGTTCTTGCACAAAGGCGAATGACAACCGACCACTTTACTATAGTTGTTTTTGCCCACTAATATCTGTACGCACAAAAGAAAACACCCCCCAAGGACAATGCCCCTGTAGCCACGCGTTTCACGTACGCATGTTTTATTAATTTCCCTTCTAATTGACACAGTTCTCGTTGTTATTTTAGGCAGTATACATATATATAAAAAAAGAGTCTCGACCATAATCGCACCCCTTTGATGGCCACAACCTCAATGAAAGATTTCGCAAGCGACAGGGTCGACGGCGGTCTCTATGGTAATGCCGGGCACCTTTATCTCCTTACGCAGGTTATATCAAACGGAGGTCGCTGCCCTCACGTGACCACTTTACGCGCCTTTAGAACACCTCGTACGCGCAAGCACCGGCCCCACCGCCCTCTGCAGTCACACTGGAGCGGCCCAGTATGCCAAAGCGGCCTTCCAAAAAATTCAAAGGCGTCACGCAAATGGAAAAGCCCAAAGATTTTAGAAGCAGCCACTTCTATGGAAGGAGCGGATGGGGCTTGCGACTCGAGCATGTGTCCACAGCAAAATCTTTATTACTCCAGATACAAACCAAACAACGGCGCGTAGCGTCAACGTAACCATAAAGGACAGCCAAAAGGAAACTAGCCCCTCCTAAGGTCGCTCACTGAAAGTGGGCAATCGCTCGTTCATTTAAGGGGAGGGGCTCGGAGAGGAAAACAGGAAACCGCGCGGTCGCCTGCAATCAGCTTCCTCAGTGGTGCAGCAAGTTAAAAATGAATATTAATATAAAAATCTCACGCGACCACGAGAGGGGCACTGGCTGGTCAGCACTGCCTCGGCAAAAAGGGACCCATGTATTACAAGCGAGTCTGCGACCCATAAGCGGGCAGTCAAGTGACATTTCTGCCTGATTCGGGGAACACAAAGACAGAGAGAATATTGTAAGACCTTTTTTAAAAACTGATATTACCTTGGCCCGCACCACTAAGTATCGCCAGCTAGACAGACAAACGTAACACAGCTTTCCTGGTTGAAGCCCAAGAAAGGCTCGGCTTTGAACTACAAGCACTTATTCATGGGTTTAGCTCCATCGTCTTTCCCGACGTCGAGTCCGGGAGCATTAATTGCGAGGAAATAGGGGCAGAGACAATTTCTTGCTGTGTCAATTCAATTGTATGCGCGAATTCAGCGAACCCGTTCCCGGGGCCGTATACGCGTTTCCTAGTCACAACAGCCAAGCGGGGCGCCATCAAGGGCGCGTGTTTGAAGCTACGTACACGTGCCTCTTGCCCTCAATTTAATCGCTGAGAACTGCTTGATCTCGCAGTGTAGTAGTTCCGCTCCTGCGAAACCCACATCCTACTCCGGGTTCGAATCCCGTTAACACTTTTTTTAAATTTACAAACGTTTGTCATATTCTGATCTGACGTTTGTCAAAGATGTCTGCATAGAAGGCGCGTTTGTTGACAAACGTACTGCATAGCTGAAAAAAAAATGCCGCATAGGCCAACCGTATGGTCATCGGCATCATTTGAAGTGGCTGATGCAACCGCAACCATAGAAGACACCTGTTGCGATGACGTCTTGCCTCCTGCTTTTCGACTCGCCGGTTACATATCCGTTACAAGGCACCACGGAGGAAGAAATAATTAAGGACCGGACAGCTGTCGACAACGAAAATGCGTCTGAAGGTGACGATTGTGACCAATCTTCCCACACCAACAAAACGCAAGCTCAAAGAAACTGCAGAAGCGTTGTCCATGCTTGAGGACTTCTGTGAGCAAATCCGGTCCGCATTGCGCGTGTGCCACGGAGCATCTGCCGGATATTAGAGCTAATGTCACTGCTCGAATTCGCCCGAAAAAACTGATGAAGATTACAAGCTTCTTGGGAAAATAAAGGTATGTCATGCTGGTTAATGTTTCTTGTTTGTATTCTTCATGCCACATTTCGACAATCGGATAATTTGGCTTTTTTCGTGATACCACCAGTGTCGAATGTACGAACTTTTCCTGTACCTTGCACAACCACTTACACCTTCCATACTGAAGAGACCTCGTTTACAGATTAAAAACCGGATCTTCCCATTGCGGCTTACCTTGTACTAATTTATTCGTAATGCGCATCTGGAATTTTCTCGAATAAAAATGTGAAGCGCTCAGTGGATGTTAGTAGCGGCGAAGCCCCTTAGGAGCTCGGGCTGTCGGCGTCTCATGTCGTCGTCTTCCCCGTCGGCTCATGTAGTCACGGCTCAAAACACCGGGACAGTCGTTTAAGCCTCGCGCTAGAACGTAACGCGTACTAAAAAAAACACTGGGCCAATCGTTTACCCAGCGCCATATAACGCTTTGTGCATCAAATTCACGACACTTTTACAGTAAAGTTCTATACTTTTACCCCCCAATGGTTTCATCTCCTTTGGGAAATACGCCATGGCGCCAAGAATGCACGTATGCGCTGGATGCTTCGCCCCTCCCTTGGTTTCGCATTAGTGGACATGGCCGGGGATTTTTTTTTTGTGGGAGTACATATTAAAAGAACAATGACAGTCAAGCTCAGAACGGATTTAATACTTCTACGGAGACAATTTTAATCCAGCGCAATAGAGGGCTACTGAAAACCAACCAGCCAACAAAAGCACTTTAGTTTGCTGCTACGGCATCCATGTATTTAGCGCAAAAGAGATCAGCCGTTTTTGAAACGAAAAAAAAAAGACCTGTACGGAAAACTTTACACGGCCATCTTCTCCTGCCAACTTGGCAGGGTTTGAACGCCTTAGTTAAATAAACGCTTTAGACACTATACGTGGGCGAAGTACGCGCAATGCTAAAATGTAATACGCATGGGAATTGTTCGCGGATGTAGTTAATTCTGGATTGGTCGATTGGGAGCCCAAGTAGTTATTCTGTATAATGAGTCGGGATAAACGTTCTTAGTGTGAACGCCATAGGTCTCAGTTTGACGAACGCGCGTTGCGGGCCACACAAAATCGGTGGCGCAATAAAATTTGACGTTGTGGTCCGGGAGAGTCGGCTATTGCGTGCTGGGAAAGAGAAGCAGCAGGGTGAGAGGAGGTTTGGAGGAGGCGTCGTGAGGAAGGACCGTCGCAGAGCGCTTCATGAAAGGAAGGAAGAGAGCATCTCCTAATCCGTGTCCGGGGGTGCCGCACGTGCAGTACGAGTCTCCTTGGAAAGTGAAGGCACCGGCGGGGTTGGACAGGAGCCTGGAACCAGCTTCCGAGTGTGCTGCCCAAGTTGCTCTCCAAGTGGTTCTGTTGCGGCCGCAAGGGTAAACAGAGCCTTCAACCCCAGATAAACATAAACTCCAACCAGGCTTTCGGATACACATCCTTCAGAGTTCTGAAACTCCGCCCCAATATTACAGAGCACCACGCAGTAACGAAATGCCAAAATGGTTATTACAAACACATATAAAGATGTAAGGAAAAAAAATTCAATTTTACACAAAAAAAACTTAACAAAATCGGACAAGTAAACTATAATTTGTTTGTACAAGTTCAGGGCATAGCGAACTTAGCAAGAAAAAAAGAGTTTCTTTGATTTTACGAAAAAAATGGGTTTCAGAACTTTGAGTAGCCATTTGCTGCCGCCATTATTGGGACATAACAATACCCCTGCCGTGTGCATTACGTTGGTCAAACTGATTACATAATTTTCTTCTGTTAGGGCAGTGCTGTTGTCAGTAGTCGCTGCGCCCTGTTATGTGAGTTGTAATAAATTCACTTCACCTCCCCCCCACCTCCCTCCCCCACTTCTCCGTATGGCAATGTGAAAATGTAAAGCGCTGGTGTGTTTGGCCGCGGGCTTGTGGATAGAAAGAGTGATTGGGGGCCCATGTAGCTGTTATCCTCAGCGAGTCTTGATACTTTTCCGGGGCGCAGCCCTTAGGAGCTCAGACTGTCGGCGTCGCACGTAGTTACGGTAGCAAGACACCGGCACACTCGTTTACGCCTCGCGCTAGAATTACCGGAACACATGCTAATAAACACCGGGACACTCGTTTACGCCTCTGGATAGAACGCTGGACACCCCGGTGTTCATCATACGCTAGAACGCGCGATAGAATAGCTGAACACGAATATGCTGAATACTGTGGATTTCCATTGCGTTATTGATGCTATATCACCTGAATTTATTATGCGCCCCGGCCCGCTCGATATTCCTGACAATTGTCCCAACGTCGCCGGAAGGGACGTCAAGTTTTCTAGTCTAGCTCACAAGAAAAATGTATTTACTCGTTTGAAGCACGCCATGAACCAGCATGATTAAAGTATTCCTCGTAATACCTTAGCGAGTGGTGATAATATGTACGCGTGCCCATACATGCCCGGATCCCTCCTATCCCCTACATTCTGCATAACGTTACTAACTTGTAAGCTGAAGTGGATGTATTTTTACGGCGTAGTAAGGCAGTTTATAACAATGTTACACGTGCGGGTATATGCAAGGAAGTTTTAAAAAGTCAGAGAAAAGCAGTGAAATATTTCTTTACGAAAAACAGTTGAAATGCCAGTATGTAATACTAAAATATACCCGGAAAGCCAAAAATTTTACTCAGGTGTCAAATTTATGCAGCAGTAGCATATTTTAACTCTGCCTGACTAAAAGCCTGTGGCAAAACGTGATGCGGCGCATTAATCCGAGCTGTAACAAGCAAGAAATTGGCACTCTGTTTGTGCAGACGACAACACAAAAAAATAGGCTTAAGACACAACTTTTAATGAGAGAAGGCAGTAAATTTAAATTATTGGGAAGCAATAAAGCATCGTTGAACAAAAAAACTTGCCCGACCATCTGCTGCTTCCGTTGCCCATGTCGACAAATGACGATATTCTTTGTCGACGTTTCCCAAGTAAATGCCATTCTTTGCTTTCCCGCTCACCTCTCATGCTGTACCTGTTCCCTCGCGCTCTCCCAAGGTAAACACAGTAAACGTTTCCTCAAGTAAATTTATATTTACCGCGTTCCACTTCTCTAGGTTGGATTCGTCGATACCAGCGCTGCCGTACGGCAGAGATGCACGTGAATTGAGTCGTGGTTTATAGAACAACGTTGCCCTTCTCCACGTCCGTCCAAAGCGGAACGTTGAACCTATCTGGTGGAAAATTTCGTTGCTGTTGTCGTTTGATTCTTAAATACCTTCATTAGCTACTGGACCACTGGCAACAGCGCAGGCGGCGATTTTCTGCAATTGCTGTAGTATTTCAATTTATATCGCAAAAACCAAGCATTCGTGAATGTTTCAATTAAGTGACAGTGAAGACATCACTGATGTATTGATTTTCCGCCTCATATTTGCGTAAAATCACGTTCTTGTTCAACGACGTTGAGAAGTATGAGCGGCAACACCGGACTTAGACGTTTAGATTTGGCTGTTAGTATATAAGACTATTGCGCATTTTTTGTTTCTCTTTGGCCGGGTGGCTGAATCGAGTCACAGACAGACAGACCAAAATTTCTGCGTTGAAGTAGTCAGAAAAAGACTAACGTCTTTAAAAGCCGGCGTCTGCAGCAGACAAGCAGATCCTTCAAAACCATTTTTAGCACGAGGCACTCATTGACATTCCGGACCCGACGTAGGAACAGCCCGCTTAGTGGTTAATTAGCACCACTTGCGTGACCAAACAAAATTTCCCATACATCCATACATACATGGCGCGAGGCGTTCCACAGCGTGACCTTAAACTCGGCCGTCCCAAAAGGTGGCCGTCCACGCCCGGGCACCGCAGATGAAGGGAGCTGCAGAACAGGTAGCGAAATGCACCCCGTTCATACACGCTGCCCTTACACGGCGGCAGACACAAGTAGCGGCGCAACGCGTAGGGGCAGAGTGAAGCCAATCGAATGCGTTTTGGTGGATCACGATGCAAAGCTTCTGAAGTGGCATGGTCCGGCGTATCAGGCGTTGAACTGCACATTCATACTTTCCCGTTCCCGGCACCCAAGTAGCACTAAAGTGTCCTTTGACTTTTGTGGCGTAAGCTACACTGGCTAAGGTTGAGTAGGTTCGCCTGGACCCTCAAGGGGCGTGCTGGGGAGGCCCAGGGAACACTGGATTGTATCGCATTATTGGATTAAATTGAATCGAATTGTATTGGATTTGATTGGAAACCCAATCCAATTTGAGTGCGGGTGTGTAAAGAATAAGGTCAACATATTCACCGGTATGCGCATTCGGGAGGAGTGACGTCATTGCCACGGCAGACGCACTGGCGCCGGCGCGTGCCCAGCTGTGCGCTTCAGTTGCGCTGTAGCCATTTCTGACGCTGCGCCGGAGCCGCTTGATAGCCGTTTCGCGTGGCTCCTGGACAACCGTGCTGCGCATGCACCAGGAGCAGTGACTGGACTGGACAGGACTGGATCAGATTGGATTGGATTGGATTGAACTGGACTGGACTGGACTGGCTGGGCTGGACTGGACTCGGCTGGACTGGATTGGATGTGATTGGATTATATTGCTGAACCTTAGCTCACGCGACGTATATCCTGGCATAGCCGAGCTAAGCCACTGCTAATTGTTTGTTCTTCACAAGGGCGGGAGAAAGTTTACAGATAGGCGAAGAGAACAACAATGGAGTAGGTCTCCTGAACCGTCCCTGTAAGGTACACTAATATCTATTCGCATTGCACGCCCTGTACCTGGTTTTGCTAGCCAAGCAAAACCAGGTACCCAGCCTTGCCCTTGAAGGCTACACCAGTACCAAAAATTTCCGCACACACAGTTCTGCACTTTTGTTTTAAATTAGTTACCTTTCGGGCATGGTAACACAACGGTTTCCGTATCGGCACTGCACCCTAGGCGTTCATCATTATCTTGCCGATAAAGTCAAGTTCCCGCTGGTGACATAATGATTTGGACAAAAAGAGATTGCCGGGTTCATGTGTTTACGACAAAGTTCGTACAAATTAGATAAGGAGTCCCTTCCTGTTTTTTAGGGGCGAAGCTCCTTAAGTCATGGGTCTGTCCATCCCTTGTGTCTCGTGGTACGTGACCGGCCGCATGCTTCGGAGATGTCGCAAAGTGGGCCGCGTTGCACGCGCAGAAGCGGCTGCAACCGCAGCGCAAACTCGGCACCGGGAGCGCGAGCTTGTCTGTGGTCGCCAACGGAGGCGCAGAGCGCACGTGCACTGCGAGGGGAGATCACGCAAGAGATCCGCCCACGAACGCAGGCAGTCGTTCTCGGAGATCGAACGAGACGCAGGACCTTTGCTCGTTTCCTCTTGTCTTATTCGGGCACAAGTTCGCCCTAATAAAAGTTCTTTCTTTACCGTTGTGTCCCACCTACGTGACAAATTGTTGGTGGAGGTGCGGGGTAGTCCTCGATGGCGCGGGGGTCCTTCACCAGGTCTGGGCCTGGGAGCATTGACTCCGAAAATAAAAGTTGATTTGTACAATGTACGCACACAGTCTTACGTCTTTCTAATGATGTAATGGGCGATACTTTCACGGGAGATATACGGTTACCGATGACCTCTCCCTCCCGAGCTTCGCCCCACTTATCATCATTCATTCCGTGGATATGGCGTGATTTTTTTATGTTTGGTCGTCGTTTGTATTGCAGTGAGGCTTCTCCCGTAGTATCGCCGTACGTTTTCCTAACGTTTCAGGCCATAGTGCTTTTTTTTTTCATTTCGCGGAGTCGCACAAGACTTCGATCAACTTCCACAGTGACGTCAGGAGCAGTCACAATATAGAATAGTTTAGCGCACGGAGCCATACGCAAGAAGTTACTTCTCCATAAGTTAGTGTCGTCGCAGCGCGCATGCGCCGTACCCAAGGTTGGTTTACGCTAAGCGGCAGCAAGACGAACGCGCTATTTTATCAAAACAGCGTGCGAACGCTTTACAGCTATAATCGGGTACATAATAAGGACGGCAGTAGCTCATGTAGTGTATCACTATGGCGACGCGACGTAAGAGGATTTGAACGCGCCCGCGCATTTTAAAACGAGTATGCGCTTGATGCGCTTGTTTTTCGGACGTACATTTTTCTCGTTGATGCAGAAATTTATAAAGCAGTATAATTGCGAGAAATCATGAAAACGATCCGTGGGAGGTCCAAATCAATCAATCAATCAATCATCAATCAATCAATCATCAGATCAATCAATCAATCAATCAATTAATAAATTTATAATTTATCTCCAAATGATACATGGGGGTTATATACAGAAGGAGGTCCCAAGGTCAAAAGACTGTAGCGGACCTCCTGCCAAGAATAACTTAAAATACACTGAATAATAGCAGCAAAATGAAAAGAGGGATGTGTACAAGAATGATGTAAAGCAGAGTCAATAGTAAATTACATGGTAGCAATAACTATACACAATCAATTTAGAAAAAGAAAAACACTGAAAAACAAAGCATCGGGAACAATCTTGGTTACGGCTGAGGCAGGGACATCAGGTAGCACTTTAATTCTTTTTTGAATTTGTGGAATGTGTTAGAAGACTTAATGGCGGGTGGCATAGAATTCCATAGACAAATAGCCGAGAAGAGCGCTGTCTGTTGTGCCGGTAGTTAGTTTTTACTCTCTGTAAAATGAAATTGTGCATAAAAGCAAACCTAGTGATGTTAGTATTAACAAGACTAGCGGCCAAAAAAGAGAAACATGGAAACTCATTGCGAAGCACCTTAAACAAAAAAATACCTAGGTTATAACTCACCAGTTTGGAAACAGACAAAATATTATTTGAACAAAGCAATGAATGAGCATTCGCGCCATACGTGCTTGATGAGATAATTCGAATAGCTTGATTTTGTATTATTTGTATGGGTTAAGGTGAGTGTCGTATGTATTGCCCAGCATGAGATGGAGTATGTAATAATATGTGGATGAATAAATGAATAGTATAGTGATATTAGCGCTGATGACTGAAGAAAGATCTTGCTTTAATGAGGATGCGCATGCCGTAATCCATTTTTCTCTTTACGTTAGCAATATGATGATGATACTTCAAGTTGGAGTCAAGTAGGACGCCTAAAAATGAGGAGTATTCACTAGCAAAAATTAGCTGGTTGTCAATGGTAACAGATGGTGTGAATGCTATGGCCCTTTGGTGGGATGGAAGACAACGAACTTTGTTTTAGAAGCATTAATTTTTAACTTATTATCATTACACCACTGTAACACGTTACGAAGATCTACATTTAGTTTAGACGTTAGTGACAAAACAGTACTGTCATAGTTGTAGAGGGTGGTATCGTCTGCATATAATAGACATTTTGAAGAGGCAACGGCAATTCGGTAAATCGTTAATGTATACCAAAAAAAGTAGTGGCCCCAATATGGAAACCTTGGGGTGCGCCAATGTTAGTTGTTCTAGCTTGCGAGTAGACGAAACAACTTGAATTCTATCTCGTAAGTAATTTTTAATGAGTAATAATGGAGGACCACAAATTCCAAGCAATTCGAGTTTAGTAAAAAGGATATAGTGATTGATAGTATCAAATGCTTTAGACAGATCGATAAAAACTGAACCAGCGTAAAAGCCTTCGTCAATAAATGATTTTAGCTTGTCGGTAAGGGAAACGAGGGCCAGATCAGTGGAATAACCAGGACGGAAACCAAATTGGCATGAAGAAAGGATATTAAATTTATTTAAATAGTTTGATAGACGAGTTTGCAATTAGTTTTTCAAATATTTTACTGAACAATGGCAATATGCACATGGCCGCATTCAATATGCAATAGCCTCATTAAGTCACTTTTTTGGCCACGCGGAGAAACCGAAACTTCCCTTCTTGTTCTTAAGTTGTCCACGGGTATGGCGTTCTGTTTCGAGAGACAACATGGCGGCCAGCAGTGCAGGTCCCCTCCATGCTTCTGCTCTACCGCGGACAGTAATTTGCCCCTTATAGCCCAAGTTTCGTCCTCATATCTCTTCAAGACGTTGACGAGCTCACATGCTGCTCTCGTGGGACGCAAAACCGGCGTGACGTGGCTGATTCCCCAGCTGGGTCGCGCAGCTCGGATGGTGGCCGATGCCGCATAGGTTGTGCGTACGCTCGGTTCACTATCGAAGAGCGCGACGTTGCGGTCCTGTGTGAGGACTGTTCTTACCGTACAATTGGAATTAATGGACAGTTTTAGCACTCCGTTTGTTCCGTGTTGTGCGTAGTTGTCGTGTTCGTCCGGGTCCCGTCTGGGCACTTGGGCATTCGTCACGGTGGGGAGCACGTCCTCGCCCGTCGTCGTCGCCCTTCCGCGCGCGCAGGCGTAGTCGCAGTCGCATCCCGGTCAACACGGTAACTACGTACATGACAGAACAGACGGACTGCTAAAACTCTCTATGTTTACTAGCCAGGACGGAACGGTGCATTAGATAGGTACAACGTAAAAGCTAAAAGCCTTCTCGGGTGGCGCCAGAATACAATGATTTCTTTGCACACGTGGAAAATCGCCGAGACAACGCTCACGAGACAGTCGATTGCACGTGGTTTTGAATCTGCTACTTCGCTCTCACAGTGCGTGCTGCGGCGTCATGTTTGCTCGCAAGACACGTCTGGATTGTTTCGGCAATAAAAGGTATGCGCCCAACGCGGTCTTTCGGTTCAGGGCGTTGTCTGCGATTCCGCGAGGCAAATGCAAAAGGGCGTCGATGCTGATTACTCCATGGAGCGTGCTTTATATGCGTATCACGGTTTGCGCGTTTTTCGTTCACGATAACGTGCGGGGAGGTTGCTTGCACTGGTTAGGATAGTATAGAGCAATATTTCAGTTGCGCGTCTAACTAAAGATGAGTAATTTGTTTCAAAACGCATTTAGATGTGACGCAGAAAGCTTAATAGTCGCTTCGCATTCCGGTGTCAACAGGTAGCGCAGTAAGCGTTAGCGTATCGCGACGCAATTGCTAAAACTTTTCTTGCAGTCACAACGGGGCGTGCCCCTCAAAATTAAACGTTTAGAGTACGCAAATGCAGCAAATGCTATAGTAAAACTCTGTAACGTTTCACCTTTTAACTTTACGCTGGTCGCCTAACCCTGATTGTGTTACATATGCCTTATATCGCTAAAAATTTACGGAAAACTTACCGAAATAACTACTGTCATTCTTACGATGCAGCAGGTGAGGCCCTGCCTATAAATGTAAATTGAGCAAGCGATGTAATAAGCGTCCGAAATGTCTCTCAAAGAGTCAAGAACACGGTGTCTCATAATTATTGCTCTACAGCCGAGATTTTTTGGAGCAGGGTAAGCGCCCTCAATACCACCGGGTGTTGCTCTAAGTGAGGCCAGTGATTCAAAACTATACTGAGTTTACTGTTCACTCTGGACACATGCACTGAACGTATGAGAGTGCTTAGAAGAACCGAAGACACGATATACGCGGTACAATATCACTTCGTGAGCAGCTTTGCTCTTGCATCACTTGGAGACGAGGCCTAAATGGAGGGTTATTACCAGCAAACTAAACACGCCGTTACAATAACAGATATCCCTGTTAAACGCTTACTGTCCTCTA
Organism: Haemaphysalis longicornis; assembly: GCA_013339765.2. Classification (NCBI taxonomy): domain Eukaryota; kingdom Metazoa; phylum Arthropoda; class Arachnida; order Ixodida; family Ixodidae; genus Haemaphysalis; species Haemaphysalis longicornis. Next base: position 139,697,692 of record CM023452.1, read on the forward strand.
TCGCACGCGCGCCGCCACTCCTACGATATTCGACCCGGCTATATAAATGAACACCTTACCTTAGCGGAGTAATCCCCTTCCATTATTAAAAGAGAACGAGAAAAGAGCGCCCGAAAGTTTTCAAAGTCATGCAAAGGCGTCCCCATATAACCTGTCGAGGCAACAAGCAGATACCAAACATCTAGTGCGAAAATAATATTTCGTTATGTTTCGCCGCATTGTCATAATATTTACCGATTGAACAGTTTGGTCTTATTCAGAAAAAAATGTTACTCCTGGAATGGCGTACAAATATTCCCTACAAGAAGGGTCTAATGAGGAGTAACTCTGTAGCCAACGTTAAGCACTCTTCGCCTGCGTTAATAAGTTCACCTCTGCGCATGTTTCATATATAGTATTTTCGATTGCGTAAGGGCGGCCGCTTCATCTCTATATGTGCTGGCACGTACAGATATGTGTTTTTGTATTGCACAGAATTATATGACGTGCTTTTATGTGCGCATTATATTGAATTGAACTGTGTGCTTTTGCGTGTTTTTGTTTTTTTACCCTGAAGTGTCGCACTTTCACTTGCCCCTCTGTATTATACCCGCTCCTACCAAACACCTTAACAGGGCTGAATTATGTAAAAGTAAAAAACAAAACAAAAATACATCCGCTGAAAATCGATGAAGCCGTAATTCATTTTTTTTAATCTCGCAAATTGCGTCTATATAGCGTGCGTTCTTTTCTTTTTGCAGTAAAAACAATCCTAGTAAATTCACTGCTGTGCACCATCAGTTCTGCCCGAAGGTGAATACTTTACTATAGTTGTTTTTGGACACTAACTCATCTACACACAAAAGGAAACACCCCCAAGGACAATGCCCCTACAGCCACACGTTTTACATATGCATGTTTTATTGTTTTTCCCTTCTAATTGATACTGTTCTCGTTGCTACTTTAGAAAGTATAAATAAAAAAAGAGTGTCGACCATAATTCAAATCCTTTGATCGCAACAACCTCAATGAATGATTTCGCAAGCGACAGGGTCGACGGCTGTCTCTATGGTAATGCCGGGCACCTTTATCTCCCTACGCACGTTATATCAAACGGAGGTACCTGGCCTCACGTGACCGCAGTACGCGCCTGTAGAACAAACACCTCGTACGCGCAAACACCGGCCCCACCGCCCTCTGCGGTCACACTGGAGCGGCCCAATGTGCCAAAGCGGCCTTCCTACAAATTTCAAAGGGGTCACGCAAATGGAAAAATCCGAAGTTTTTATACGCAGCCACTTCTATTGGAAGCACAGATGGGGCTTTCGATTCGAGCAATTTCCAGAGCAAAAGCTCTATTACTCCAGCTACGAACGAGACAACGGCGCGTAGCGTCAAGCTAACCATAAAGCACAGCCAAAGGAAAAGATTACGCCATCTTCCCGTAGGGGAACCCTGAGTGGTATGCAAAGCAGCCATGGGGTCGACTCAAGTGCCCATTAGTTTTCAGTTCGTGTTTCCGTTAGGTTGAGGTACGTAGCAAGCGTTATATTTACTGTTCGGTTTCCACGATAACTACCACACTTTTCACTTACCGGAACTACGAAATGGGAAATTGCGTTGAGCCCATGGCTGTTTCGCATACTACTCAGGGTTCCCCTCCGGGAAGATGGTGTAATTTTATTAGATGCGTCTGGGCTATGTCCCTCCCTTGTAGTTGTTGCGCCGTCCACACCCCCACTGCGGTTGCTCGGCTTGCTGAACGCCCGGTGGTGTCTAACCCTTTAATGGCTCCTGGAGCGACAGTGTTACCAGTGTCTTCCTGGGCGGGCCCGAGATGAGCCGAGCATGCGCAGTGGGGCTGTGGACGGCGCCACAACAAGGGAGGGACATAGCCCCGACCATGAGATGCTGGAGCGACAGTGTTGCCGGTGTCTTCCAGGGCCGGCGGATCAATGGACCACGGACGATGGACGACGGAGCCGAGAGCAAGAGATGCTTTGCATTTAAAACTAGAGCCTCCTACGGTCGCTCAGTGAAAGCGGACACCGCTCGTTCATTTAAGGGGACGTCTCGGAGAGGAAAACAACAGGAAACCGCGAGGGTCGCCCGTCATCAGGAAATGGTACAAGGAGGCGTTGGCTGCACCGCCTTCTCTGAGCGCTACGAAAATCGAGCTTTCGCTCGACAAACTCTGTTTAACCCCGTTCAAAAAACCGCGCTCTTTTATTATCTAGCTGTGCACACACGGTTGTACGCATGCTCTTGCGATTGTGCATGTCTGTCTAAAGGAATTTTTTTGTATATTCAAGATTCCCTTCCCACTACTTCATCCCGCTATGTTCAGCCTCCATCCACCGCGGTGGCTAAGTGGCTATGTCGTTGTGATGCAGAGCACAAGGACGCGGGTTCGATTGCAGGCCGTGGCGGCGGCTTTTCTTATGGAGGCGAAAAGCGAAAACGGCCGTGTGTTCGAGGTTTCGGCGCACGTTAAACATCGCCGGGTGGTCAAAATTATTCCAGAGCCCTCCGCTACTGGATGCATCGTCGCCTGTGTAGCGTCGGCGCGTTAAACCTCATAATCAAAATCATCATCATTTTTAGCCACCGCCACAGGCGCAGCGGCAAAGGCCACAAAGCATTGAAGGCTGTCCAGGAACTTCAATTCTGCACAAGTACCCCAGGGCTCCGTTTTGCGCACTCCACATTCTTTTTTCTTTAAAAAAAGATCACGGCAAGCATTTCTTGTCAGGGCAAAATTTTCGCCGATGATTGTAGTGTTCACCAAGAAATACACTGTCCTGGACACAATCTCGTGGTTTATCTATCTTTAAATCAGCTTGACGAGTAGTGCACCAAGTGAAAAAGGAGTAATATTATCAAGAAACTCACGCGACCAGGAAAGGGGCACTGGCTGGTCACCACTGTTCGGCAAAAAGTGACCCTAGTATTGCAAGTGAGTCTGCTACCCATAAGCGTGCAGTCGAGTGAAATTTCTGCCCGATTCGGGGAACACACAGACAGACAGATTCTTGGGAGACCTTTTAAAAGAAACATAAATGATATCACATTGGCCCCCACCCCTAAGTATCGCCAGCTAGACTGACAAACATAACACAGCTTTCCTGTTTGAAGTAGCCCAAGAAAGTCTCGGCTTTGAACTACAAGCACTTTTTCAGTGGTTTAGCTCCGCGGTCTTTTCCGACGTCGAGTGCGACAGCATTATTTGCGAGGATATAGGGGCACAGACAATTTCTTGCTGTGCCAATTCAATTGTATGCGTCAATTCAGAGAACCCGTTCCCGGGGGCGTATAGGCATTTCCTCGTGAACACAGCCAAGAAACGCAGGGCGCCATCAATGGGCATGTTTGAAGCGAGTACACGTGCTTTTTGCCCTTAATTTAATCGCTCAGAACCGCTTGCTCTCGCACTGTAGTAGTTCCGCTCATGCGAAGCACACATCCCACCCCCGGGATCGAATCCCGTGAACGCTTTTTTTTAATTTACAAACGTTTGTCATATTTTACATCTGTATGAATGTAAATGGGATTTCGGGGATTTTTGTTCTCTTTTGGTCAGTTTCCGCAAAGAGAAAAAAAAAAACACTGTCAAGAGCAACGCTACTGTACAGCTGAAAAAAAATGCCGAATCGGCCAACCGCATGGTCATCGGCATCACGCGAAGCGGCTGATGCAACCGCAACCATAGAAGACAACCGTTGCGATGACGGCCTGCCTCCTGCTGTGCGACTCGCCGATTACATATACATCGATGATGGTGACGCCGTTGCAGGGGAGCACGGAGAAAGAAATGATTCAGGATTGATTTGATTGATTGATTGTAGGGTTTAACGCGCCGACGCAACGCAGGCGATGAGGCGCGCCGTAGTGGAGGGCTCCGGATTAATTTTGACCACCTGGGCATCTTTAACGTGCGCCGAAATCTCGTACACACGGGCGTTTTTGCTTTTCGCCTCCATCAGAAAAGCGGACGCCGCAGCCGGGAATCGAATCCGCGACCTCGTGCTCAGCAGCGCAACGCCTTAGCCACTGAGCCACCGCGGCGGGTAAATGATTCAGGACGCAGAAGGTGTCGACAACGACGATTCGTCTGAAGGTGACAATTGTGACGAACCTTCCCCAGACACGGAAACCTACTGTCCCCCCTCTCTATCTTCCGTTCGGCCGGTTGAGGTGTCGGCGAAACGCCAGACAGTTACCGGCCTCTATCTCCCCTTCCCCCACCCCCAACTACCACTTCCTCCTCCTCCTCCACGGTAAAAGAAACTGCAGAAGCGTTGTCCGTGCTGAAGGACTTCTGTGAGCAAATTCCGCATTGCGAGTGTGCCACGGAGCATCTGGCGGCTATTAGAGCTATTGTTGTCGCTCGAATTGGCCCGACAAAACTGGGGAAGATTACAAGCTTCTTGGGCAAATAACGGTATGTAATGCTGGCGAAAGTTTCTCGTTTTTGTTCTTCATGCCACATTTCTACTATCGGATAATTTGGCTTTTCTTTGCGTCACTACCAGTGTCGCATTTACAAACTTTTCCTGTACCTTGCAAAACGACTCACACCTTCCGTACTGAAGGGTCCTCCACTACAGATTAGAAAGCGGATGTCCCGGTTGCAGCTTAGCTTGCACTAATTTGTTTGTAATGCGGATCTGGCATTTTCTCGCATAAAAATGAGAACCGCTGAATGGATTTTAGTAGCGGCGAAGCCCCTTAAGATCTTGGGCGGTCGGCGTCTCATGTCGTCGTCGTCACCATCGTTTCATGTAGTCACCGTCTAAAACACCGGGGCACTCGTTTACGCCTCGTGCTAGAACGTAACGCGAGCTAAAAAAACACCCGGACAATCGCTTAATTATCGCGATATAACGCTTTGTGCTTCAAATACACGACACTTCTACAGCAAAGTTCTATACTTCTACCGCCCAACGGTTTCACCTCCATTGGCAAAAACGCCACGGCGCCTAGAATACACGTATGTACTGCATGCTTAGCCCGTCCCCCGGTTTCACATTGGTGGACATGGGCCGAATTTAATTTGTGGTATTACATATTAACAGAACAATGAAGGTGAAGCTCAGAACGCATTTGATAGTTCTTAGGAGACAATTTTAATCTGGCGTAATAGAGGGCTACTGAAAACCAACCGGCCAACTAAAACGCTTTTGTTTGCTGCTACGGCATCTATGTATTTAGCGCGAAAGAAATCACCCGTGTTTAAAACTAAAAAAAAAAAAACACCTGTACGTAAAACTTTACGCGGCCATCTTCTCGTACCAACTAGGCAGGGTTTGAACGCCTTAATTTATTAAACGCCTAAGTCACTCACACGTGCGCAAAGTACGCACAATGCTAAAATGTAATAGGCATGGGAATTTTTCGCAGTCGTGTTTATTTGTGGAATGGTCGATCGGGAGCCCAAGTAGTTATGCTGTATAATGCGTCGGGATAAACGTTCTTGGTGTGAACGCCATAGATTTATGTTTGACGAACGGGCGTTACGGGCCACGCAAAATCGGTGGCGCAATAAAATTTGACGTTGTGGTCCGGGAGAGTCTTGTATTTTGAGCTGGGTAAAAAGCAGCAGGATGAGAGGAGGTTTGGTAGAGGTGTCTTGAGCAAGGACGTCGCAGAGCGCATCATGAAATGAAGGAAGAGAGCAGCTCCTAATCCGCGTCCGTCGGTGTCGCACGTGCCGTACGAGTCGCCTTGGAAGGTGAAGGCACCGGCGGGGTTGAACAGGAGCCTACTGACAACGGCGAGCGCCTGGAACCAACTTCCGAGTTTGCTGCCTATGTGGCTCTTCAAGTACTCTGGGTGCGGCCAGAAGGGTAACAAAGCGTTCAACTGCAAATCAACAGAAAGACCAACCAGGCTTCCCGTGACACATCAGTGATAGTTCTGAGGATCCTCCCTAATATTACACAGCGCTACGCATTAGCAAAATTATGAAATTGTAATTGCCACGCATGTAATACTTCTACAAAAATAATTTTAATTTGACGGAATAACAACCCGCTAAAAACTAACAAACTAAAACTATTTTGTCCATATTTACGGTATTGCGCAGCTAGCGCAAAAGAAGTTACTCTTAATAGTAGAAAAATGAAATAGTTTCCCAAATTTTAAGTAGCAAATTTTTACAGCCTAGGTGATAGCGTTTTTAGATTAACTTGGCCCAATACAACAGTTATGGCAAGTTTCTCCGCATGGCGGTCTGTAAAGAGCTGGTGTCTTCGTTGCGGGTTTGTGGTTAGCAAGAGCGAGTGTGGGGCCCATGCAGCGGTTATCCAACGAGACATGATACCTTTAGGGGAAGCCCATTTGGAGCTCGGGCTGTCAGCGTCTCATGTCGTCGTCGTAACCATCGTCTCATTGCAGTTACGCTAGTAAAACAGCGGGATACTCGTTTACGCCTCGCGCTAGAATTAACAGAACGCGTGCTAAAAAACACCGGGACACGCGTTTACGGCTCGGGCTAAAACGCTTGACACCTCGGTGTTCAGCCTACGCTAGGACTCGCGCCAGAATTGCTGAACACGAATATGCCGAATACTCTGGATAGCCATTGCGTTAATGATAGTACGTCATTATAATTTATTGTACGACCCGGCCCGCTCGATATTGCTGACAAGTGTCCCCACGTCTACGCAAGGGCCGTCAAGTTTGCTAATGTAACTCAGAAGAAAAATATATTTACTCGTTTGAAGCACGCCATGAACCAGGATGAATTAAAATATTCCTTTTAATACCTTAGGGAGTGGTGATAATATGAACGCGTGCCCATTGATGCCCGGATCCCTCCTATCCCTTACCTTCTGCATATTGTTAATAACTTGTAAGCTGACGCGGATGTTTTACGGCGTAGTAAGGCCGTTTATAACAACGTCACGCGTGCGGGGATATACAAGGATGTTTTAAAAAGTCCGAGAAAAGCATTGAAATATCTCTTTACGAAAACAGTTCAAATGCCAGTATGTGCTACTAAAAGATACCCGGAAAGCCAAAAATTTTACTCAGGTGTCAAATTTATGCAGCAGTAACATATATTAACTCTGCCTGACCAAAAGCCTGCGTTAAAACGGGATGCAGCGCATTAATCCGAGCTGTAACAATCAAGAGAATTTGTACTCTGACCGCGTTAGTGCAGACAACAATAGCAAATAGGCTCAAGACACAACTTTTAATGAAAGAAGGCAGTGAATTTAAATTTTTGGAGAAGCAATAAATGACCGTTGAACAAAAAAAATTGCCCGAGCATCTGCTCCTACCGTTGCAAATGTCGACAAATGACGATAGCCTTTGCCGCTATTTGCCAAGTAAGTGCCTCCCTTTGCTTTCCCGCTCACCTCTCGTGCTGTTCCTATTCCCTCGCGATCCTCCCAAGGTAAACACAGTAAATGTTCCCTTAAGTCAATTTAAATTTACCGCGTACCACTGCTTCAGGCTGGATTGTCTATGCCAGAGCTGCCGTAGGGCGGAGATGCGCGTGAATTGAGTCGTCTTTTATAGAACAACGTTGCCCTTCTCCACGTGCGTCCAAAGCGGAACATGGAACCTATCTAGTGGAACATTTCGTTGCTGTTGTCGTTTGATTTCTTAAACACCTCCATTAGGTACTGGAGCGCTGGCAACAGCAGGCGACTATTTTCTGCAATTGCTGTAGTATTTCAATTGCTATTGCAAAAACCAAGCATTCAAGAATTGCGTAATATCTTGTTCTTGTTCAACAATGTTGAGAAGTATGAGCCTCAACACCGCACTTAACGTTTACATTTGGCTGTGAGTATATGAGACTTTTGCGTATTTTTATTTCACTTTGGCCGGGTTGCTGAATCGATTCGCAGACAGACAGACGAAATATTGGGCGTTTAAGTAGTCCGAGAAAGCCTATCGTCTTCAAAAGCGGGCGTCTGCAGCAGACAAGCGGATCCTTCAAAACCATTCTATAGTGCGAGGCACACCTTGAGATTCCGGTCCCGACGTGGGAACGGCCCGCTTAGTGGTTAATTATCACTACTTGCGGGACCACATAAAGTTTTCCGTATATCCATACATCCATGGCACGAGGCGTTCCACAGCACGAGGCGTTCCACAGCACGAGCAGTCCCAAAAGGTGGCCGTCAATGCCAGAGCACCGCAGATGAAGAGAGCTTAAGAACAGGCATGAAGTTCACCCCCTTCATACACGCTGTCCTTACACGGCGGCAGGGAAGAGTAGCGGCGAAATGCGTAAGTGGAAGAGCGAAGCCAATCCAACGCGTTAAGATGGATCTCGATGCAAACTGTCTAAAACGGCATGATCCGCCGTATCAGGCGTTGAACTGTACATTCATACTTTCCCATTCACCAAGGCTCCAAAGTAGCGCTCAGGTGTCCTGTGACTTTTCTAGTATAAGATACACTGGGCGAGGTTGAGTAGTTTCGCGTGGGCCCTCAGGGGGCATGCTGAGCAGGCGCAAGGAACACTGGATTGGATTGGATTACTAGATTAAATTGAATTGTACTGGATTGGATTGGGTTGAAAACCCAATCCAATTTTAGGGCGGGTGTGTAGAGAAAAAGGTCTGCACATTCACCGGTCTGCGCATTCCAGAGGAGTGACGTTATAGCGACGGCAGACGCACTGGCGCCGGCGCGTGCCCAGCTGTGCGCCTCCGTTGCCCTGGAGCCAAGTCTGACGCTGCGCCGGAGCCGCTTGATAGCCATTTCGCGTGGCTCCTGGAGGACCGTGCTGCGCATGCGCGAGGAGCAGTGACTGGACTGGACTGGACTGGACTGCACTGGATTGGATTGAACTGGACTGGACTGGACTGGACTGGACTGGACTGAATGGGATTTAATTGGATTGGATTGGTGAACCTTAGCTCACGCTACATATATCCTGGCATAGCCGAGCTAAGCCACTGCTAATTTGTTTTTGTTCTTCACAAGCGCGAAATAGAGTTTACAGATAGGCGAAGAGAACAACAATGGAGGAGGTCTCCCGAAGCGTTCCTGTAAGGTAGACTAATATCTGTTCGCATTGCACGCCCTGTACCTGGTTTTTCACGCACTAGCCTTCCCCGTGAAGGCTACACCAGCAGCACAAATTTCCGCACAAACAGTGCTGCACTTTGTGTTTAAAATTAGTCACCTTCCGGGCATGCTAACACAACGGCTTCTGTATGGGTACTGCACTCTACACCTTTATCATTATCTCGCCGATAAAGTCAAGTTCCGGCTGGTGACGTAATGATTTGGAGAGAAAGAGATTGCCGGGTTCATGTGTATACGACAAAGTTCGTACAAATTTGATAAGGAGTGCCTTCCTGTTTTTTACGTTCTGTCATCGGTTGTATGTTGCAGGGAGGCTTCACCCGTAATTTCGCTGCACGTTTCCCCTATCGTTCCAGCCAATTGTGTTTTTTTTTTTCATTTGGCGGCGTCGTCGCACAAGGCTTGGATCACCTTCCGTGGTGACGTTAGGAGCAGTCACAATATAAACAGTTTAGCGCACGCAGTTCTACGCAAGAAGTTACTTTGCTCATTACTTAGCGTCGTCGCAGTGCGCATGCGCCGTACGCAAGGTTGGTTTCGCTTAGAAGCAGCAAGACAACTCGCTATTTTAGCATAACAGCGTGCGAACGCTGCACAGCTATACTCGGGTACCTGTTAAAAACGGCAGTAGCTCATGCAGTGTATCACTTCGCCAACGCGATGTAAGAGGGTTTCAACACGCCCGCGCGTTTTAAAAGAAGTATGCGCGTCATGCTCTTGTTTTCGGACGTACATTTTTGTCGTCGCTGCAGAAATATATAAACATATTAAAGGCGAGAAATCATGAAAATTATTAATATGAGGCTCGAAATACCCGCTTTAAGACACTTTTTTGGCCACGCGGAGAAACCGAAACTTCCGTTTTCCTTCTTAACTTGTCCTTGGGTATGGCGTTCTGTTTCGAGAGCCAACATGGCGGCCAGCAGTGCAGGTCCCCTCCATGCTTCTGCTATCCCGCAGACTGTAATTTTCCTCTTATAGCACAAGTTTCGTCCTCATATGTCTTCAAGACGTCGGCGAGCTCTCATGCTGCCCTCGCGGGACGCAAAACCGACGTGATTTGGCTGATTCCCCAGCTGGGCGGCGGAGCTGGGACGGCAGCCGACGCAGCATGGGTTGTGGTTCCGTTCGCTTCACAATCGAGGAGTGCGACGCTGCGGTCCTGTGTGAGGACTGTGCTTAACCTTTGTGGAATTATTTTCACTAGCCGCGAGGAAACCGTGCATAAGGTATGCACGACGTAAAAATCTAAAATCCTTCTCGGGTGGCGCCAGGATACAATGATTTCTTTGCACACCCGGCAAATCGGAGAGAGGACCTTCACGAGACAGTCGATTGAAGTGGTGTTAAATCTGCTACTCCGCTCTCACAGTGCACGCCGCGGCGTAATGTTTGTTCGCAAGACATGTCTGGATTGTTTCGTCGTTGAACAAAATGTGTGCGCCCAACACTTTCTTTGGTTCGAGGCGTTGTCTGTGATTTCGCGACGCAAGTGTAAAGGGGCGTCCATGCTTACCACACCGTGGAGCGTGATAGATATGCGTATCACGATTTGCACGTTTTTCGTTCACAATAACGTAAGGGATGTTGCTTGCACTGGTTAGGATTAGTATAGACCAATATTTCAGTGGCGTGTCTGACTACATGAGTAATTTGCTTCAAAACGCATTTAAGATGTGACCCACATAGCATAATAGGCGCTACGAATTCGGTGTAACAGGTAGCGCAGTAAGCGTTAGCGTATCTCGACGCAATTGCTAGAACTTTTCTTGCGGTCCCGAAGTGGCGTGCCGCTAAACATTAAACATTTAGCGTACGCAAAGGAAGCCAATGCTATACTAAAACTCTGTAATGTTTCCCCTTTTATTTCTATGTTGGTCGCCTAACTCTATTTGGGTTACATGTCCCTTGTATCGCTAATAATTTACGGAAAACTTATCGAAATAACTGCCGTTATTCTTACGATGCAGCAGCTGAGGCCCTGCCTATAAAGGTAAATTTATCAGGCAACGGAATAGGCGTCCGAAATATCTCTCAAACAGTCAAGAACACAGTGTCGCATAATTATTGCTGTATATCCTACATTTTTTCGAGCAAGGTAAGCGCCCTCAATACCGCGAGATGTTGCTGTAAGTGAGGCGAGTGTTTAAAAAAAATACTGTGTTTACTGTTCACTCTGGATGGTATCCGAGAATAGGCCTGGACATGCACTGAACGTATGAGAGTGATTAGAAGCACCGAAGACGCCATAGACGCGGTAAAATATCACTTCGTGAGCAGTTTTGCTCCTGCTTCAATTGAAAATGAGGCCTAAATGGAGGGTCATTCACCAGCAAATAAACACGCCGTTACAATAACAGATATCTCTCGAACGCTTACTGTCCTCTTTCGCACGCGTTCCGCCACTCCTACGATATTCTTCCCGGCTATATAAATGAACACTTTACCTTGTCGGAGTAATCCCCTTCCATTATTGAAAGAGAACGAGAGAACAGCGTTCGAAAGTTTTCAAAGCCATGAAGACGCGTCCCCATATAACCCGTCGATGCAAGAAGCAGATAGCACACTTCTAGTGCGAAAACATTATTGCGTTATGTTTCGCCGCTTTGGCATAATATTTACGGAGTGAACAGCTGCGTCTTATTCAGAAAAAAAAATTACTGCTGACGCGTGTACAAATCTTCACTGCAAGAAGGGTCTAATCACGAGTAACTCCGTAGCCAACGTTAAGCACTCTTCCTGCGTCAACAAGTTCACCCCTGTGCATGTTCCATATATATAGTATATTCGATTGCGTAAGGGCGGCCACTTCATCTCTATATGGGCTGGCACCTACAGAAATGCGGTTTTTGTATTGCACACATTTAGATAGCGTGTTTTATGCGCGCAATATAAAGTGTACTGTGTGTTTTTGCGCGTTTTTGTTTTTCTTTTTCTTTCAAGTGTCACACTTTATTTGCACTTCTGCATTAGACCCAATCGCCCCAAAGCCGCTGAAGGGCTGAAGTACGTAAACATAAAATAAATAAACAAAATCGATGACTGTCGTAGTACATTTTGTTTATCTGGCAAGTTGCCTCTATAAAGCGCGCTTTTTTTGTTTTTAGTGTACAAACAAGCTCAGTATATTCGCTATTCTGCACTTACGGTTCTAGCACGAAGGCGAATAACCACCGACCACTACACCATATTTGTTTTTGGACGGTAATACCTCTACACGCAAAAGAAAACACATAAAGGACAATGCCCCTATAGCCACACGTTTTATGTACGCATGTTTTATTGTATTTCCCCTCTAATGGATACTGTTCTCGTTGTTATTTTAGGCAGTATAGCAAAAAAAATTGTGTCGACCATAAGTCGCATCCCTTTTATCGCAACAATCTCAATGATAGATTTCGCAAGCGACAGAGTCGACGGCTGTCTCTATGGTAATGGCGGTCAGCTTTATCTCCTTATGCCCGTTATATCAAATGGAGGTCACTGCCCTAACGGATCGCAGTATGCGACTGTAGAACACCTCGTACGCGTTAACACCGGCCCCACCTCCTGCGGTCATACTGAAGTGGCCCACTTTGCCATAGTGGCCTTCCTGCAAAATTCAAAGGGGTTACGCATATGGAAAAGTCCGAAGTTTTTATAAGCACCCACTTTTATTGGAGGCGCAGATGGGGCATTCCATTCGATCAATTTCCAAAGCCGATATTAGCAGTGACTTACCTCGGCTATGCCAGGGTATACGTAGCCTGAGCCAAGATTCAGCAATACAATCCAATCCAGTCCAGTCGAGCCCAGTCCAGATCGGTTCAGTCCTGTCCAGTCACTTCTCGTCGCGCATGCGCAGTACGGCTCTCCAAGAGCCACGCTAAACGGGTAGCAAGCGGCTCCGGCGCAGCGTCAGACTTGGCTACTGCGCAACGGAAGCGCACATCTGGGCACGCGCCGGCGCCAGTGCCTCTGCCGTCGCTCTGACGTCACTACACTGGAATGCGCAGACCAGCGAATGTATAGACCCGATTCTCTACACGCCCGTACTCCAATTGGATTGAATGTATCGAATACAATAAAATATAATTTAATCCAATCCAAATCTAATACAACCCAGTTTAATTCAATCCACTCAATCAAATCCAATTGCAATCCTATCCAATGCTCCTCGCGCTTGCGAAGCACGGCCCTTAAAGGTCCACGCGAAAGTGCTCAACCTCGGCCACTGTAGCTTACGCTAGAAAAGCTTTATTACTATAGCTACAATCCAGAGAACAGCGCGTAGCGTTAACCTTGCCATAAAGCACAGCCAAAGGAAAACTAGAGCCTCCTACGGTCGCTCACTGAAAGCGGGTATTCGCTCGTTCATTTAAGCTCGGAGAGGAAAACAACAGGAAACCCTGCTGGCGCGTGCCATCACAAAATGATACAAGGAGGCGCTGGCTGCAGCGTGTCCACTGAGCGCTTTGGGCACGAAAAGCGTGCTTTCCCTCGAAAAAATCTGCTTAACCACGTTAAAAAACTGCGATCTTTTATTATTCAGCTGTGCACACAAGGTTGTACGCATGTGTTTGCGATTATGCATGTCTAGCGCAAGGAAATATTTTTCTATATTCAAAATTCTATTCCCATTACTTCACGCTATTTTTGGCCTCCATCCGCTGCGGTGGGTAAGTGGCTATGGCGTTGTGATGCTGAGCACGAGGGCTCGGGTTCGATTCCCGGCCGCGACGGCCACTTTCCTGATGGAGGCAGAAAAGCTAAAAACACCCGTGCGTTGGAGATTTCGGTGCACGTTAAAAATACCCAGGTGTTCAACATTATTCCGGAGCCCTCCACTAAGGCGTGCCTCATCGCCAGTGTAGCGTCGACGCGTTAAACCTCATAATCTTAATCATCATCATTTTTAGCAACCGGCACAGGCGCAACGGCAAATTCCACCAAGCACTGAAGGCTGTCCAGGAACTTCAATGCTGCACAATTACCACAGGGCACCGGTCTGTGCACTCTACTTTCTCTTTTCTTTATAAATGATCACGGCAAGCATTTCATGCCTGGGCAAACTTTTCGCCGACGATTGTAGTAATCACAAAGAAATCGACTGCCCTGATACCATCTTGTCCTTTATCAATCATTAAATTCGCTTGACAAGTGGTGCACAAACTGGCGAATGAATAATAATATAAAGTCACGTGACCACGAGAGGTGGTCTGACTGGTCACCACTGTTCGACAAAGAGTGACCCATGTATTACAAATGAGTCTGCGACCCACAAGTGGGCAGTCCTACCAGTAACATTTTTGACTGATTCCGGGAACAGACACGCAGACAGATTATTGTAAGACTTTTTAAAAGAAACATAAAACATAAACTCAGGATCGTAGGCTAGACCGACAGACAAAACACCACTTTTCAGGTTCAAGTAGCCCAAGAAAGATACGGCTTTGAACTTCAAGCACTGTCAGAGATTTAACTCGGCTGTCTTTTCCGACGTCGAGTCCGGGAACATTATTTGCGAGGAAATAGGGGTGGGGGGGGGACAATTTCTTCCTGTGCCAATTCAATGGTATGCGCGAATTTAGAGTACCCGTTCCTGGGACGCGGCTGTATTTTACGCGGCGAAAGTAGATGCTGCAAAACGGGTGGCGCTATGGCGACACAGGGCTGTTTTCGCAAAGCAGTCTGCGTGAGAACAGTGAGAATTTATTCATGGCCAATTTAGTGCCTGTCCCCCTGTAGGAAGCAGACGTTCTTAAAACCTTCAGAATCAATTGCAGTTGGGGTACGTACGGATGGTTTTAAAATAATTTGAACATTACAATTTTTAGGTACGTCGCATTTGAGGAACATTTACAAGGCAAGATGCCATTGTTCAGGCTGGAAGGCAGTGCCGAACGGAGTATCCCACAAGCAAGACTAGAAATGGTAGAGAAATAAGAATAAATTCTTGAGCCCACCATCCCCTCCAGCGCCCGGACATTGGCAGAAACATGGGCTTTGGAGCCAGATTACCGGCGCGAAGCGGGTTTTCACCAGACACAAAGGTGAAAACTTGCGGAAACAGGGCACGTCTTTTTTTTGCTTATCGCTATTTTACATTTCTTTAGAAGCCGTTCAAGGAAATAAAGCATTTGTTTGCTATAGGCAGCGGTCTTCCCGTTGTCCTTCCTCATCCCATCCACTACGCCGTTTCCGTAAATTTTAAAACGTACCAAACCAGCACAAATTCCCATTTTTTGTACAGATGATACTGCTCCCCTGTGTGAAGTCCCACGTAGTAGAACTGTATAGTAGTAGCACCAACCGGTGGGGCCAGAACCACAATTGTGGCGCACCGGGACTCCCGCCTATCGTGTTGTGTATGGTTGGGAGAGGAGAGCTTATATTTAGAGCGGGCCACACTTCGAGGCCGGCAGACGCACGAGGCAGCAGCGCTTAAAGAGGCGTCACGCGATGTATCACAGCTGGCCACTCCTTTACGACACTGCGTCGGCCGCCAGACCCTACCCGCCGTCTTCTCCGCTTCTTCTTACTTCTTGCTTTCCACCCCCTATCCTCCAAACTGCGTCATTCTCGGAGGGCTTTTTCAAGTGCGCATCGAAGACGATGCGCAGCCTCTGCTTTTGGACAACACGGTTTTACGGACGTTCGTACGGCGATAAGTGTGCGTTGCTGGCGTTGCGGCCGCAGTCTAAGCTACACTGGCGCCCACAGCCGTAGAGTACGCTGCGAAAACGCAGCACAGAGTATCATCATCATCACTAGCCTATCTACGCCCACTGCAAGGCAAAGGCCTGTCCTATCAATCTCCAATTACCCCGGTCCTGTGCTAACTGCGACCAATTTATACCCGCAAACTTCTTGATATCATCTGCCCATCTAATTTCATGCCGCCCCCTGCAACGCTGGCCTTCTCTAGGGATCCACTTTGTTATCCTTAATGACCAACAGTTGTCTTGCCTTCGCATTACATGCCCTGCCCACGTCCATTTCTTCTTCTTAATTTCTACTAATCTGTCCTTAACACGCGTTTGTTCTCTGACCCACTCCGCTCTCTTCTGGTCCCTTAATGTTACACCTATCATCTTCCGCTCCATTGCCAGCTGAGGCGTTGTCAATTTAAGTTGAATCCTCTTAGTGAACCTCCAAGATTCTGCCCCATATGTGAGTACCGGTAAGATGCAGCTGTCATACACTTTCTTCTTCAGGGACAATGGTAGGCTACCACCCATTACCTGAGAATGTCTGCCGTATGCATTCCACCCCATTTTTATCCTTCGAAATATCTTTGCCTCATGGTTGGGATCCGGGTCACAACTTGGCCTAAGTGGATATATACGTTTACCACTTCCACTTCTTCGACACCTATCTCAAACCACCGTGCTGTCCCGAGGTTATTAATCATTACTTTACTTTTCGGCGTATTAATTTTCAGGCCCGCGGTTCTACTCTGTTTGTCCAGTGCGGAAAGCATGCTTTGCAATTCGTCCCCCGAGTTACTTAGCAAGGCAACGTCATCAGCAAATCTGAGGTTACTGAGGTATTCTCCATTAACCCTTACTCCCACCTGTTCCCAATCCAACGTTCTGAATACTTCTTGTAAACATGCTGTGAATAACAATGGAGAGATTGTGTCTCCTTGTCTGACGCCCTTCCTTATATGTATTTTACTGCTCTCCTTATGCAGGATGATGGTAGCTGTGGACCCATTGTAGATATTCTCTAGTATTTTTACATAATGCTCATCTACTCCCTGGTTCCGTAATGCCTGAATAACTGCTAGGGTTTCGACCGAGTCGAATGCTTTTTCATAAGCATTGAAGGCTATATATAAGGGTTCAGTATACTCAGCGCACTTCTCTATCACCTCATTGATCGTGTGAATATGGTCCATTGTTGATTAGCCTTTACGGAACCCTGCTTGTTCTTTAGGTTGACAGAAATCTAAGGTTGCAGAAATTCTGTTGGCGATTACCTTGGTAAGTACCTTGCAGACGACTCACAGTAAGCTGATCGGCCTGTAATTTTCAAGTCCTTCATGTCACCTTTCTTATGAACTAGGATGATGTTCGCGTTATTCCAAGAGTCCGGTACACTTGCGGTCATTAGGCATTGTGTATACAGGTTTGCCAGTTTTTCAAGTACAATTTCTCTGCCATCCTTCAAGAGGTCTGCTGTTATCTGATCCTCCCCAGGTGCTTTGCCCCCTTTCATTTCTTTCAAAGCCTACCTTACTTCCTTACTTCTTCGGTCGTTACTGGTGGGATGTCTATGTCCTCTGAACTACTTTATCGTATGGCGTTATCCTGGATGTCCCTGGTACTGTACAGATCCCTATAGAACACCTCGGCTACTGTGACTATTTTATCCCTATTTGTGATGACATTGCCGTGCTTGTCTTTAAGTGCATACATCTGATTTTCCCCAAAGACAAGACGCCTCTTCGCTGCTTTCAGGCTATCTCCCTTCTTTACAGCGTAATCGATCCTCTCCATATTATACTTCCGTATGTCAGCTGTCTTATGCTTGTTGATTAAGCTGTCTTACGCTTGTTGGTTAACGTCGAAAGCTCCGCTAGTTCTATTCCGTCGGCTGGGGTGGAGATTGTCATGGTTTGCTGTTTCCGAATTAGATCTTTCGTCTCCTAGGAAAGTTTACCAGTATCCTGTCTGGCCATCGTGCCCCCGACTTCTACAGAGGATGACTGACCGTAACAAGGACAACCGAAGCGCGAAGAAAACAAGGCGTATAACTGGCAGCGGCTTGAAGACGTAACCAGAGATCCTGTGGAATGTGAGGTATAAGCAGGCCTCCGTGCATATATTTAATAAAAACTTTTATCTTGATCTCTAGAAGTGGCGTACTCAAGGGGAAGGGGGAGGAATGAGTCAGGGATACTGACTCTGCCTATGATCAAATCACGACTACTCGTAATTACTTTCCAATCGAAAGGGTCGCACCAACATTGGCGATGCGCCTTGACAATAGATCTGCAGAAAAACAGAAATAAAACCAAAAGAAAGTTAACAGGATGTACGTGAACCGTATTCTGTAATTTTAATTATATTTCCGAACCCACTTATTGCTTTCTTTGTTACATCATTTTTTTGTCGCTTTTACTTCTTTTCATTAGTTCTAGTCTCCTCTACAGCTACTCCTTTACCCCCAATACCGAATTAAATTTCTGCGCTGACCACTATGCGCGGTACACTTTAGCCGCATTGACTGCAGCGCATATGAAAGAAAGCTTGGGTTGGCCCAACGGGTCATGGAAAAATTGACTAGTAGTAGTGACGCACATGAGTAGGAAACGAGCTGATGAGATTTGCGAGCAAACGTTTTTCAATGAAGTGGCACCACGTGTTTTATGTAGAAAACGGACAGGTGGACTGTGCTGGCCGCAGTGCTGCTTGTAAGATGCGGAGCTAGGAGTGCGGGTGCACTATTAAATCGATGGAGGCTTAGATAAGAACATTAAAGGTCGAAGAATAGATTTCGGCATCGCAGGATAGGAGTGGCTTGAAGTCTATATCGGAGGCGTTCGTACTGGATTGGGCATGAACTGTCTGAATATGATGGGGAAAATGAAGGTGATTAGGTAACCCAGTCGAAAATGACGACAAGAAAAATTCTGTAGTTTGTCGTATTTTCGCGTGTCGTAGTCTCGTCTTGTCGTATTTTGGTCGTATCGTGTTTCTGATGTTCTGTCCTGTGTCGCATTCCTCTCCTGATTTTTATGTTCCCTCGTGCGGAATTCCTGCCCTGTCGTGATTCTGGTGTTCCACCGATAGTTGCACATGGTTTGAATGTTATTGTACATTGGGAAGAGTAGCATAAATGCCACTGCTTTTGTGACTACGGGAATGTTTGTCGTTGAGGAAATTGACTTTGTTGTTGCGACAGAAATTTCTGTCGTAACAACAGATAGCTTTGTCGTTACAAGAGGACTTCTGTTGGCACAACAAAGTTATGTTGTCGTACGACATAATTCTTGTTAGGTTTGTGCGGTATTCCTGTTGTGATTTTAGAGACTTGGAAGGCGCCGCATTTCCTTTGTAAGTGAGCGAGTGAGTGAGCGAGCGAATGAAAGGGATGCTCAATGGACGACAGTGATGACGTGCTCATTAGCAATACAAGAAGACACCTCAAACTTTTGGTGACTTCACACGAGGAACGGCTACGCTATCGACAGCCGAATCCCGCCAGGCTTGCTACTGTGACAAGCCACACTAGTAGGAATGAGTGTGCAATGCTACAGCTACGTGGACAGTAAGCCATTTCGTAGTTCCAATACCAGAGCCTTTATTTTTTACAGCGAATCTCTGCGCCGACATCCACCATCATTTGATAATTTTTCTTCGGAAGTGTTTAAATTATGCAACTTGGCAATGTGTACTTTTTTTTCGGTCGCCGATGATTTGAATGTGAGTGTATATAACATATTTAGCAGGAACAACATCCAACTGAGCAACAACACGAAAATAAAATCGCAAAGTATCCTTCGGGCAAGGCATGATATTCAGAGCGATTTTTTTTTAATTAATGACTGCACCACTGGCCGCAGCCATGTGCCGTTAAAGGGGCTATAAAAACTTAAATAAATCTTGTTCAGTTTGAAAGTTCTAGCCTTTGGTAACTGACTGAGCGGCGTTCCAGCCGGGAAAGGCGTTGTATAAATTAAAAAAAAATCGCAAGAAATATAGCGAAACTCAAATCTTGCGCTACAGTGACGTATTAAGGGCAGCACTAACGTGATATAGGCACGCACTAAAAACAAAGTTATCACACATAACTATATACATTATCATTCAAGTGATGCGACCAAAGGGAACTAGAGCTCCCACAGCAAACACGCGCCCAATCATGTTTCCTGGCTGTCTCTTAGCCATCCTTTTGTAATGCCCGAAACTAATTTTTTGCTTAGGATATCGAAAACACTTTGTGACCTAAATTGTGGTGCACAAAATTCCCCTGAGATGCCGGTCCGTCTACATCAGACAAACCGGCCGTTGCCTGAATGGAAGGGCCTGAGAGCATGCTGCTTCGCTCCAAGCAACCCCTTCCGGCCACCTATCTATCCACGTTCGAGACTGCCACTGTGGAGCCTACTTTCAAGAAATCGGGGTTATCGGAAGGAAGAGAAGCAGGATCGGACGAGATATAGTACAAGCATTAGCGATGGACGAAGCTGGAGATAGCTGCGTCAGTGTGACCTCTGCGGCCCTGTCGGGAAGCGAAAAACAGTTTCTGCGCAGCGATCTTCGGTAATCATATCACTAGCCGGCCTGAATAAATTTCATATTTTAACACGAAATTGTTTTATTCCCGGATACATGAACATTTCCCTGACGTCATATCCGTCACGGAAGTGACGCCAGTACAGCGAAGCAAGCTGCCTGTAAAGGGTGCACCCTTGACACAGTCTTCTTGCGGGGAAGCAACCTTTCGCACTAAAGATTACGTTATACTTAGGGTTGTTCGTTTTCGGTTTGATATTTTAACACGAAAGTGTTTTATGCCGCGATAGCCCAAGATTTTACTGACGTCATATCCATCACGGAAATGACGCCAGTACACCTTTGGCAAAGCGACCCGCCAGCAGGACGTCGCTCGCCAAGCACACACACAAGATCACCGCCCGACCCACAAATCATGCCCAGCTGCATATTTCATTGCACATTTCACTTTCGTGTTTTACTGATCCCCATGACAGAGGAATCAACCACAGTTTTTTTGTGTATATATCTGTTTTTCCTTCAGTAAAATTTCAGTTGTTAGTCAGCAGTGTGTTGTGTACCTCCCTCTTCCTTTGCGTTCGCTTTATTCAAAGTGATTTCCATTGAAGATGTACCAACTAGCACAGGCCAGAGCTGTTCTGCTAAAACAACTTCCGACATCAGAAATATGAAATAAGAAAAGAATCTGGTTCACTGCCACTGGGTACGGTCTGGTACGGACTCTGGGAAGCACTGGACACTGGAAAACGCTGGACACCGGCTCCCCACATATCAGTTGAAGAAGAGATATACATTGATCAGGATGATTCATAACGTAAAGTTTGAATTGCTGTCATTTGTATTACTGCGTCAATGCACAATTTCGCTTATCGGTCAATTGCCGATTGAGCCCCGGGCTCGATGCGGATTGACACGCACAAAGAAGACTTTTTTAGCACCCCGAAGTATGTGCTTCCCTTTCGTTTTTTTTTTAATTTGTGAAGGTCCGGGAACCTTTGTCTGTGAACAGATGGTGTTAAATGCCTCAAAAAACACAAATTGAGAGAGAAGAAAATATTGTTTAAATTTTTGCTCCCGGACAACATTCGACATAAAATGGTTAGGCCAACGGCAACGGCGAGATTCTGTGACCTCATAGAGAAATGCCGTACAGTGCCAAGAGGGTTGCTGCTGCTTCGTTTGCTTTCGTTATCATCACGATTATATTAGCTTGGAGTCCACCATAAAGTTGGTACCATTGTTATCGGGACAAAGGGGTCTTTCTATTAAACAAAACTTGGATATTGTTTCATGGCCCCTATAAGCGTGCGTCGTTGACCGTTGGTTCCACTTTTGTGTGAAAGTAAGATTATACTGACACTAGGCTCAACGCGCTCGTGTAGAATAGTATCTGACTGCATTCCCAGGAAAACGACCGTCAAAAATTGCAACATACGGTAAGCATTTACATATGGAATCAAAACTCGATCCAACCAAACCCAATCTTAGAAATTTCCCGCTCTAAAGAAGAAATTCTGATTCACAGACTGGTCCCGGTACGGGTCAATGCTTTTATGGACTTGAACGATCGAAATACATTCCCCGCCATTCTCTATTGAACGACGAATTCAGACAAACAGAGAGAATTATAAAAGAGAAATTTAGATGTGTTTCTTCACAACGCCACGCAGATTATTGCGCCACGTCGGAAGAAAAAAACGAGGCATATAGTGTCGTTTTTTACCGCACTTAACAAGAAAAATTCTGCAGCCCCGCGGTCACAGACCAAGTTGTCCTGGCGAACACACTTTTCTTACTCTTCGAGGGAAAGTACGCCATCGTGCATGCCCCTTCGCCTGGGATGGTGCGAATAACAATAACCTCAAGAAGACGTGTACACCGTACGAGAAGCTGGAGGTAGCCCTGTTTGCGTGGTTGTAGGATATGAAAGCCAAGAACGTTCCGCTCAGAGGGGAAGTAGTACAACAGAAAGCGCTGTGTTTCGCGCTAATGCTGGGGTCCGACGACTTCAGGGAAAACCCCGCCTGGCTTATTATTTTCAACGCGGACCTTTCGCGCAACGCTGAATTATCGGCAGGCGAGCGCCGTGGCTGCCGCAGTTTCGACGATATAATGCTAGCTGCTGGGATGCGACTCCTTTTAGACATTGAATTAGTGGCATTAACTGCTTTTAAAGTGATAGTCCCGATTTTACAAAGTTCCCGATTTTACGCAACAATTCGCGGGTCCCGTGGACTTCCTTAGATCGGGTATAAACTGTACTTTATTTCTTAACACCCGACCTTCACTGAACGACCTAAATGCAAATAACGGAGGCCTCAGTGAAAAATTTCTCGGATGTCTGTGATTCACAGCCCTTCGTAGCACGAATTCTGAAACTTAGCAGAATCGCTGAATGCGGAGCTGAGGACGCTCGCTAGCAAGGCCTCCTATGTGCGTCATTGACATTTGCTTTTCTACAAAGTGTTCGCCTCCAGAGACAGGCAACCTGTTCAGACATTCTTTAAAGCCTGGTCTTTAATGGCCGCCCTTTTTGACTACGCTTTCGTAAAATCGGCGTTCAATGCTCCCTGCAGCCGTCCTTTGCGGGGCTTCGTTCTTTCCTCGTGCACTTTTCAATGTCTAAACTCCGGCCGAAACAGTCCATGTGGAGGCAGGCCGTTCGCTCCGAAGCCCTATGACCGTTTCGCGTTCAACGTTAGCAGAAACTGACGCTTTCTGAAATTGGTTGATGGCGTTACAACATGCTTCCAACTCACCCTAATGTCCCTTAATCCATCAGGGGTAGAACACGTGGACGTTGTTTTAAAATGAAACACGAACACAAAGCTATGGGCGAGCGTGCTTTAATTCCGACGTCCCTTGACATTATCTCACGGATCAAATAGACTAATGAGGCGCAGTAGCCGCTGTCCCCCCCCCCCCCCCAAAAAAAAAAAAAAACCTGCCCGTGTATTGGTTAACTTTCCTGTAAATATCGCCGAAAGACGATAGCCTTTTGCCACCCCTGTCACGAGTGAGGGAAACACTTTATTAAAGACGCGAGGCCATGAGGCCCTGCGGGGAAGTGAGGATGGTGAGGGAGTGGAGAAAGGAAAAGGTCACAATTCACGCGATGTACGCATTTCCAGTCCTGGGGTCTTATTCACAAAATGTACAGTTCCCTCAGTCAGTGGCACTAAAAATTTCCAATTCACACTGGTGATATTGATAGTAAATACGTATGGTAATTTCGGGGCAATCGGGCAGACCGCTACACCAATTTGTAGACACCGTTTTCAAGGGCGTATTTGTTGGTTACTTGTAGAGTAGCACGATAGTCACGGTCACGGCTAGCATGCTATAGCTCAATCACGGGTGCAGGACCTCCTGCTAAAAGCTGTCTTGCCACGTAAATGCCTCCCTCCTCTCCACCGCCCTTCTCTCGTGTTCTCCCCATCCCATGTCGCTCCTCACGCGCTAAATACAGTGGCATTTACTGAAGCCAGATCCATTTTACCGCGTTCCGCAGCTCGCCCGTCATCTATTCGAATCTTTCGTTACCGTTGGACTTCTTTTGTGTTGAACGCGTATTTTCTTTATTTCTATAGCAAATATCAACCACACATTTATTTTAAATCAAAATAACACTACCTAGTGCCGTTTCTGTATTGATTGTTTGCCTCGAATATGTACAATGCTTTCTGTTTTGCTCAAAAATGTTGAGGCCTATCAAGTAGGGTACCAGATTTATGGGTTCAGAAACTTTTTGCCTATATAAACTTCTAGCTTCACAGTTACTTTATGTTTTGGCCAGGTGGCTGAATCGAGGTACCGGCACACGTTACTGGTGTAAGTAGCTGAACAGAGGCTATCGTCTTTAAAATTCCCCCATTTGGTTGCCATGATGTCATGTGAGTCCCGGTAAACAAGGAACCACTTCCAAGGGCAACATGACCCACTTTAGACGCTCAATAAAGGTATTCTCTCTTTCTCCCTCTCTCTCTCCCTCTCCCCCTATCTCTCTCTCCGCGAAGCTTTTATGGATACTTGGCAAGTACGAGGTGTTTGCAATGCTCCGGTGTGAATAAACTTAGTTATAACGACCCTTTGCTTCGTGGTTACTGTATGCCCTCCCCTCCGCAGGAATGTTTCCTGGTTTCTTTCCCATAGGATTATTAAACTTATGTCTTCATTGTGGGGGAAGAGACCGGATCGTGTTTGCGTGGCGTGGGGTTCGACTCTTTGAGAAACAGTATTCCGCGACTGATTATTTCCTCTTCCCTTAGCCTTTGTCAAAGTAGAGTGTTAGTGATATCATATAACTACTTTCCGTGGGCGCTAGCTGTCCGCAGCTGCGTGTTTGTCAGCTGTACTATTCAAACGTCCACAGAAAGACGTATGCACCACCATTTGGAAATGACAACGACGGCGCCAGCCAAAAATTAGCGCTCGCCTAAAGTTGATATATGGTGCCGCGACTACTGGAGTTTGAAACGGACGAGACAAGCGGGTAAGCTAACCGAAAATGGTACTGCGGCGGAGAAGCGTAAAAAAAATTAGCCCTGGCTTAGCTCGGCTATGCCAGTATATGGGTGAGCTACGATTCAACTGGTTATTATTAGCTTTCCCAGTTATCTAGGATTAGCTTGATTATCACGCTTACTGCTCCTTCAATGACACACACACGGTGTATGCATAACGTGACACACGTATATTTATCAAGCGGCTCCGGCGCAGCGTCACCAATCTCCCCAGAGCTAAGCTGGTTCCACAGGCGCACGCCGGTGTTGCTGCGACGGACGAGCCATCGGTTCCACACCCGGCCACCCCTCGCATGATTATCAAGTGGACCGGGCCGCCACGTGCTGAAAGCAGGTCGGCGAAGACGCTGGGCGCGTGGGGTGTGTGAGAGACGCCAGGCAGAGAGCAATGTTCTGTACGCCGTGTGATATCACTGCTCCTCGCGCATGCTCAGCACGGCTCTCCAGGAGCCCCACGAAGCAGGTCAACCTCGGGCAGTGTAGCTCACGCTACAAAACGTAATTTCAGCACGCCTGCGCAGTGAAGTTCGCCCCGTCCCCGTCGGTGCTCGCGCCATTGAGCTACTGTTTTCGTGTACACCAACATATAGGCCTATCTCACTAATGCTTACCAACCCGAACAGCAGCGCCGCTTCGCACGTCAGGGTGGTCCGGAAGATATATGGTCGTGATTTGGCCACCTGTTTATTGAAACTCTAGCAACAGTTGCGCGCCCTCAGGAACAGTTGTGCGCCGTCAACGACCTCTGCGGACTGCAGGGTCCACAAACCGTTGCTGCTACTCTTACTCTCAGCAGACCTTCAGTGCTTGACGAGCGTGAATGGCGAACGCAAGCGCCAGTATTCCGAAATTCTGCCTCGGCGACGATGTTGCGCTATCGCGTCTTACATTTTATCGCCTAAATGTTGATTTACACTGAAACTTTCTTAAAACTGATATTAGCCTATTCGACAAGAATTTAGAGGCCAAGTCTAACAATTGTCCAAACTGAGACCCGATAATCTACGGAACGAGCAATCGACGGAAGGCCGCCAAAGGTTTCTCAAGCGTGATTGATATTTGGGAATGAAAACAACGGGAGCTAGTTGGCTGTTGCTGCGTGCTGGATATAACTGGCCAGGCATAAAATTTCAATCCAGAACAAGAATGCGGAGTCTGCAGAGTCCTGATGAAAGTGTGCTCGGCCAGCTGCACAGTGCTGAAGCGTCAGCGTCCGTTCACTCTTACTTTCTTGCCCTCTTTTGAAATTTGAAGGCTGGTCCGTTGAATTCACCTGAACCCTCCAAAAGAAGGGATTTTGTGTTTTGCTTGTGTCACGGATACATCACCGTCGCCCTAAACCGGACCGGCGAGTTCATGCCTCAGCGCACAATTGACCACAATACTTCACAATGGACAGCATACAATACCTAGCCCCGGGAATAGAATCGTACTAGCATATAAAGCATAGAACAGTAAGCAGTCCTAATGTAGTGAGCAACGCGCCACTGGCATACGGGCATGAATCGACAGCGGCATTCATAATTTACAACTTGTATTCGGGCCGGTTTCCAGCGAACTCCGGCGAATCAGTTTCCATCCAGTGTGAATACGGCTTCCTACAACAGGTCGAGCTAGCATGATGTTCTTGTCTGCGAACCTGTGACGCTGTTCCTATTTCTGCTCAATTTTATCGCGTCTACCCCCGCATTATTCATCGTCCTTTCAGGAGAGAATTCGGGTTTTCGAGCTGAATAGCTGTGACATTTCGATCAAATCAAAGACAATGTCGCGTAGCGCATTCTGTGCCACTGAACGCGGTTTCTTCGGAACGCGATTCAAAGGGTACCAACCTCTGATCCGCGTCGACCGTATCGTTCATCTCTTTCGGGGTGAAGTTTTCGGAATGCGCGTGCTATAGCGCAGCGCGCAAAAGGCGAAGCCTCATAAGAGTCGAGCTGGGTCCAACGAACGCGGGCGGTAAAGCGGTACCAAGGCCACAAAAGTCGGCGCCTAAGTGTATTCACATGCTCTATCGCTTTCTGTACAAAGCGATTTAAGAGTATACGGGCAGTGGAAGAAGCACGCAAAGCGCTCGGTTTTCACGTCGGACCGATGGCAGATTTCAGAGATAACTTTTCAGAAACTGCAGTACGATGAACCCCTGTGAGACGTGGTTCTAGTGAATTGGAATCTAAGCGCTCTTGCGACCTCGTTCTTTACCTGTGTTTTTGTGAATTAATCATCCCAGGAAACCTGAATGTTCAGGCAGGTTGCGGTCATAAGAGCATTCCTTATGTCTCCAAGTTACACTTCAGAGAATACTTCGCGTGTAAGCTCTTGAGCGTCGCACCTCTGCAAGGTTATTTCACTACGGGCGGTTAACGTCTGCGCCGACAAATGAGGTACACGCGTGTTTGAAGAGGCTAAATTTGAAAATAACTCGATCACGTCTGCGGTAGAATGATAACAAAGCAATCGATGTTTTGTTGAAAAAGTCGTCGACTGAATTAAATGGGAAAACAAAACTTCGGGGAGGAGTGACGCAGGAAAGAGTTCAGCCTCTCCAGTGAGCCACTCTCACAGTGCATGCTTGCGTGATAAATCAGCATCGCGGTGATCTGCCCTGCATGAAAAGTTTCGCCGGGAGGCTGAGTTTTTGGATTTTACGTAGAAAAAATCTGTCGCTAGAGCCTGCGCGAATGGGCTAATAATCCTTGTGATTACAAGCTTATGATCACTATTATACAGCCTTTATTTAATCATGCAAGAGCGACAGTTAGGGGAAAGAGGATGGGTGGAAACTGGAAGGAAGGATCCTTTGGGACAATCAGTCCGGATCAGCTGGAGACGTCACGGAACCATTCAGTTTCATAATAATTTATGCTAGAGGGAACTATAATGCGTGCTTCGTGAGTACCTGGCCAGCACTGCAACCAAATCGCCACCGCTGCAGGTGATCCTATATAGGCAACTACAAACAAAGAAGGTCCTGAGCCCATACCTAAAGCACAAGATGTACCCCGAGACATACCGGATGCCACCTGTCGGGTGTGCCACAAAGCCCCAGCAAGACTTGAGCACATCGTCTGGGATCGCCCCACATACCCGGACGAATCAAACACAAAAAAAAGGATGCCGCCTGCCTTCGAGGAGGTGGTGCGGACTGAAGATCGAAATCTACAACTCCAGACTGTCCAGCGAGTCATCGTGGCACTGGCCAGGCGAGGGCACCCCGGCGACCCGGTGACGGGCAGCGGGGAACCTAGCCGGGTGGCTACATCTTGGGTGACGACTCGGGCCAAGTCATGAAGACACAGCAGTAGGACTTTATTCGCCGGCCCCAATGAAGATTTTCAAATCTAATCCAATATGCTAGAGGGAAATCTGCTGGTTGAATTGCGCGCCGGCGTGGCCGCTGCCATAGCAGCGAGCGACGCTTCTGCCCTACTTGGCTTGGCTGCCTTCTTTTCGCTCCTGAAGCGAAAATCAAGAAGAAATGCTAACATTCTCTTTCTTTCTCGGCTTGCATAAAGCTTCTGCGTAATCACTGCCATGCCAAGTAATAATGGAACGTTATTTCGAAATACATGATTGCACTCTCGCAAAAGCGCGGCTCACCAGACATTGCGCCAGTTTGCAATACTTTGCGCAGTGCGTCAGCGTCAAAACCAACCAAGGACCAAAGGAACCATGTACGAGAAATATGTTAAGAACCGCAAGCGTTACGCCTTGAAGATTGCGGGCTTAAGTACTCCGGAAAGTTGTAGAGGAAGTTTTTCCAAAAAAAGA
Source organism: Haemaphysalis longicornis (assembly GCA_013339765.2). Classification (NCBI taxonomy): domain Eukaryota; kingdom Metazoa; phylum Arthropoda; class Arachnida; order Ixodida; family Ixodidae; genus Haemaphysalis; species Haemaphysalis longicornis. The sequence continues at coordinate 139,726,244 of CM023452.1, forward strand.
AACGTGAGGTAAAATTCACAGAACTTCAAAACTCCGCTACCCTTGGAATATGTATGCGGCTTAAGTGCTCCCGAGGAATGCGTTGGAGAGTTCCATCTCCAAAAAAAGTTAAAATTTTGGTAATGTCAAACAAAGTTCGGGTAGTTGAAGGCAAGTAAAGTTATTATTAGTAGAGGAAAATTATCGTTCTGTCTTACACACAAGTCTTTCCTCAGCACGAACAATTTACGATTTTCCAAAAAATTATTACAAAAGGTAGCAGTAAACTTGATATTAGAGGAAAATTATACTTCTGTCATATACACGCAACAAATAAATTCCAAATCAGCACGAACAATACAAGATTTTTCCAAAAAGAATTTTACAACCTAGTAACTGAAACACCATTCACAAAACATTTGTATTTATTTCAACAAAAACTAAATTGTTTACGCGAAAAAAAAACGTACATATTAATTTTTGACGATTGTAATAAGCGTTTTTATCAAAATATTTTACATTTTTTTCCAATCAGAGCTTACTACAAAGTTCCGAATATTTTGGACCTTTCAGAGAATGGAAAGACACCAGCGGCTTGCACGAGCCTCGAAGGCACGCACATAGGGCTTTCTTACCGGTGGTTGGCACGAAATGTTGCATTAGTGAAAGTTATATCGTGCAAATACGAATGCTTCACTAAATCACTTAACGTTAGAAATAAATTGTACGTCATGGAAGAAATAGATAAGTAGCCGCTTAAGATTTGCAATAGGCCGTGAAATTCAGCGTGCCCTCGCGAATACATTTAAATAACAATAACTGCCACCTTTACAACGTTTATCTCGCTCTTAGCAATAAAATTATCAAACTGAGTTACTTAAACTGCGCTTAAGGTCATTTCTTCACAAAGAAGTAAACAAGAATCGAAATTATCCAGGTCTGCTTACAGGCGAAAGCCTAGCCGTACTAGTTGACTTGCCCACTGTAAATTGTATCTGCGCTCTTTCCTCGACTTTGTTTTCGTCGTTTGGCGCGAGATACTTCGCCCGGCTTCGACGCAACCGAGGCGTCGCAACACTCTGGGCACTGAGATGAACGGGTTCGTGCGCGGCTACAAAGCCCAATCGGTGGGGTTTTTCCCATCCCACCAGCGCCGCGCATGGCAATTGGCGTTCCTCACTTTGGCATACCCGCAATCCCCTCCTTTATCCTCTAACCGGTTCACCCTGAATGGTTTATTTCCGGCAACAAAGTCTGTTTATGTGCGTTTTTCTTAACTTTTGAAGCCTTTGAGCTCACAAACGAAAAGTGTAGCATCTGGCGCAAATATTAGCGATTTCAGGCATGACACCTCATTAGGGACACCAAGTAATATAAAATGTTCAATTTCAGAAACAAAAGTGTTTGCTTGTTTTCCTAAATTTTAGAAAGTACTTAGCCCACATACAAGAAAAAATAAATCTGGTATTGCAAATATTTTTAGATTTGTACCCGTGCCTTCAAACTAGGACTTCGGTCCTTGGGGTCACCCCGACGTCAGCCTGGTCTTCATTGCAACGCCTTCCCTCTTTATAGCGCTCAGCTAGAAAAAGAAACGGATAATGGTGACATCTATCGCAAAAGGCATCCTCGAAGAACTATTTCCCAGAAAACAAGCTGTTTGGGTTTTGTTCTCCATGTGCTACGGGAATTTCGGGTAAGGATTTCAATAAAGGGCACCAGGCTCAAAAGGGGGAACCCTTTCCAGGACCAGACCTTTTTACACACTCTTGATGAAAAAAAAACCCGCTAAATTTAACCTTGAACACAAAAGTCAGGGGTACGTCGACAGGAGACCAGACGCTACGGCCGTGTTGCCGTGTACGGTGCGTTGTCGGGCATGATCCTACAAAGAATCGCAAAGGTTAAAGAGGCGACTACTTTAATTGTTAGAGCACTCGAGAGCCGTGATCCGTCCCGGAGAATGGATTTCGCCTAGTTAAATACCTCGCAGTTACACCATCTTATGTCCTTCAAATCCCAGTCGCGTGGTCCCTACTCTATGGATCTGAAGACCTGAGGTTGATCCAAATAACATTCAGGTGCCAAAGAATTTACAGTTTTTCACACATCCGCTCTAATTGTGTCTACTTCAGGCACGCACCCGGGGTATTTGGTGACAGTTGAGGGCTGCTTAAGACGATTCATGCTTATAAACTTTGCATGGCACCATGTTAAGAGCTACATATAAGGGGTAGTAAGAGAACGATATTCTCTCAGCTGCCGCCACTGTGTGCTTTAGTCAGAATAGCCACCGCCCTTCACTTTAGTGGTGTGGTGGTTTGGAAGTTGTTATTCTAAGATTAACGAACATATATTATGGACTTAGAAAGTGTCTTGTCAACCCTTTGCGTCGTACGCAGGGTTCTGTTAATCCAGAGTTTTTGCGCTCTCTTCAAGCGCCGGATAGCGACATCAACAATAGCTTGCTTTTCGAAGCATTCGAGTTAAGCTCCTTGGAGCCTGGAGAAAGGGCTGTAGAATGAGCTAAGATATTCAAGGAGAAAAGTGTAACACACACCTTCTGTGTAGACAGTAACTTACGCAAGAACAAACACTTTCTTTTAGAGAGCTTTAAGTTCTGCAACTTAGCTAACAAACGTCCGGACGAAAAGCTCCCTGCGTTTTTTGGTTACATTGACATTAGTTGGTTCGGCAAGGCTTGAATACTGCGAAGCAGGCTGGCAAAATATGCGGGAAAAGAAAAACTGATTAATTCTGTAGCAGCATCCGAAAGCGGTAGCTTTGCTTTTTGCACAGTGCTTCGACAGTAAACGCTTTCCGGGAACTGCTTTGACGTTCCATTATGGGTTGGGGTAAACCCGTCTACAACGCATTATATGCAATGAAATCCAGGAATACTTGTTTGCGCTGAGCCAACAAAAAAGTGTCGCTCGCTTTCATCTCAACCGCCCCCAACTTCCAACTGATAGCCTAGCTTTCTAACCGTCGATATCACACGAATAACAGTACAATATCAAATGCGATGGCTTTTAATGTGCCTCCCGAAAGTTCTTTTTTTTTTGGTAAAGAGAGCCCATGGTCTAGTATTAGTTTACGACTTATTCTTTGAGGTCTATTGGGAAGTCCTGCCGGAAGGATAGCAAAACGGGAACCTAGTTTCCAGGAATAATTTTGCGTGACAAAGAGCACAAGCGTTTTTATTTCATGAAAGCACTTCCCCGCTTTGCGATGCGCTAGCTTTCACTGGCGGATGGTATAAATGCAGGCAGCACTGCCGCTTTTCGTGCTGACCAGAAGAGATCGTTTCTTCCTCTCTTTCCATATTAACGCAACTTGGTGCTTCCACTAGCACATGTGGCGTGATTGGGCTGAAATAAAAGCGTGTCATTTTTGGATCTGCCGATTCCACTCAACGATCTGAACGAGAGTATGCACCTAGGAAAAAAACGGGACTAATATTACACTGCTGAGTGCCATTTTTTTTTTATCGCTAGCAGCTACTCGAAATAATAACATGGTGCCTGCGATATGACTTTTATACAAGATTTATAAAAGCTTGTGAGATCTTTGGACAGCAGAGCGCTGTGGATTGGGAAGAATGTAACGCTATAGTTCCCTTCTGTCAGTTTTCTTTTGTTTATTAAGGATAAGTGATGTAGATGGAGGCGTTATAAGGCTGCTATAGTTCCTCTTATATTATGGTAAATCATTTTCAAAACACAGCTGTTCTAAATAATTTGTAGTCCCACTTATTTGGAGGGAAAGAAATTGCCCAAAATAGTTTATATAATCTCGCGTAATATGACAAATACAGCTTACAGCCATAAGACTCATCGCCGAACTGCAACCCATCCAGCCTTTTGGAATCTCAGCAGAAACTCTCCTCTGAATACAGAGAGTCAAAGAGCCAACAACAAAAGCAAACAGCACAATCGCCGTTTGCGTCCGAGCTATGTGTCTTCTTGAATGTAATGACGTAGTGTCGTGACGTAGTGTGCGCCTAACAGCGAGACCAAGCACGCGGCGTTGAAAAACTGAACGACCTGGTGAGTATGCTATTAGAACGCGGTCACCGCCAAAGTCGCACTCTGTTGGGAAACATGCCGTCGATAACAAGCTTATGCGTCTCACCACTTGAATATGCAATTAGATTGGTTATGATAAATACACGCCATTTTTCCAAGATTAGTAGATTGAAATATAAAAGGTGTGCGACTATGTGTGTGTCTTTCTTAGCGAATGACGCTCAAGAGAAACACAATTTCCTCGTAACTTTGCACTTAAATTACGTCATAGCTGATAAGCTCCGTTGGTCTTCCCACCGTCACGCAGGCCGGGATTTGCTGGTTCATTTTTTTTTCTTGCTACTTTACATCCGACGCCGCAAGAACCATAAGCTTTACAGCGTACACCTAATTCTTCTTATATCTTTTGCAACAGAACGTATTGTGGCTACCGCAGAAGATTCCTTGTTGTTAACCCACGTGTGTATCATGCTTGTTTCAGGCAGCCAATGTGTCGTGAAATATGTACTCTTTCGCGCTGTGGTGTTTATGTATTTATTTGTCATGGGTCGGTGTTCTTCTCCTTATTTGCACCCTTTACTTTGTATTTTGAATCAGAGTTTACGTCAACAATTTGCTTTTCAAGACTAAGTTCTGACGGAACATTACCAGCAGCATTTCCTCGTTTCTCGTTTTTAACGTTTCTTGCTTGGCTTCTCGCTGCTGGACCAGTAATGTCCAACACTCACCACTCATCCCTGTAGTCAACACCCATCTGACGTAGCAAGCCCTGCCACTAGCAGGGCTTGGACTCCACCAGTTCTCATGAACAGTTTCTACCCCCCTCTCTCTCTCTCTCTCTCTCTCTCTCTCTAGTCCGCCACCATTACACAATATTCGTAGCATCCCAGTACTGCACTCCCAAACGTCTTCCGGCTCGTAGCACATTCGCTCAAGGGAGATATTGGCCCTGCAGGAGAGTTGGAACTTGGGTGAGTTGGTGCAAAATGCTTGCTCATTTGGCGAGATAGAGCGAGCCCTTGTCTGATCATTACTCTAACACGTCCTAATACGATAAACCACGCGCCTTTTCGTATTTAATGTTTCTAGTTTTCGTTTCACGTGCGTCGAAGTGCTCCTTAGCGCTCACAACATCCCCTAGCCTACGTATATAGAATTTTTTTTTCCTTGCAAAATAAACTGATGCTTGTCATCGCCCGTGTCTGTCGCTCCTTCCTGGCTCCTGTTTTAAGCGCTGTTTTACCTAGATAGAATATTGGCTAAAGGCGATGCCAGCTGCCGTCAGAAGCTTCCGGTCGAATCACCTATTGCCATTGAGCCACGACGTCAGCATACCCTCCCAACCCCCCCGCCTCCATCTACAACTCCCATATACCTATTAAGGGCATGCGCCAGTTACGATGACAACTTCTGCCAGGGCCTCACGGCCATTCCGCCAGTTCTCATTGCCATATAATGCTTTCGCAGTTAGCAAACCACGTAAGCAGACTGAAACGCCCCCTGTGTTTTTAAATCGTCTTGGGAAGAATCAGATTAACGGTGTGGAGTCAAAGTCTGGTTGGTCAGCCCATGCCGCACATTTTAACAAAAACGGTCGTTAGAGACATTTTATTTTTTCCGTCGGTGCCCAGAAAAACACACTCTCTTAGTGTAGAATACTACATCGATCTGCGCTGCGGGCATTTCGTGCCGCACGCCACGCTACGTTGACCTCGAGGAAAAAGCTTTGCACTCAGGCAGGCCCAAGTTTCGCTGTAGCTACCGATCGATACACATGCAAGCTTTACACCTGTACGCAAAACCACCAGTGACCGTACTACTCAAGGGAGGCGGAAAGCGGGCGCAGCGAACAAAGCCGTACTTTAGTCGGAGTGGCATCATTCGTGATAAAAGCGCGGGTATATATCCCCACGCGATGCCGCTTCCTTACCCAGCAGGTTCTCTGCGACCGGGCCAAGGACGCGGGCCTGCGGGAAAACATACATGAACCGGGAGCGGTTTACCGATTGCACGCATGGAGGGAAAATGACGAACGGACACGGTAGGCCCCGCAACGCAACGTACTGGCGGGCATTCGTTTACCAGACGCGACGTCTTCGGTGAGACAAAAAGCCGGCTGTACCCGGCAAAACAGCACGCAGATATGCAAGGCCTCTGTGTACCAAGTGGTGTTTCCTTAGCTGGTTTTGTTCCCTTCAGAGGGCTTAACGCGGTACGCGTTTCTTCACCAGGTACCCGTATTCATCGGATGCATTGTATGTGCACAAAAAATGAGGGATTCCCGAAGTTATCACATCTCGTCTATAAAATAGCTTGAATAGAGATTCTTTATTGAAGGAAAAAAGAGAAAATGAATTAAGAAAACAGCGAAGATCTGTTCCTACAGTTCCCACGCGATTAACAGAAATCACAAATAAGAAACAAAGGGAAACGCAAAAAAAAAGGCCCAGAAAGCCCCTACCGTGCAATGCTTCCTGTCTGCATAAAAACGCCTGACTGGTAAAATTAGCTGATTTATTAAATGTAATAGGATAAATGAAGGTTATTGGTAAGAATACAAAGAAATGATAGGGCGGACGAAACTCAAGGTCGCCAAATATAGCCTGACGGGAACTAAAAAATCGTGTGTTTCACTGAATTCGCTCCATGCCTATATAGTTCGGGCAGATAAAAATGTGTCCGTACCTTGCTATGTGACGCAGTCCCTTTACACAAGTCATCATCTACTCGGTGTTCACTGCATTGTGGCTAACATACTGAGGCCAAAGAAGTGTTCAAGACAGTATATGTGCTGCGGTACCAGTACAAGACGGCCGTGGGCCTGGATTGCCAACCCCAGAAGCTGTGTTTTCCGTACGATGTGACTTCATCACCATCACCACCACCATCATCATCATCGCGTATGTGTCCACTTTTTTTTCTTTTTTTTTTCTAACCGGTCGTACTTAGGTGGTACCGGAAGGCACCTTTGCCACTTTACTCAAATGTAGGAACAACGCTTAATACAAAGGTTTCCAGCCGCTCCTACTAGGGGTTTGTCAAGTCCATTCAGTAGCCTCAGAATTTCGTGTTATTATCTCTTTTATGCTACTCTGGCTTAGGCTAGTGGTATGCATGTTAATAAAGAGGCTGATTTTATCGTGTATATTATGTACGCCGGGCTCGGAGAAAAAGTTTTATTCACAGTTTGTATATTCGTAAATTCAGTCAAAAGCTTTATGACAGTAAAGAAGGGAGCGTGTGCCGCTCCATACGCGCAGAGCACTCTCTCAGTTCCTACGTATCGGAGACACACTCCCTGAAAAGACATTTGCTGAATCAGACGATCGTCTGTGGCGGCAGTTCTGTCATGGCAATTTGGAACATCAGTGTGTGAGGATAGACCATTTGCTTATCACACAACTTAGCAGCGAGAACAAAATTTTGACGGACGTCTGCTGTTTTCCGCAGGCTTGATAAAAGCGCTTGATTTGCATAGGTCTTACCTGCAATCGCTCCTGGATATCGTTGACGTAACTACAGCAGAGCACAAACGTGGCCATCATGGCTATCAGGGAGTGTCGTGCCCACCTAAGCGTACAAGCTGCGAGTGCCCAAGCCAGTCGCAGGACCCAATATGTAGACTAGTAAAGGCACGCGCTGCCGTGTTTACTGCCATTAACCTTTGACTGTACGTACGGATCGTGGTCATGGTCGTAATCATACCTTCACCCTCACTAACCAGTAGATGACAAGCGCTAACGATTATACGGCGTGATAGTGGAAAGAACATCTGCTTTATAAGAGGTAATGACGGGTCAAGCCCAGTGTTCCCTAATGGAACTGCGAGCGTCGGAAGTGGGGTACCACGCCTCATGAAAGACAACGAGGAATTAGCTCTCGACTCCCCTTCGCACCTTAACCAATAATAGCACGCCTCAGCCCCTATTTCCTCAGACAGATGACGTAGCCGAAACACGCACCCTTAACCCGCATAGCTTGACAAAGCCCGTTGTGGTAACGGGGCCAACGATCCGAGCGCGCACACGCATCGCCATCCGCGCGGGTGTTGGTAAACACTCGTAAGGCGCGCAAGGGCGCTGAGTACACGTCTTTCGCGCGAAGGGGTAGCAAGGGAAACGGGCACGAACCGCGCAAAACGCAACGTTGCTCAAAGCCTATGGTGTTACAGTAGCGGCACGCAATGAAGTGGACACCGTCACCCACATGTCCTAAGTGGCAAACAGGCCACGGAAATTCTTCGCTTCTTTATGTTACGACTCTTCCAATCAATGAGCAGGCAGGGGACCTCCTGATTGAAGTAGTTCATTTCCCCAATTAGGAGGACGTACACGGCGGAAGTACATTCCTGGGGATGACACCGATCCACAGGCCTCTTTGTCGTTCAGTGTGTGGCAAAGTCGGAGTGGGAAAGAGAAGGACGAAGGGACTGAAGTGTGGATGGGTGTGTAGAGGTTAGCTCTTAAGCGCTTGTCACGCTAACTACTTTGTTGCGCCCCGTCACCGACCAGCGAGTCGTAAACGAAGACGAAAGTAACGGAGGCCAGGGGGAAGAAAAGGGGGACATTGAAAACGGGGGGCGCGGTTGTGTTTTTCGCTTGTGCTATAATTCTTGCCCCACACGCGACGTGAGTTGTGTGCGCAACGGACGCGAATTTCGTGTTCGATACGACTGCAAAGCTCCCCGTTTTTTCTCGGACTATTCACCGTAAGACAATAAAAGCCAAGCGATTAAGCCGGGTTGTACTGCTATTGGGAGAAAGACTTATTTTCGTGGTATTTGAAATGTTTAGAAAAAACACGCACAGAGAGACAGAAGAACAAGGCAAAGACGGGACAAGAGTTACGGGACAAGCGCTTGTCCAGTCTTTGGTTGCCCTTCGTTCTGTCTGTGCTATGTATTCTTTGTGAAAAATATCTACCAACACGCCCAAATCCTTCTTCCTAGTTGATATAGGCCGTTGTCGAACTTTAACGAGCTTAGAAACGTCAGCTGGGCGAGCCAAAACATCGGATGGGGTTTTGTCAGGTCGACGGTACTTAAGCGTCCATCAGCGGAACGCTAGGTAGACGTGGACATGGCTTGTAAACACCCCTGCCTTTCATTTATTCCGCATTTATTCACATACCTACATTTCGCCCAGAGGGGCATTACAGTAGGGGGGTTAAAAACTCATTTTTCACACCACGAAATGCGCCAACAAAGTGAAAGATGCAAAGAATAACACGGAACAGGGAAACAAATAGCAGACAGTATGGGAGAGTAAAAACCTATTTTCATACACGAAATGAGCGAACAAAATGAAACATACAAGGAATAACAAGGAACAGTGAGACAAAATAACAGACAAAAATTAAAAATGACAGCATGAAAAGTAGCATAAAAAGTAACACTGCCCAGCATTCAAAGTAACACAAGTATGCAGAAACGTATGCATTAACTAACGTAGAAAAGAAAACAAGTACGCAAAAACAGAAATGCACGCTAGGAAGAAAAGCGTTCAAATTTTAGCATTCAAGATGACTGCGTAAAGCCACCAGGAATTAATTGTCGCTTGCAACTAGGATGATGTCCCGGGGAAGCTGGTTCCAGGTTTTTATAGTGCGGGGGAAAAATGAGTTCATGCTGCGATTTGGTTTGATTTGGTATCTTTCTCGATGAAACATCTAATCTAGCGTCAGGTGACAACAGCCACAGCAACCGATGAAATCGAACTTACGAGATAATAATGCTCCACAAAGTTGATATTAAACGCCCTCTTTGAGTCGCAACGACGTAAACGTGAAGGTACGGATGACTGAAAGTTTAGGCCTGAACTGAAAACGAGGATTAACTAGGAAGCGCATTAATAATCAAAGCAGTTGGCTAACAGACTTTGAAAGCTGTAATAACTTGGTCTTTGTTTTATTGGTCTACTTGATACCAAGCATCGCAAAGTAGTATCAATGGGATGTCCTTAATGTATTTCGATGCTGTGTATAATTTATGACTGACAAAAGAACTGAAGCCCAATGCGACATATCGCGAACAACCTCCCTATTGATTACCACAGCGTCAGTAGCTCGGTCCTAAACCCGGCCCTTGTCTTGTTGCTGCATCTTGACACTAAGACTGCTTCGACTACAAGCAAGGATCATTTTTTGGAGCCGTGATGGTGACGTGACGGTAACTAGCGGGAATATTCGAAGCCTCTCCGTGCTCTAAAACTGGCTCGTGTTTACACAACAACTCTGTTTTATACCTCCTTAGTTGCTAAGAATCCTGAGTTGCACCGTCGCATGTTGTGCTCGTACAATAATTATCCACGCTAAGTACGCACACACGCTGAAACTGGCAGTACGTGTAGGGCTTCGCACCTTTATCCTTCCGCACGTCACAGGTAGCGCATGTTTTTCCGGCCCACGTATATGCTATTATGCCGACCGAGCAACTGAAGCCAGATATGGACGCTACAAGCGCTGAACACGTCTTCTCCCGTCTACCCTAATCAAATTTGCAGAAATATCCCCAAGAAGGCGAATGTCTAGTTCTGCAACGGAAGAACAATGAAGTGAACGCGAAAGGCGGCAAAGAATGAACGAAACATAAGCTGCACTTAACTCCTAACCATGGTACAACACCTGAAGATATTCTCGGCAAGATGAGGAGGAGAGGCAGTAAGGGGGAGAGTGATGCTTGACGTAGAGATGGCAGACAATTAGTAGTCGAAAAGGGAGCAATTGAACAAGGGGAAAAGGCACACCAGGTCGGAGTGAACATTCTTGGACCACGTGACTGCCGCAAAAAAATGAAGAGTTGAAAAATACAGAAGATAGGCGAGGAGGTGTCAGCGCTAATCTCACAATATGAGAGGCAGTTCGGTAAGTATGAGGGGGACCAGCTTGCTTTTTAAAATTGGGGGAGGTCGAAAAATGTAGTAGATAGTCCAGGAGACGTCAGTTGTAATCTCATAATTGGGGAATCAGTAGTATCACTAAGAGGAAACGTAACTTAATATCATATCGGAAGTACGAAAATCTTCTAAAGAACCAGGGCTCTTATTAGGAAACCCGATTACTAAGGTGGCGAAGCTCTGGCGATTCGATTGAGTTAAAGTTATTGTCAAATCTGTTTAAAAGAAGGACGGCGAACGGTATCCTGGTTCTCAAAGCGCCAAACATTGTAGGAGTTTTATTTTGTTTTGTTTTTTCTATACGAAGTTTAACAACAAGTAGAGATAAAGTTGGTGTCGACATTGATCGTATGTGATGCAAATAATAATGTAAAATTAATATTGGATTTATAATTGAAGTGGCAAAAGTATGGCACGTATGCAGCTATATGATATGATGCGGCCACGAAACGTTTGAAAAGGAAGGAGGCTGTTGACATTCAGCTGTCAAGCATAATAAGTTAACTGAAGGGCCAGTGATAAAATGAAGATTTATATAGATGCAGGAGGGGAAAGGCTTAACAGGAAATATATCATGAAGTGTGCGGTGTCTACTTTACAATAAATTAAGGCTGTCCTGTCACAGTCTCACTTAATTACAAGCATATAAAAGGTGCCGCGTGCCCAACCCTGCACACGTTAGCAGTGAAGCATACGCGGTCCGCCTTTATTGGACAATTTTTTCACGGTTATGTTGCTTATTAACGTTGGCTAATGGTTTTACTCAAAGTGAGCACGTTTGTATAAAAGCAGCTTCCGACGCGAACACGACTGCAGGAGGAACAGAAACAAGGTGAACGTGTTGCCCCCGGAATAACACGAAAAACCCGCGATAGGAATATGGCAGTTACTCACTAGCATACTCCTATGATCTTCTATTACTTGTGGGCGGCCGAGGAGTGCGGGTGACCGCCTTCTCCCATTTTTCTATTTCACCGAGCATCGGAGTTTCGTAGCATAAGCATGCTGCCCTCTTCAGTGCTGAACGGTGGCAGATTGATGTCTTCGCATTTCTTATTGACTGCATCATGCGATAAAGTACTGAAGGTACTATACTTTCTTCGCGAGACACCATTAATAACTAGAAAAAGGTGTGGTTGATCTTTTCAGGGAATGTGTAAAAGAGGAACGTAAAAGCGCCTTCACAGGAGCAGTTGTATGTTAAAGGAACCTCCTTCATGTGCGTAGGGCATGCGCACCTGACCCGACCAGACCTAGTTCCGCCGACACTAGAGAAAAAAAAAAACGGGTTATTCCGGGGACAACAAAACCGAAAAATGATATGCACAGAAACAGCAGCTTGAAACACAACGGTCATTGGAACGGTTACCACAGCGGAGCCTTGCCTCAATCCACGGGCGTCCCTCGTACAGGAAGGTGCTGGCATCGAGACTCCAACTTGCGGCGTTCATTAGCATTATGATGCGCCACTTCGCTTCGCCTCTGCTAGACGGCAGCATCATCTGAATGGGTCATAGAGAAGGACATAAGGAGCGTTCGTAGAGCCGGTCCCGTCTCTGCTGATATAGCGCAGTCGGCACAGCGCCACGTACCTTCCGTCGCGGAGAAAAAGGTCTCGATATGCATGGGCTTGAATCCAGGCGCCGCAAGCGTCAATGGCACTTTTTGTGACGACCGTCACTTCCGTGACGAATATGACGTGAGCGACATCTTGGTGTCATCCTCATCATCATCAGCCTATCTACGCCCACTGAAGGGCAAAGGTCTCTCCCATTATTTTCCAACTACCGCGGTGCTGTGCTAACTGCGACCAATTTACCCCCGCAAACTTCTTGATCTCATCTTCCCATCTAACGTTTGGCCACCCCCTGCCGCGCTTGCCTGCTCTAGGGATCCACTCTCTTACCCCTAATGACCAACGGTTATCTTGCTTTCGCATTACATGTCCTGCCCACGTCCATTTATTCTTCCTAATTTCTACTAATACGTCATTAACACCAGTTTGCTCCCTGACCCACTCCGCTCTCTTCTTGTCCGTTAATGTTACACCTCTCATCTTCCGTTCAACTGCTCGCTGAGTCTTCTCTATTTAAGCTGAACCCTCTTAGTGAGCCTCCAAGTTTCTATCCCGTAGGTGAGTACCGGTAAGATGCAGCTGTCATACACCTCCTTCTTCAGTGACAATGGTAGGCTGCCATTCATTATATGAGAATGTCTGCCGTATGCACTCCAACCCATTCTTATCCTTCTAATTATGTCTGCCTCATGGTTGGGATCCATGTTCACAACTTGCCCTAAGTAGATATATTCGCTCACCGCTTCCACTGCCTCGCCACCTATCTCAAACCGCTGCGCTCAAACCGCTGCGATCTTGGTGAGGCATAAAACACTTTCGTGTTTTCGTATGAGCGACAGCCTAGATTCTCAACAATTGAGAGAACGGGCTGGACCTTGGAAAGGCTACTCAACAATTTATCCAACTCAAGCTTATAGCTGAAAGGGTGTGAAGGTGGTGGCCTTGTTTAAAGGCCTGTTGATCTGTTGTTGATCTTTCGGTGGAACCTTGCGGCCGCATCCGTCACCACCTGACCGGCCCCCTGGACCACCCCCTCCGAAGCTCGTTCTACTCGCTCACCATCGGAGGAGTCTCCTGTTCGCCTCCGTCGACGCATTCACCTCTGCGGACGGCTGGTTATGCACGTGCGGCAGCAACCTACCTACCCAGGGCGCGGCGAGTAACTTTTCCCGGAGCGCGCTTCGTCGGAGTAGTTTCTCAGAATCCCTCTCCAGCCCACATCCTGAAAGACTGCGAGTTCGCGAACGCAGACAACAACAGTGCAGACATTCTCCCGCCCCTTATGGAGGAGGCGAAAGAGATCCGAAGACTACGGCGTACCAACACACGGCCATCCAGCAGATCCTGGAGGCGCTCGAGAAGCAGCGACCGGACGGGATGGAAGCAAAAAGGGTTAATCCGAGTACGCTGAAGCCCGCCGCGAGCGGCTCTAACCGCAAAGATGGCGTCCGGCCACGTCGCCCTAAGAACCCGCCTAAGATGGTGGGATGATTGGGGTTACTGCAGGAGACCCATTAAAGTTGTTCTCTCCTCTCTCTCTGTCTCTCTCTCTCCAACCCACATTCTTCCTCCGGCTCAGCTGTCTCTCTTTCCCGACGCAGTCTCCGCGGCTAGCATTTCTATTTTCTTGTACTTCATTTTTTTTCTGCCTCACAATGCGCGCGCTTAAAATGTAGAGACATCGGTCATTTGTCCTAAAACTGCGGAATATCACAAACATTTTTCATGGCCTTTATGGAATACGAAAACGTGTTCGATTCTTGAGGCACCCACCTGTAGACGAATCTTTCAAAACTGGGGAATAAAGGAAACGAGCAAAGAACTATTTGAGGACATATACAAGTTGTGCACGGTTACGATAATCTTTCAAAAGAGGATTTGAAAGTTCTCTATGACGATGGCCGCTAGACACGGGGACAATGTATTATTCGTAGGACTGCTTACGACATACCTGGAGGGGTTACCGAGGATTCTTGACTGGAAGAAGAGGGGGTTGCGGATACAAGGAGAACATTTAAGGGATTGACCGCAACACGATTTGAAGGCGGCCAAGTTGGTACAATACTCAGTTATAAACAGAGCAGGAAACAGGACTACAGAAGGGACTACAGAAAGGGCGCCTGAGCGCGTCGAGTGTCTTACTCAATGCTTCGATTGGTTTTGCCAGTGCCAACCTCCGACCACCGTGCAAAAGCCACATACAATGCCGCTTGGAAAGCGTTGTCAAATACCCTTAAAGGAGCCATGAAGACAAAATACAAGTTTGTTTTATTCGAAAGATTTGGTGTTTTACAGTGTCCCCAGCACTTGCGCGGCAGCACAATGATGCCGTATTCACTGAGAAATTAAACCAATTTAGGTTAAAATTTTGATTCCCCGCCAAATTGTGTGTTTTGGGGACGTCTACAATGAAGTTATAACGGCGCGTACACAAAAGAACTTCCACTGCGTCATTCGGCTCTGCGGGCCTCTATTGCGTCAAACCTCCCAGATGGCGCCTAGCATACTCAGCACTCCGGCGTTCCTTTGTTTTTGACAGTATTTACACCTGGCTTCGTTTTTGTTACGGTAGAAAGTAATCGATCGTGGAAAAGGGGGGTATACTTGACAAACAGGGTCACGTAAGGCAACGTCGCTTACGTCCAATCGGCCAGGCGTCGTATAAAACAACTCCAAAGCGTCGGACTGCTGTGCAGCTAACAGCAAGCATAGTGCGCCCACTACCAACAGCAGTGCGCATCGGTACTTCTATGTTTACCTGTATTTTCGTAACTTTTGCTGTTCACCGCTCCATTCTTACTGCTGTAAAATGGATATGCATTACATTTAGGCGCGCAATAGCTCGTTCGGCAAGCTTATAAGCTCTGCCTAATTCGCGTTTGCTTTGCCGGCCTCCGTCTATCGCAAAGCAGTCTTGTATGACATCATAGCTTCTGTTGCGGAAAATGAGCTAGTGGGTCGCATGGCCATTCCTTTTTTTTCCTAATTATGTAGCTTATTTGAGCGAAGTTTTACGTTAAAAGTGGTGTCAGTGTGATTCTAACGAGGCAATCGTTTGAATTAACCAAGCTTGTGTTTTGTCTTCATGGCTCCTTTAAGAATCTCAAGCTGTTTATTAGAGTTTCGAGGCTGTGTCCTCGTACCTCGCCGGCTAGCTAGTCGCAAGCCACCTAACTCGTTTCTTGTGGTGTCCCCCTGGGTACGTATAGCCCGGATCCTTTGATGGTCTTGACCAGCTGCTGGGGGTCCGGAACTATACTCGGGAACAAGTTAAGATCGGCAATAGGTCGATGTACGGTATGACTCCGCCTAAGCGATGAACCCGGATTGTCAACAGGTGCGCGCTTTTTGAAGGGAGGTTGCTATGAACGCGCGCTGTCGTTTGCACTTTTCTCACGTAGTTTGTTGTCGTCGCTGTACTAGTTTGTAAGCATAGTTAAGTCTTGAAAATCACGGAAACGGCTCGTGCCATGTTCCAAATATTCCCAGTAACGCACTACGTGCGCAGTGCGGAGTGACATCCGTCTGCGGTGATGACGCGCAGCGGCAACTTCCGTTGCCGTTCTTAACTTCCCTGAGTATTGCTTGTATTCATTGGCGAGTCGCGCATGCAGGCAACCGTGTGAGTGCACCACCAGTCGTTACGTCGGGCTCCGCGGGATGGCGGTACTTGTCCCATGCAAAAACATGGACTGTGTTGCACGTTAACACACTCTACCCTCACCGAACCCAAAGTATTCTCTCGCGTCCAATGCGAGGTGCGATTAAAACATATCTGTTGACACCAACGTTGAGAATCGGGTTGTGAAACAGGAGCAGACGACGCACGCCGGTGTTTTTTTTTCTTCTTCGTGCGTGGGGGCGCAGTGGCCTAAGCCGCCCGTGTCCGTGGCGCATCGGTCATGTCTGTGGTCGTTTCCAGTGTTGGCCAAGCGAAGGAAATGACAGCTAAACTTTTCAAATAATACCACCTCTAGACGAGGCCGGTTTCGGTGGACTCGCGCTCAGGTTGCCTCAGCTTGCCGTTTTTTCGATCCGCTTGGCCCTCTCGATCACGAGATAACCCGGTGTATCCATAGCCCAGGCACACTAGCCCTCGTGTTTGCCTGGTCTTGCAGCTCCCGGGTCGGTGTTCTCAGCACGTGCCGCGGCGGGTGCACGTGTAATCCTCTCACGCTGTTGTGCTAGGTCTAGTCTTGCGTAATCGCCGTGTGGCTGCGCCGTTCGTAGGTTAGTGGATAGTTGATTGATTGCTTCCAGAAACCCTAGAGTGCGTGTGGCAACGTGCGCTGCAGCAGCGTGCCTCCGTTTATGCAGTGTTACAGAATACCCCTCCGCTAATATTGGCAACTATGTGCCAATGTATGCCTTTGCGCGAGTAACATGAGCAACTCAGCGGCCGAGGTCCCGTGCACGCCGCGGCTGTCGGTCATCAGGCCTCCATAACCAATACTGTACAGAAATAAAGGTCGTTTTATCTATCTATCTATCTATCTATCTATCTATCTATCTATCTATCTATCTATCTATCTATCTATCTATCTATCTATCTATCTATCTATCTATCTATCTATCTATCTATCTATCTGTCTGTCTGTCTGTCTGGTCTGTCTGTCTGTCTGTCGCGTCCGTCCGTCCGTCCTTCCTTCCATCCATCCATCCATCCATCATCCATCCATCCATCCATCCATCCATCCATCCATCCATCTATCTATCTATCTATCTATCTATCTATCTATCTATCTATCTATCTATCTATCTATCTATCTATCTATCTATCTATCTATCTACCCGCCGTGGTGGCGCAGTTGCTAAGGCTTTGCGCCGCTGAGCACGAGATTGCGGGTTCGATTCCCGGCCGCAGACCGCCGCTTTTCTGATGAAGGCGAGAAGCAAAAACGCCCGTGTGTACGAGATTTCGGGGCACGTTGAAGATCCCCATGTGGTCAAAATTAATCCGCAGTACTCCACTACGGCGCGCCTCACCACCTGCGTTGCGTCGCGCGTTAAACCTAGAATCTCTCTCTCTCTCTCTCTCTCTCTCTCTCTCTCTGTCACGCGCGCGCGCGTGCATGAGCCTGAGTGCTAGAGCTTAGGCCTAACATTTCGCTTTCAGGTCTTACGCCGGCAAAGAGTGCCCACAGCTACTGACAGTACGCTCAGTATGCAATCAATATTTTTTTCCCCTACGAGGGCCAGTTGGCATTAGACCTCAAAGTGCCACGTTAAACCTAGCGTGCTATATCTAGGCCCCACGTTAGGTTGTCGTACACCACAGCAAGCTCGGATCACCTCTTGAGGGCTTCGAATATCATTGAGGACTTCGGAGGTCGCTTATTTGGGAAAAAACCCGGTCATGACTAAATTGCAAATACCAAAGCCCTTGAAGTGTCTTACTATGGGCCCACGGAGCCATAAAAATATTGCCAATGGTCAAACCTATTAAAAAAACTAGAATATGGAATACGAACAGAATCTCGTCGAGGATTTTTTAACTCTAACTAAACGTGAGGACTGTAGAGGCACGGTCAGGTAATGCTAGTGACGGTCAGCCGGTGGACCGCTTGTAATTATTGCAATGGCTTCCAAACAACGACAAACGCAGTAAAGAAAGGGCGAATAAGCGAGTGAGTGATAAAACAGGAAAATTGGGAGGCAAAACAATGGACTCGGAAGAACGGTAAAAGACCGGTTGACCGTGTTTGGGAGCGGCCTTCGTTCTGCAGCGGACAGAAATGGCCTCTGGATGATGATGATGATGATGGTGTGATGATGTAATGTGTTTGTAATGATGATGATGGATGATGAGTGATGATGATGATGATGATGATGATGATGATGATGGTGGTGGTGGTGGTGGTGGTGATGATGATGATGATGATGTGATGATGATGATGATTGTGATGAATGAGCTTGGATACCAGGTGCATCCTAGTGGATGGCTGCGAAAACGCATCGACCGGCCACGGCGGCTAGTAACAGAGGCATGCTAATCTATATGCTTAACCCATGGGTGGGCTGGGAGGGCTATTTACGAATATAGCGCGAGTAGAAGGAATAAAAAAGTGCTCAATGATTACTACAATTGAGGGACTGCACCAAAAAACAAAAAAAGGAATTCCAGTTGCGCAGCCTGCCGTTTTACCTAGGCTTCTCTTTCCAACCCCGAAGAACGTACCAACGCTCGCGGCCAGACGCGGAAGGGGAACGGGCAACGGAAGGCGACAACCAAAACGAAAGACAGGGATTGGACACTAAATCACGCCGGGAAACGCAGCAAATCATTGGCCGGAAGCCTTTAAAGCTCCTCGTGACGCCGTGCGGGCGGCAGTGCAGCTTTTTTTTCCCCTCCTGTCTTTCGCGACGCTCAAGTACATCCACGCACGCCGGGTTGGTTGGTACCCGATATAGAAAGGGTGACGCACGGTGACCTTCCAAATATACCCGCGAGATCGCAGCGGCACGCACCTGTACTCTAGTCGACCGTGCGTGCGCCCCGTAGCTCTCTTGGCCGACCACTGTTGCGAAACAGCCCCTTACGGCGCGTGCGAGACAAGGGCAGCCCTGTCTGTGGGCCGGCCTATAGCTCCCACGCTACTCTCCTCTATATCGGTACTCTCGGAAATCGATGTGCGGCAGAACTGGCCGTGTCAAGGAAAGTGAAGACCACTCATAAGTCGACCGAGCTTCTTAGGGTCGACGCTGATTGGGATGCCTCGTGGTTGGTTTCGTAGGATATTTGGGCATATTTCACTGGCGATTACCTGCAGCCACCAGGCGGCACAGCTGTTTTTAAGTTATACGAAAAGGCTATGTGTTTCGCCCGCTGAAGATCGCGCTCCAACGGGCGCCCAGAAGGACTGCATTTGCTGTACATACGAGCTTTCCCAAAATTTTGTGCATCTTCTAACGCTTCTTTAAAATATTCAACGCCTCAAGTTCATATTACGCAGGGCACATCAACTTGAACTTCGTGTCTTGGCTGCCAATTTGACAGTGAAAGGTGGGGTGGGGATGTATAAGCTCTCTGTTGGCCAGCCTGGCTCCCACGCTACACTTCTCTATATCGGACATCTTCCCAGTCGATACACGGCGGGAATCCCCACGTCAGATCACTCATAAGTCTACGGTGTTTCTCACGGTCAACGCTAGTTTGGATGTCTTGTGGTTGGTTTCGTCTGTACAAATTTCACTGGAGACCTTACATCGGCACTATGAGACGGCTGTTGATGTAGTCCGAATATCACACTATTCACGCCCGTTTGAAAACTGGTATTCCACGGGTGCCTAAGGAAGCTGGATCTTTTGTACTTACACGGTTGACTAAATATTTTGTAACTTTATATCCAATCTTATTTTTCTATGTTCAATGCCTGGAAATGTATAGGGTTTATACGGTTCATGAATGGTTCTTTACGTCTTGGCCGCTGGTTTGACAGATAAAGACGCCGTGTGGTTTTTTGAGTTAGAGGAATAAAAGTAGTGACCACCTTTTTATGGAACGTTGATAATGTGATTGCTTTGGGGGAAGAAGTGCTTGCGAGAAGTTATGAAGGTAATCTTGGATGAAAGGGAAAAGACTCGAATTATATTGACGTTGAATTATCAATGGTGGGTGTTCGATCCATTTCGCTGTGAACCGGCAAGCGTTATTTATTTTTTGGTTCAGGTCTTCAGGTGAAATGGGCTCAACAAATACCAGTTCTGGTTCGCGTTCAGACCCGGCAAAAATAACGATTCTATTCCCGTTCCCGGTTTGGTTCGGTTTCGGTAGGACACTGTGGTTTCAAGGCGGCTGTTGGCGGCACGACATGTCCAAACGCTGGCTTGAGGCACGTGTGTAACATGACTAGACCAGTAGAGACTGCTCGTCGTGATAAATATATGCGGTGAATCAGGGCGACGAACCGGCAGGCAGCGCATTCTCGACAGTGCCGAATGGTAGAAAGCAGAGTAGAAGCTTCACAGTTTGCGGGGCACTACCGAAAGTGTAGTGGCAGGCCGATATTTGGGCCAGGCCTTGTCACTGTTATCTCTGTATAAACAGCAAAGCTGTTTAGTGTCTGCAGTGACAAATACCAAGAAATCTCCGAGCGCGCGCATGTGAGCGCGGCCCTCGCGCCGACCGCCCTGCGGTTAACAAAACCAAGAAAATGCCGAGCGCCCATGTGTGCGCGCCAAAAGGCGACTGCTCAGCAACCCCCGCGAACGTTGGTCAATCCAAGCATAGCCATTTAAGGAGATTGGCCAAGATTGGGAAAAAAAAACCTCCAGCGTTCGCTGTAATCGCGGCAACACTTGCTCAGAACAAGAAGGACACGTCATAGCGCACGCCCGTCCAGTGTGATGCCCAATAATTACCACTTCCGAAAAAATTAAGGAAGCTCACACTCATAGGAACAATGTTGGAGTAGAGGTCGTTGCGTCACCGAAGAAGCAGCAAATCGGCTTGTCGT
Source organism: Haemaphysalis longicornis (assembly GCA_013339765.2). Lineage (NCBI taxonomy): Eukaryota > Metazoa > Arthropoda > Arachnida > Ixodida > Ixodidae > Haemaphysalis > Haemaphysalis longicornis. Next base: position 139,747,176 of record CM023452.1, read on the forward strand.
GGACTTGAACCTTTGTGATGGTCGTGAAAGTTGCGTACAGCTTCGCAACCTTCCCGTTTTACGCGTTAGTGAGAGGTTCCTTCATTTTTTATATGATGTGCATGCCGGGTTCTGACAAAAAGAAATACGGGAAAAGCGATCCCGCGAAAACAATGGCACATTCAGCTTTAGTTAAAAGCGTAACGAAAAAATCCCAGCTCATCTTCACTAACGTGAAAGTAGGTGAGGAGCGAAGCATGCAGTTTATAAGTGTATTCTTGCCTTGGCGTTTGGCCCCCGGAGATGAAACCGTTGGCTATAAGTCTCGTGTCTTTGAAGCTCGAAGCGTTCTAGCGTGACGCGTTGGAAAACTAGTGTCCCGGTGTGTTCTTTTACTACGCGTTTTTCCGACGGGGATGAAAGGTTCTAGCGCGAGGCATTAGAAAACGACTGTCGCGGTGTATTAGTACCGTGTCTACATGCTGCTACGACGAAATGAGACGACGACGATATTAGATGCAGGCAGCCCGAGACCCTAAAAGGATTCGCCCCTAATAATTCTGCTACACCCCATTCAACTTCACGGGATCATCGTTTAGATTCCAACTCGACAGTTCGCATTGAAAGCTTAGGATCGCTACAACTCCCTCGATCACGGGCAAGACAGCGCTCTCGGAAAGCTCTTTATAACTCTCATAGTGCCCGCACCTTGAACGCGCTTGCAATCGCAAGAACTACCGGTAGAACCATACTTGCAACGCCTGACTTCCCAGCGGAAATCGTTCCTTCCTCCCCTAGAAGCTCAAGCGGGACCGTCAAGTTCCCGCAGTATTCGTTACGTAAGCGGCATCCCGCCATCCTACTATCTCGCAGGTGCCTCACGCCGCATGCCACATGTCGTTATGGCAACCGATTACACAACTGATATTGTGCTGGATGGAGGGGTTTCGGTTGGAGGGAAAGAAGACCAGCGCGAGTTTCCTGTTAATAGCTTACGCTGCAACACCTGTGCGTACGTACCTACATCACCACGTACCGTCACCACCACCACCACCACCATACACCACACACACCAACATAGTCTCATCATCATCGTCACGTCATCATCGTCGTCATCGTATCATCCTGCTCAGGCCTATTCGCAGGACGAAGGCCTCTCCCATTGACCTCCAACCGCTCCTGTCCTGTCCCCCTCGAGTCTGCAGTTTTCGTCCCCAACTGACGGATTAATCGCCAAGAGGAGGATTACCAGCGCCTCTGTTACGCTCGTCTCGAAAAGTCAGAAAAAAAGACCGGCAATGGGTAGGTTCCTCTAGCTGGCCCATATATGCTCGCTGGCCGCATCCGGGCAGCGCATGCTTCTAGAAGCCTTGCGGAGAGGAGAAAGCACACCAGGAGAAAGCCTACCAACTGCAAGCCTATGAATACAAAATACGCTCGTTTTTTTTTAATGTGCTTGCGATGGCCATTCGTAAACCGGAGCACGCTATAGATGTTGTCTCGTCTTGGTTTTCATCCCCAGAAATGGGGGAACGCTGCTGCGCTGTGGGTTTCGAGAGTACACACAACGAAATCGGCCTGCGTAGATACAACATTGGGCTTCCTCGATTTAGCAGTCCTGGGCGGTCCGCGGGCAGTCGGAGGACTGCGTTCGGAACGGAAGCCCTATTAAGAATACATGGGAAGATCGAACGCCGGATCGCGTCTCAGGCAGTCAGTGGGCGATCCGGAACTGATAATCGACGAGGCCCATTACTGAACGCCTGCTGGCCCCTGGGCAAGGCCGGGGTCAACGTGTTTACCGTCGACGAAAGTTTTGTTTCGTTGGGCGCGCTCATCGGAAGAGACATCACGAACTAAGCTTCGCGGAAGAGGACAATGTTCAGCCTTGAGGAAAGCTCTTTAAAATTTAGTTTCTAAAATCTTTTGCCCGTGGTGGTCACTGCTGCCAATGCCTAGTGCTTTTTCTCTTGTTGGCGCGGCACATTTTGTAAAGTAGTCAATAGTACGACCCTGGGTTATTCAAAGCGATACTCTATCTCGGGCTATCACTGAAATTGGTTTGTATGTCGTTTACTCTTGTTACCCTGGCCACGGGTGAAAGTGTGCAAATCTTCAACACGAGTATTTATCAAGCAGCCCCGCGAGAAACTTCCGAGACTAACGGTGATAAGGCATGCCATTCCATGCCTACAGTTGTAGAGTCAGTAGAAGAAGACCTAGGAATTTAAAACATATCATCTACGGCTATCACAAACGGAAAATGGTCGGCTTTCTTTCACGGCTGAAAGTGTGAATGCTTAATGAGTTATCAGACCTAAATTACGCTTGTAGAGGGGTCATAATGATCCCGTAGACCTGTAGCAAAATATCACGCGTTAATAAACGTCGTCGAGGGCGAGAAAACGCGAGAACGCTGAGTAACAAATGCACTATTACGGCGAAAAATAAAATTCAAGCTTCATCTGTCGACAGAGAAGTAGGATGTGCTTTGTCGAAAGATGGCGCGTGAGTGGTACGAGCGCGTGAAAAATTACTTGAATTTTAGAAGCTTCAATCCATGCCCTCGACCAGAGTTGAAAATAACCCAGTTCCAGACTAAATTAAACAAAATTGGTCCTGCAATGGTTGTTGCAGTAGGTGCAACGACTAGCGCAGAAACTGGTCTTTCAACGGATGTTCGTATCAAAGCTCGCAGGTACAAGGTCATGCCTCTGTTTTCAGTACTCCAAAAGGTCTTTTTATTTCCCTGTCTTTCTCTCTGCTAGTCCCTTGACAAACATTTATCTGGTAGAAGTCTAGTAGAAGTCAAACTTAATTTCAGCGCGATAATGCTAACATTAGACAAAAGCAGGAATTCCCTTTCGGGAGTAACGACCGGTGAATTTGTTCTTGCAGGATCAACCGCTTTCGCCGGAGCCTCTTTAACATTGCCTAGCTTCATTCGTGAAATTTGTGGAGGTGAAACCGCTGCGGCATTCACTTGTTTACGCATGACGATGCAACGTTATCGAGGCTAGGTACGTTTCATGCCTTCCTTTTTATAAGCAAAGCTTCTTACCTCTACCCCCCAGGGGTTCTTTCGCGACCGTTGGTCTCAGCAGAAACCTTCCCGTAAACAAATAAAAGAATTTACTTGCACCGCCAGGAATCGAACCTGGAACTAACTAGAGCAACAAAAGCCAGAAACCGTCGTCTTACCGATTTAGCTACAAGCCCACTGGGAGACACAGAAGAAAAGTGTTACACAAATCAAGCCCATCTACTGGTTTAACCCCTGCATTCTCGCTGAATGCCACGTGATATAGATTAAAGGAAGGTCACACCAAGCCATGGTATCTTACATGTAGTACACCAATGTGCTAAAGCGTGGGGCCTCCAGTGTTCACGTAGAAAATCTCAACTCCTTGTCGTCCGCCCTCGCACCAAACGGCACCCTCAAGGAACACATTCAAATACTTCTTGATGGCCAGGCTATCACTCCAAGCCTCAGCATCATGATCCCGGGCCTATATCTTTAGGCCAACATTTAGAGTGACGTATCATTGCAGCGTCTCAAAGGCAGCATCAATAAAATCATGCACATGATGAGCCGAGTTGCCACCAAGAAGCGCGGCCTCCGAGGGTGCAGAACTGGAGCGGGTTGCCGCATCCTTCACCAGACTGGCTGGGAAGCACAGAATGTCAATCTGCTTGATATACTCCTGGACTTTGGCGACAAGAACTGAAGATGCTCCCTTTTCTAAAAAATATGAACCCCTCACACGATGAGGGTTGCCGACAAGCACGGACTTAAGCGCTCAACATCACCCTCGCTGGGGATCATGCGGTTATCTACGCAGACGCCTCCCAACATCAAGGGCACTAGTACGCCATCATCATGGCTACCTCCATAACCAACCTCCTTGCTTGTGCCTCACTCAACACCGAATACATGACTGCAGCAGAAGAGGAAGCCATCGACTTGGCTACCACTCACACAGGGGCTCGTAAGGTAGTCACCGATTCACAACAACCTATTTAGTGTCCCGACCTGCACAGCGTGTGCTCAAAAACCACTCCCCAAATGGTTCCATTCAGCCTCATCTGGAACACCCGCTCACGATTCCATGGAGGGCAACGAATACCCTCACCAAGCCTGTACTTTTACCCCTCGTGGTATAGAGCTGCACGAGGACAGTCAACCGCTTGTCTCGTTCAGGGAGGTAACCTAGCATTATCGCCTTAGCGACAGACACCACCTTTGCCTTACCCTGACCTTTCCATAGAACAACAAACTACCATACGGCTCATACAATCCGGCTCCTTCCCACACCCGACGCGTCTTCACTTAACGCACCCGAATCGCTACGATGCTGATGTAAATTTTGCTTAGAAGTAGGAATACTCTGCGAAATAATCGGGATGTGCGACTTTAGCTCTGGAGCACCCTCCTTCTTTGTGCGTCACACTACCGAACATGAGCAATGGCTAGATGCTGCTTGTCCAGCCCCACTCTGCCTACTCTGTTTCAACCTGGTGGACAGAGAACCGGGCGGTGCCGACTAAATATGGGCCGCAGTGAAGGATGGAACCACTCCCCTGTTCGGGGTTTTCATTCATGTCGGTTTCTGTTTTTTTTTAATTTACCTGGACGTAGCATGATTACGCTATTCGCCTGGACAGACCTCGTCAGTATCATTAACTGCATTCTCTCTCTCCCCTGGGCCGCACTCTGGGCCATTCAGAAATCTGGAGAGAAGTATTTGATCCTCCTCCCGTCTCTGCCACCGATCTCGTCGCCTCCGTCCGCGACGGCAGAGACGGAGAAGTGAGATCGTCTAACACCGGGTTTGAGCTGTAATTTTATATAAAAGAGTTTCCACTCATGTGCCTTACACCACGACAACTCAACAAACCACGGTTCATGCATCATGCATTTAATTAACCTTACTAACAATATCTCTTTGAAAGTAAATGGAAGGTGTAGTGAAGTGCATTTCACTTCTCTCTGGTTTCGCTATTTGTAGAGCGACGTGAGTGAATTTAATAGGCGTCGCATGGTTAATTGTTGTGGGTGCCGTTTAACCACATCCACATGGTGGATTGGCGGTAATTTTTTTTACTACATAATCGTTTCACTAGAAAGCACAATAATCTGCAATTTGGCAGCATGCATAGTTCCCTGCAAAACCGAAAGACACCCGCACGTCCAACTTCCCACACTCAGCTTCAAAAATTTGAGCTGTGTGCGCATGTGTTGGATGCCCGTAATTATCAACGATGAAATCAAGGTACATGCTCCAAAAACCTCCTTTCTAGTTGTAACCGCCGTCTTGTTCCCCATGTGCGCTCTCGTTGAAGGTTAATACGCAGGCTGCAATACTCTAGAGGCTGCCACATAAAAAACAAACATCAAAGTATAGTTGAGAATAAAAAAAAACTCTCAAGCTTTCCGGGCACGTTTGTTCCCAGTTCCTTTCAAAGCCCGTTCCGTTCCCCGATACTCAATGCTGCTTATGTAAACGGCCACCAGCATTGGGCACAGCTGCCATTGTGCGGGTTAGTTCATTACGCGTAACCAGACAGCACGCACGGCTGGTTCGATAAAACCGCGCCGGCAATCGCTCGAGAATTAGCCTTTTCGGGCACGAACACCGCCCACGCTTCCCCGCTACTTACCCGAACGAACGCTCCGCGTTAAAGAACATAATTTCACGATTACGCCACCGCCCGGCTTCAAAAGGCGCGGAGAGACGACGGGACGGAAAAGAAATTGGGGGAGATGGAGTCGCTCTCATCGGCAATCAAGGTAATCACTTTTTTATCGACCGGGCAGCGCGAAACGACGTCGGGGAGGGAGAAAACGCTAGTACATCGCCTCATCATGGTTTATTCGCCACGAAGAGAGGCAGAAGTAAACAAGAACAAATGCGTTTGGAGAAAGATAAAGGGTTACGTGAAGAACTGCGGTCGAAGCTTTTCAACCCCCACGGGCGCTCAGCCGCGGCGGTTTTTGATGAGCTTTTGAAGACCCATATGTTCACCGTATCAGCAGAAAGCCAGACATAAGTTTTTTTTTTATATTTTTCCTCTGGAAATGTACATATTAGGATTTCATTTTGCGTTACAGTGCACCCGCATTGCGGGCCATGTACATACTGCTTATGCATTCCCCTTCTGCGGGACAGGGCAAACTTTACAGCGCCCGCAAACTTTAATGAGAGCACAAACCAGGTGAGGTGGCAAAAAAACCTCGGTACCCCGCGCCACTCGTGCTTTCCGTGTGTGTGTACGTGTGTATTTACGGACGTGTGTGCGGTCGCAATATTTCGTTACCCTGATAACAATCTTCTTGCGCTAACAGCGACCCGCAGAGCGCTGAAACCTATTCAAACAGCGCTGTAAATACCAGGCGAAACGTAGAGAAGCACCCGGGGCCAGCACCGGAGATTAACTAAACATGAACGCTGGACGAGAGTTGGTGGCCAGCGCTGGTTCTTTACTTCGTTGTTTAAAATTTTCGTTGCTGTAGCGACCAACTCGCTCGTCTTGCGCATTGGCAAGGAACACTTGTCCCAAGATGGTATAAAAACGGAATTCATCAACGCTGTTACATTACCACAAACATTAAAAGAACATCGTAATATCCCTTATCTACTCAGGTTTCGCCTCAAATATGCTAATGCTTTTTTTTTTGCTCAACGATTTCAAACGTATGACATTGCAAGCAGGTGTAGAAACTTCCGAAATGCTTTGCCTATATAAGCGGCTCTCTGCAAGTATTTTTAAGTTGGCGTGGGCCGGGCGCCTGAATCGACACAGATAGACAGACAGAACGACCGACCGACCGACCGACCTACCAGACAAACAGACAGACAGGACGACAGACAGACAGACAGAAGACAGACAGACAGACAGACTAGACGGACATTTCCGCGTTAAAATTAGCCGTAGAAAGACTATCGTCTTTAAAACGTATACACGTATAGCACCCACTCCGACATTTATCTTTAACTATCTACGATGTCTATGTATGGCGTTGAGGATGCGACTCCGGCCGTTCCAGGCAATCGTGTCCCTTCGCTGGTCTCTTATCGAATATCCTCCCGTCACCGCTTAAAGCTAAAGCCAGAGGCAGTTCCGACAAAATCACCCACGGGCCACGACGAATGGCCGGCCAAAATCGACGTGGAGCCGTAGGAGATGCACGGCACATCCTCCGAGCTCCGACGATAGCGTCCGGCGGGTCGATCGCAAGCTGGGAGAACAAGTCAGGGCTTCTCGAGGATTGATAGGAGGACGGCCTTGAGACTGGCACCGGTGTCGACAGCTGCCGTACAAACGCGAGATAACGTAACGATGCATTTCGGGCTGCCGCTCGCACTCCAGCCAAAGCTGGGCCACATCTGCGAAGTCGATGGGGCGCAGCTAGTGGTACGGGATTTTCGCTGCTTCCCCGCAAGGCTCTGCCCTACACGCCAACTGCGGCTCTGCAGGCCTGTGACGTTGTACAGTATTTGCATTCTGTGTAATAAAAGTATTAAGTAGAGAAGTGTGCGTTCACTCAATCCCGTCGTAGTTGTGATGCCGACTGAAAGAGCGCGAAAAATCAAAGACAGGAAGGTTACGGATGAGCAGTGAAGTTTGAAGTATTCTTGGGAATACTCTCTTCCTTTCACGCCATGGTAGTGTGATTACTGAAACTATTCTAATAGGTTACAGGAGCAGGTGGAGGAGGCAGAAAGGTTTTAGTGAGCAAAAGGGTGAGGTAATGGGATAGCGTTCAGCCTCCTAATATGCGGCGGGCCTGCGCTGTATCCAGGGCTCGTTGCACCTGTACTTGTTATCGCTCCGGCGTTGAGCTGATCAACGCAGCCTCCCGCTGCTCAGGGGAAGCGGAGGTGATGGCATTGGGGTAGTGGGGCATGCGTAGGGCAGGTGGCATGTAGGGAGGTGAGTGTGCACTTGTTATTTTTAGATGCAGAGCATCTAATTCACTCGCTTTGTCCCTCCGGCGTCGTCGTCGTCGTCGTTGTCCACTACTCCCCCATTCTCCTCGCCACGCCAGCTGCGCTCTCCGCCTCTCACCCCCTCTTCTCTCCGATAGCGAACACTCTCTCGCGAGGGGCATTGGATTGGGTTGGATTGGATTGGATTGGACTGGACTGGACTGGACTGGATTGGATTGGATTGGCTTGGATTGAATTGGATTGGATCTGATTAAAGTGGATTGTGTTGGATTGTGTTGCGTCATAGCCGCGGCACGTTGCGTCATTGCCGCGGCAGACGCGCTGGGTCCGGCGCATGTGCAGTACTCTCTCTTCCGCAGTTTCCTCTCCTTCGGGCGCGCTACGCATATAACCGGTTTGCCGTTCTCCGGCGAAGCAACATCCACGCTTGGCTCAAACACCTAGAGTCCACGCCGCTTTACAAGTACGCCAACGTCGTCATCGACTGGGGCCGGCTTACGCAGTCCCCTCAACGTTATGCGCGCTATAAAACGCAGGTCTCTTCGCCGCTCCGCCTATGCGTCGCATCTACACAGGGGTTCCCGCGAGGGGACGTGGGAGTTTTTTTAGCGTGAGCTACAATGGCCGAGATTGAGCAGTTACGCGTGGCTCCTGGAGAGCCGGGCTGCGCATGTGCGAGGAGTAGTGACGTCACACGGCGCACAGCTGGCGCACCGGAGCCACCGCCGCTGTTCGGTTGGATTGAATTGGAAATCATTTTAGCAGCAGTAAGCATGATAATCAGTTAATCCTAGACCACCAGGTAACCTAAGAAAAACCAGCTGAGCCTTAGCTCAGGCTGCGTATATTCTAGCATAGCCGTGCTAAGCCACTACTATTTTTTTAGAAGTAAGAGGAGAGAAAACAAGAATATTCTTCTCCGCGAATGATGGATGTGGGAGAAAGGGACGAGCCGCCAACCCGTTCCGATGAGTCCTTTTAATGGAACATGGTTACTGATGATGATTATGATTGCACGATGGAGTCGAGGCGTCATCTTTTTCTACAATATAATGTTGCGGTTATTTTTCACGTTTGCGGTGACAAACGGGCGCAGACAAACACGAAAAAAAAGTCCCATGCTATAGGCGCTACATGGCGCCGGACTGTGGCGGACCGAAGTTAAAATGCGTTGCTCGAGCTCAAACCGAACACAAAAGCGGCAGGGGGAGGGATTAATATGAAGTATACCAGTGATTAATATTAAGTTTGAAGTATAGTGATTAATATGAAGTATGAAGTATATCAGTTGTAGTATTGGCAGCGACTGTACAGATAAAAAAAGGAATCGGTGACAAAAAAATGTAGACACGATTTTTGTCGTGCTGAAGCACTAAAAACTGCCGAAAGGCTGAAACTAGACCGTATATAACGGGAAATAAAGTGCTGTTTATATTCAGAACGAAAGCAGGACTGTCGCGTGAAAGCCACGCAGCCCTGCCATTTGTTCGGAGAATATGAGCATCGATAAAACCGAGACTCATGCATGGTCAAAGGAACCCGCAAGACAAATGTATGGTTCATGTAGGGTTTAACGCCGCCGACGATAACAGGCGATGAGGCGCCACGTAGAGCAGGGCTCCGGATTAATTTTGGACCCTGTGGGGGCCTTTGACGTGGCGCCTAAATCTAGAACACGCCGGCGTTTTGGATCTTCGCCTCCATTGGAATCGTGAATGGGCTTCTTTTTTCCGCATTCGGTGTTGAATGGTTATTTAGTGTTTCACGGTTTGAAATTTTAGAGCCATTCAAAGCCAAGAAAGTGTCGAGCAACAACCCTTCCCGCGACTCCTCTTGCGCAATTCAGAGGCTGGCCCAAAAGAAGTCTTTTCATTTTTTTATCCAACTTAGTAAGGTTGATACTGTGCTAGTTGGCTCAACATGTTAAATTTACAGCGCAATAAACATACACAATACGAGTAAGGAGACCTACGCTTTATGTGATAGGGGCAGGCCAACAAATTCGCCGAAATAAACCACCTGTTGGGGCTGGCTGATGGCAGCATCGGCTGGCAGGCAGCGCACTGCTGCGAAGGGTCGAAAAGAAAAAAAACCAACGTCTGGTCGCTGCTCTGGTTCATTCCCGTATTTATTGACCCCGGTTTGTGTCACCCATCTGTAGCACGATAAACAGTGTACGCGAAACAAATTCTAGTTACGTCGGAGCCTAGAAGGTACCTGTCTTGTGCAGCATCGCGTTCTCAAGACAAATTCTCAATTTGCGAAGGCCCGCTTTAAACAGGCCCAAATCCTCGCCTTTCGGTCATCTAGTTTTTCAGAGTGCTTCTGGCAACTTGAGGTCAAACGTGCTACTGATCTTAATCGTCTACATACGTTTAAAGGTCACCACTAAAAAGAAATAATTGCAGACTTCCATTCAGAAGCGTGCGACTCCAACTACAAATTTCCTCTTGCGGGTGCACATGTTTACACACGTTTCCCACCGCCTGAAAACGCATAAAAGAACGTTGTTTTTTTATGCCCCTAGTCAGCCCTAGTCTCCTTTCACGTCCCGCGCCACCTATATTGCAACAACCGGCCCGCTTAATTACGGGCACCGCGATCATGTAGGCGTGTTCAAAACTGCGTAGAAAGCAACATTCAGTGCGTGCCTTTCCCGCCACAGAACGCCTGCGCGGCCGTTGGTGGCGCTAGTATGCCGCCCTGGTGCAACATCTCAGGTTGCGTGCGAACTGTATTCGCGAACGACGCTCACCTTGCAGACGTCTTTTATGTATGTTTGAAGTTTCCATAAACGTACACGTACACCGTTATGGCGGAAAATAGGGTAAAAAGTTGCACTCAGCAACTTTACGGAGCCCTACATCCTTCATGGTCAACAGAAACAACAGAAACAACAGAAACGACAAACAACAGAACAACAAAACAGAAACAACAAAACAGAAACACGAACAAGCGCAGGGAAAACAAACAAAAAAGCGATACATACACACCACTTGTGGGTGGCAAACAAAACTAGCACGGAAAACACAATATTTTCAAAACTACAATAGATAGCGCATCAATAGGTGGATATAAATACGTGAAGGCAATAGGATACAAAAATATACGCAACAAACCGCACAAAAACAGCAAGGAAACTATTCCCAAACATCATAGTCTTTCCGAACAAACAAGTTTAAACGGCATAGATTTTGAACATGAGTCAATATCAAAGTCCATAAATGCAAGTCCATTCAACAACTTCGGAAGGGTATACCCAATCATCTGCAAAGTGTAGTTTGTACGTGGGCGAGGAACTTTCCAACGTACAGACAGTCTAGTCAGATAGGGTGTATGATTAATTTGAAGATTAGCTATCAACGAAATGTTCTTAGTATTGTTTTTCGTTCTAGAGTATATGTGTAGGCCAAGCGGTACTTGAAGCAGGTCCTGAATCTTAGGTAGACAAAGTTCACTAAACAAAGGGGCAGTAGGAGCATCGTAACGTGCATTACATAGAAGCCGAATATTTTTTTTCGGTATCAAAAATAACCTATTCATATTAGTTGCATTAGTTATATTTATATTGTACCTCAGTACCGCACATGTACATCTGCGTCCCTGTACAACAGCATTAAAAATCGCAAAGAATCACACAAGGCACCGGCAGGATTCGATCCTGTGTTTGGTAGACTAGACAGAGTAGGTCAGTCGTCTTACCCAGTAGGCGACGACCGTGAGGTAGTACCCGAGAGTCAAACGGCTTAGTCCCTCGCCTGTAACGGCGCGGAGTACCTTAGGGACTCCCAATATCCGCTCGCGTCTATCCGTGCGCACACCACCATCAAGCGAAATTCGATTTGAGCCGTGAGTTGCAGTTTCACTTACGGAATAATCAAGGTGCAACTCATGGCTCAAATCGAATGACGGTCGAGGCGGACAACAAATGTAAGTAGGGGCGCACCTTGGATGTCATGCCGACTCCCCGTACTCTGCACCCTCGCCATAATCCACAGAGTAGAGATGCTGCCAGTTTTACTTATTCGCTGATGCTTACCATATTTAGCTGACTTTCGTCACGAATGAAAACCGCGGTTATGCCAGCAATAATAAAAGGAGCGCAAATATCACTTGAATATACTCAACCGCTATCTCTTGAAAAAAAAAAACTACCTTCGTTTCACGTTACGAACATTTCATGCAGAACCTGAAACGTTACACCGGAATTCAGCCAACGTGATTTTCGGGCCAGTGGATCCACCATCAACGATGTTAAAACCGCATCGCCCATTGCCACAAAAGTAGACGGTGCACCATGTGACTACTTTCTCCTGGCCATTGTCGTCGGCACCTCGTTACACCCTACCACCCCGATAGAACGCAGAATTTAAAAAGTACGCCGCTATTAAACAGTTACAGCCCCGCCGCGGTGGCTCAGTAGCTAAGGCGTTGCTTTGCTGAGCAGGAGGACGCGGGCTCGATTCCCGGCCGTGGCATCCGCTTTTCTGATGGAAGCGAAACGCAAAAACGCCCGTGTGTACGAGATTTCGGCGCAGGTTAAAGATTGCCAGGTGGCCGAAATTAATCCGGAGCCCTCCACTACGGCGCGCCTCATCGCCTGCGTTGCGTCGGCGCGTTAAACACTACAATCAATCAACTAAACAGTATACAGGCCGAGGCATGCTTGTTACCGCTGGTTCATTCATGTATACAAAATTGTAAGCAGAACCTTACCCGAGCACCTATGATTCAGATATTAATATTGTAAGGACCTGCCACCCTGATAGAACGCAGAATTAACAAAGTAAGCTTATTTGGAGAGTTACACTAAGATGCCTGCAGTTCTGAGTTAGCCACAGGGGGGCCGTAGCATTGAACATGTGGCCCTCGAGGAGCACCTGTGGATCATGGAGGGTCCAGAGGTTAGCAGCGACGTCGTGAACAGCTAGAATATAGGTGAAAGAAAAAAGTACAAACAATGGCTGCGGCTTAGCTCAGCTAACCTTGGATATGAAAAGTAAAAGCTTGGCTTAGTCTGCTTCAGTCTTGGTTTCGCTTGGTTACACCTTTGATTTTGCTGTATTTCCGACCACGTCCAAAGCCGTTCGGTTACGTGCAACCCGCACAGAAGGAGGCCGGGGAGCGCGGCGTTCATTCATGGCGAACGCACCGTTCCTCTTCGCCGGGCGCGAGACGAGTCACGTTGCCCGAAACCACCCACAGCCGAATGCATGGGAGGCTGCGGGGGTGGTTGGCTGCCTCGGCCACAGCGGCGGTGGCGACCACTGTCGGCGCCTGCCGCCGTCGACAGCGGGGCCGGTGAATCACGCGATGCGCTTCGAGACGTGTGCCGCCGGGGGTGTGTCTCCGGTAAAAAAAAGGTCATTTGCGCATCCCTCCACTAAAGCACCGGACGAAAGTTGCAGAGCTTTGCTTTCAAAGCCGGAACCAAGAGGCAGCTCACCCGATTGGGGAGGTGTCGCCTACGTCCTGGACCTCACTGCAATCGGCCGGCTCAGCCTTCGGACTTCCTGCAAATGGGCGAAAAGGAAAAAAGTCGTCAGTCATCTTTGCTTGTTGTCCAAGGCACAAAGACTGTTCTCACGCACTTCGCATTATAAACTCGGACTATCTGGGGCAAAAATACAACAACCTCCATAGAGCTCACCAGACCCACTTGATCATTGTTGTTATGCCGCCGACAGCGGCCATTCGTGTGAACCGCGTCACGTGACAACTGTTTACCCGGATAAGACCCATGGGCGGTGACATGTGGTGTTTCTGTGTTGCCGCGTGCGCGCGTTCTTCGATAAATCGTGATTTTCGGAGCGCAGTGGGACAGTTAGGACACTTTGAGTAGTGAGATTGTAAGCCCCAGGCGAGTAGCGATGCTGTGCTGCTCTGTAGCGGGCTGTTGTCAACTGGCCGGACGGTGCAAAAAGCCTGCATCGCTTTCCGCTGCGGAAAGAAACGACTGTGCCCAGCATAACCTACACCCACTAGTACAGCGTAGCTTATTTAATGGCTGTAGTGTAACCTCGATCCGCTAAATAAGCTACGCTAGCGTAACCGAGCGCGGACCCTTTTGCACCGGGCGTGTAGGCTCAAAATACCCCAAAAGTAAACACAGCTGTCATGGTTGCCAAGCGGCGCCCATACCAATTCCGACCCTCAATGTCGGCCGCAATAGGGCGCACAAAGCTAGCCACTCTGGCGTCAGGCGCCGCAATGGCTGCCGCCGTGCGTCTGTGTCGTTACTCTTAAGCGCCCCTTATTTAGTGGTTCCAGACCTGGCCAACCGGTTTCTCGCGGGAACTTCCTGGGAATATTTGAAAACTAACGCAAGCTGCGTGCGCAAAAGGGGTTTCTGTCTTGGAACAGAGCACTGGAGCAACGGTGAACATAGTCCTAGTGAGATAGTTCCACCGGAACAATCATTTACGTCCAAATGCATTGAAACGACGAAACGGAACCTTATAAGCCAGATGTCCGGGGAATCATTGGTATGTGTTTGACACAGTTGGAAACCAACGTGCCGAGCGATGCGACAGGAAGAAACAGAGAGCACTGACGCTCACTGCTTGTTTTGCGTCCGTTCTGCGTGGGCATCCAATTCCCACTGTTTATTTTCCGGTAACAGCAGCCTCCCAGGCGCCGCTTTGGATTGTGAGATATACGTACGCTCCGCTATGTGGGCACACGTTTCGGATGAATACAGGCAGTTGTCCTACTGAAATGAATTCAGACGTTCCTGTGCAAACAACGCCATACTGTGGGGCTGAGCTGTGCAAATTCTTCAAGGAAGTAATGCGATTTTGCGTTGAATGTTCCGCCCTCTGTATTTTCCGCTCGAACAAGCAAGCGATCTCCAATTGAACTCGCAACGTACTCGGCTGTCTCTGTTTGAGCTCTGTAATCAGGCAATCTCTGTTCTCGGGTTTCCGTCTCACGTCAGGTTTGCACGAGGGAGCGCTCCAGGTGGTTTTGTGTTCGCCAACTGAACCGATTGATTGCTAGTGAGTACGCAATGGGACTCAAATACATGCAAGGGAAGCTCCCGAGGCGTGGTCCTTTCAAGGGAATCGCGATGTTTGTTTTATGTACGTCTAGTCTGGTGTGCGCCAAGCGGGGCTGGGCGCAGCCTCAGAAGCGCACGAAATAAACACTTCGTTTGTAATTCGCGATTGAGCATACGTTATATATCAATGCTCAAATGTAACTTAGATGGACAGGAGTTTTATTCAGCGAACAAACATTGCCCTGTCCGTTTTCCTCCCGTAGAAGCCTATGTATTCACAGCAGACGAAATTTGGCGATACTTACCGCTTCACTCTGAACACGTAATTAAAGGAAAAGTGGATAAAACGTATATTGTTAGAATCTTCGTGGCTTCCAATTTTTTATACAATTTGCGTCGTCCTAGTTTCGACAACAGTAAGAGTAACAGCCGGTTTTGTGTAATCATACTTCTTTCCGTAGATGGCAGTGTACTAACAACAGACTATTGATTCCATGACGTTTAAAACTTCACTGTGAACTGTGACAAATAAGGGAAACTACATAATGATAAAGCTGTCTCAGTGGCCCATTTCAGTAGAATGCTTTTTCGAGATATACGCATTTCAGTGAGAGCTACAAAGCATTTACCAGAGAGTTGACTTTGCCGCAAACTAAATTGCAGCGACGCGGCGTTCTTTTTTTTTTTTTTTGGCGCCAACAGCCACAACCTTGCCTATAAAAGAAACTCGGCGGGCCTCTCTGTGTTTTCCTTTGATTCAATAAATTACTCTCTCCCTTTCGCTCCCCCCCTCTCTCTCGGCTGTTAAACATTAAATGCGTTTGAGGCTTCATACGCGTATTATGTGCGAAAACGAGATGCGTTGGTGGTTTTAGTGACGCGGCAGACCGACGAGAGATGGTCAATCGGCAGTGAGCTTACGACCGCAGCTGTGATTTTGTTTGGCCTTATTCAGCTTTAACGTTCGTAACCTTATCGTTGAGTCTAACCACATACTGAGAATCGCTAAACTCAATTTCGAAGAACTTGTGGCTGGGTGTATTGGTGTATACGGTTAAAAACCGGGTTAATAGCCCAAATAAACGAAAACAAGCAAAAGGACACAGGCCGGCGCTACACTTCCAACTGTTTATTCGAAAAACCACTTGCGTCCACAGCGAGACATTCGCAAAGAATGCACGTGCCAATATGCGTCGTTGTTTGTTAGCGTTTTTAATCACGTTGTTGAACTCGGTAACGTGTTGCTAAACTCACTGTACGTCAAGCAGCCAGTACAGGTTGACACTGGCCGTCGTTACATGATAATGCTTAGGCCTATTGTTATGTCAGCGTCATACGGACAGACCGAAATTTCTGCGTCTAAATAGCACGAGTTAGACTATCGCCTTTAAAGCACGAAGTGTTATCTGCTATTCCTCAAACATCTTGTGCCATTGTTTTGGCGCTCTTTGCCCCTGTTGGCCTTGCGCCATTAACAGCCAACCATCATAATCATCATCATCATAATCATTATCTTGTACATGATGCGACCCGTGTACGGCAACTGCTGCTGCGGGATCCTACGCACCACATGTTATGCCTCTTGTTAGCTACGGACGGAGGAGCCCATTAATCGGTTCCAGCAGTTAGCCCACGGGAGACAGAAGGGCAGTCTCAATCTGCATGCGTGTTCGCGCGTGGGCGGGCAAGCTAAACGACAACGTTGATCCTGGTGCTCCAACCTTCTGCTGCGTCAGCTTCTTCCAATTCCACTCCTGTTGTTCATCGCACCTCTACGACCACGAACGCGGTACATCTTTGCTTCTACCCTTACTGTTGTCGAGCTAATATAACGCCAGCATTACCAGTGACGTTGCGCAACAAAAATGTAAAGCGTACTGAAACGTGTTCAGGGATACGTCAGAGTAAAATGAGAGGAGGTATTTGCTACAAAAAAAAAGGAACAGGTATCGGTGTTCAGAGAAAGCTAACTCTCGAGAATTGTACTTCATCCGCAGCTAGGGAGAACGCGCGAACAGTGGAGAAGCCAGATCGATGTGTCCTGAGCTCATGAGTTCGAAAAAAAGAGCATATCGCTACAGCGGGGAGCGCATATAGGAGGCACTCGAATCGTACCTCAACTTCCGAAGGAGTGAAGTAAAAACAAAAAAAGGCTCCGGCGTAGATACGCGGTCGAATCGTTAAGCTCCGCGTGTAAGCCCTCGGCCGCAAAAGGGAGTTTCAGCTGTGGCATCGATGATCGATTTCGAATGACCACCGTCTATCGCCATTCGTGTACACAGCGCCTCCTCCCCAACGCCACCCATCTGTCTTTTCCGCGTTCCCCTCAGGCCGCTCGTCTACGCTACATGTCGCTCAGGATAAAGGGAATCGATGAAAATGGAGAGAAAGAAAGTGCGAGGGAAACTGCGTGGACGTGGGTCAAACGACTGTGCAACTTCCCACATCTCCGATAGCAGGCCCAGTGTCCTCGTAGGAGAGCAGTGAGTTTGAAACGAACGCGAGCCGAGAGATAAAGCAGTTATTTCTTATATCCGCTGAATACAGGGCATTGTGAACTTTTAAGCAGCACATTAAAATCAAACATGGATGCTCCTCAAGTAAAAATAAACTTACCTAGTTCTTTGCTCATTTCACGAGATAAATTTCTGACAGTGAATTACGGTGCAAACGTTTGAGTTACAGATTTTGCTTTTCATCGGTAAACACCTACAAATATGGCGTCGTCGTCTTAGGTGAACTAGACAGGTTGCCAAGACCGTTAGTATTCGTAGACGAAGATTGCACTCACCGTCCGGTACCGTTGACTGGTGTTTCTGCATTGCCACTGTCTCTTTGTTTCACTGTTATGCGTGTTATTGAGTTTTAAAGGCGACGACCTCAAACGTAGCATTTCACAACCTTGAATCTCAGTTTCGATTTCATATTTCCCGCATTTAGAGCACTAAAGGCAAATTTACGAGGGAAGAAGGGGCCCCGAAGTTGCTCGCTCCGTAGCCAATGGCTTTAAAAATGCGCGGTTTTGTCCCCTCCAGCCATGTGACCCTATTCCCTGCTCTCTTCTTCTCCTTCCTCTTCCCGTCATACCCTCCCTCTTTTGTCTTCTCCCTCCCACCTGCCCCTTGCTGCATCGTCTCTTCCTCCCATCTCCCTCCTCCCACATACTCTCCCCTCTCCTTTATCTCCTCCTTTTCTTCGCCTCCTCGCCGTTCCTCCCAGTTTCATTCCTTTATAGTCGTTACGAGAGCCCAACCAATTCCTTCCTCCTCTGCCCTTCATCCAGTTTTCCTCCTCTCCATCTACATACCTAACAGTACTTTTTCCCATCTTTCGATCCCTATTGCCTTAATTCTTCCTAACATTATCATGCCTCATCATCACCCGCTTATCTACGCGCCACTGCAGGGCAAAGGCCTCTCCCATTAATCTCCAATTATCCCTGTCCTGTGCAAACTGAACCAATGTATCCCTACCACTTCTTGATCTCATCTGCCCATCTAACTTTCTGCCGCACCCTGCCAGGCAGTGCCTTCTCTAGGGATCCACTCTGTTACCCTTTAATGACCAATGGTATCTTGCCTTCACATACGTGTTCTGCCCACGTCCATTTCTTTAATTTCTGCTAATATGTCTTTAACCGTCGTTTGTTTCCCGGACCCACTCCGCTCTTTTCTTGTCCTTTAACTGTTACACCTATCATCTTCCGTTCCATTGCTCGCTGAGTCGTTTCTCAATTTAAGTTGACCCTCTTAGTGAGCCTCCAAGTTTCTGCCCCCGTAGGTGAGTACAGGTAAGATGCAACTGTCATAAACTTTCTTCTCGGGGACAATGGTAGCCTATCATTCATTATCAGAGAACGCCTTCCGAATGCACTCCACCCCATTCTTATCCTTCGAATTATCTCTGCCTCATGGTTGGGATCCGGGGTCATAACTGGACCTACGTATATGCCACTATAAGCCACTCTTCAAACTGTATGCACCCTCCCTTTTCCCTCCCCTCGTCATGCCTATGCCCTTCCTATCCGCACTCTCCCATTTCCCTCCAGTTCTACCTCACCTCCTTATACTTACACCAGTGCGACGTGACTCGAAGTTGGATCCTGTGACCCCAGAGGGCGGGCCTCCTTCCACTACCTGTGAGCAAAATTACTAGTGACCAAACTGTCGAGTTAGCCTGCCAGCAGCCGGCTAGCCACGAATCACTAGTGACTCATTCATCCTCTAGATGGGTCACCCTGGGTCACCAAAATAACCGCCTATTCCCGTGGTCACCAACGGGTATGGCTCAGTACCAGCCACGTCGCATAAGTGATGACTGCCGAATGACCCAATCACTCGTCAATTGAATCAGTCACCTGTCAACGTGTTCAGGTAATATCACGCTGGAGGAGGGTGGGTGATAAAATGGGAAGAACGTGAATTTGCAAGCTTCACTTAGGCAACGCACTTCAGTAGCAACTTATCGACATCACTGCATTTTCTCGGTGTAATTATTAACACACAGCACTCAAAATGCATTTTTCCAACACAAAACCAACGCACCAACGGAATAGGATTTTCGTTCTTCTCTCCGTCTTCATCCTCGCTGCGTAGTTCGTCTCAATTTTTGCCTCCTGTCCTCTTCGTACCGTAAGTATTTATTACCTGCGATGGCTCTTTAGGCTGGCTAACCCGCGGCCCGAAGAACGAGCGCCGGAAACCTCACCGAGCGATGATTTCAGCGCAAGCGTCGGCACCGCTTTACCGTATATAGCTTCGCCTCATACGCCCTGGGGCAGCACTCGTGTCGCTGCCTGTCGGCGGCGAGATAAAACTGGTACAAGCGCGGCTTTGGAAACGCGTCGCTCTTTGGTAACCTGCATTGGGCTACCGTTCAAACCATTGGCATGCCGCTTGCAGTCTACCACAGCGGATCACAAGGCGGTCTTGATTCATTTCGGCAGGAAGCCCTTGCTGGAGCAGGAAGAGGGATGTTTGCGATCGACTCGGTGTGGTACGTTTGTAGACAGAGTAGAGCACAAGTCAATGGAGGTACTTCTTCGCAATGGACACGTTTCACCAGGTCGGATTTACCGGGCGAAGACGCGCTGAACTGAAGATTTACCCTATGTATCGAGGCATCGGAGACGACGGGCGAAAGAAATGACTCGTACTGAAATTAAAATGACAGATTGTACCTACTTTGAGTACCCAGTGCTCATTGCCCTTGGGGGGAAAGGGGGCTAACGACGACATTACGCAGACAACGTAACCGAGCCTTAAAACATAACTAGCAGAAATCTTGGCGGAGTCTCCAAGAATAACCAAGCATAAACTCAGCCGAATGAAGAACAAGCTAGGTGTAGGACGCCATCTGCCCTGTTTACGCAGTCTTCGGCGCCACCAGCGCGAATGGCCCCGATTTTAAATTTAAGTCTTTGATGTCAGCAGAGTGACATTCAGTGAAGCAGTTCGAAAGACCAGCTAAAAAGTGGTCAAATTTACCCCTGGGTTCAGCACGACGATCGCCCTTTCTCCAAAATAATGGCTACCTTTCTTCGAACTCGGAAACACGCTTTGCGGATGCCGGATAACCCGCACCTTCCACGTCTCCGAACACCGCAGAGGGCGTCCTCCCCTAACCATACCTGATGCAAGCTCCTGCAAAAGCAACATTGAACACTGACATGTTGTACCCGGTGCCGCCTTTGTTAGATCCTTTTGATTAAAGGCCAAGCAGAAATTACACTGTGTAACATCGCGGACAAGAGGAAACGGAAGGGGCAGAGAGGAACAGGAACAGTTTTCTGTTTCCGCCTGTGATCGCCGCTAATAATTACGATGCACCAAATTGCCCGACTTTGACGCATGGTAGATATTACGCTTGCTGCAGTCTGCTAGCTTCCGTTCCAGTGAGACCTTAATGAACGGGCCAGAGCGGAAGTTGCCAACGTATTCGATCACCATACTTGAACGAATGCGGCAAGGTTGGGAGCGACAGCAACAGCCCGACTGTCGCCCCAAAAATAAAGCCGCTGGATCGAGAACCGGCCTGCGCGCTGTCCTCGGGGAACAATCTGGGAAGTGGTCTTTGTCTGATAGCCTTCGATATCTCTACTAAACCAGTCGCAGTTCATTTAGATGAGCACACGTGTACGACGATAACCTGGGACGTCCGAACACATGTCTGATAAATTTGATGGCATTCATAATCAGGTGATTCCTGGAATGCACCAGAAGTTCTGACTAAACCTGCCATCGCGCGACGGCATCGAGCAAGTAGGCGATTTCGGTAGAGAGCCAGTCTTAACTGCTACCGACATATGCATAAAGGAAGAACCAGAGGCATTTACCCGTACGCAGAATGAGAGCAGCCGTTTCCTATTAAACAGTGCGGTTCTGTAGAGTGCAGTTACGGCAGAACTTCCTGGGTTCGATGCAGTATTTAGCACTAATATAGGGGCCCAAGAAATCGTAACTGAGCGCGGTTTTCCTCTCTGGGCAATGCACGTTAGGTGCCGCGACTCAACTGCACAAGAAAAAAAGGAGGTTCAGTTGAGCGCTGAGCTTTTAGTAATGACATGCTTGATACCACTACATCATCGAGAAGTTGAGCAGTATTAAAATGTATTTACGTTGAATAAATTTGCTTGCTTTCCGACTGGCGCTGGCTACCACCCCCAAGTGCAGGAAACAAAAATACCTTGACGTAGGTACCCAAGAAAGCGGAGGGAAACAGCCCCGCCGGTAGAGTAGTGGTCATCGCTCCAGACGCGTATTCTGGAGTTTGTGGGTTCGATCCCACCCGGCCGGCATTTTTTTTAACTTTCTATCTGTCTTTCCAAATTCTTCACATGTTTCAATGATCTGCCGCATTCTCCCCTTTGCTTTCCGAGGCATTATTGACTGCCAACTCTTATTTCTCTCTCTCTCTCCTCTCTCTCTCTCTATATATATATATATATATATATATATATATAATATATATATATATAATATATATTATAGATATATATATATTAATATATATTTATATATATATATATATATATATATATATATATATTATATACTATATGTATATTTAGAGAGAGAGAGAGAGAGAGAGACATTGGGGAGCCAGGCCACTTCGAATGTCGGCCACGGTCACGGAGGGCAGAATGAGAGCCGCGGATTTCTGGCGGCCGTTCCTGCGTGGGCCGGAATACACTTCTGACAGAACGCAGCCCCCTTCTCTGTTTGGCTGAGCGTCGAGCGCAGCAAAGCGGCTGCCGTCCCTGCGACCGCAATTCGAAAGGCAAAGGCAGCCCCACACTCAGCTTGATTTCCTATGGGCGCGCCCAGAAGAAACTGTGTAATAGGTAATAGCGATAATTGTTTAGGAACCCCAAAGCGACCAATAACATGACGTCTCAAAGGGATTGAGGGTCTTTGGGCGTGAATGTTCGTACGGCGAACACATTCTGTCCGTTTGTCCACTTTCAATTGTAACATGACGAGGGCGCCAGCTTGTCCGACTAGTATGAGTTCTACACCCATTTTATTTTGCCCTTTTATATGTGCACTTTGTATTACCGTATTTACTCGCATAATGATAGCACTCGCGTAATGATCGAGCTCCTTAAATGTGTGGTGCAAGTTCAATTTCTTTTTTAATTTTCCGCGAAAATGAACGCACCTGAACTACTGCGCAGTAATATGTCGTATGTGTGCCAAGTCTACCTGATGTTGGTCGTGCGTACTTCTGTTTCCTTCTCTTTCAAAGAATACATGGGTACGTTATTGCGGCAGACTTGGTGATTTAGCGATATCGGCAAGCATGCGTTCAATATTGATGAGGAAGAAGCTCTCACTAAATACACTTAATGTACTTTCAAGGCAAACGAACGAACAAGCTCACGTTTTCTGCGTCGGCAACCATGTCTGTTTTGATGTCCCGCACTGTGACAGTGGCACCCGCTCATTGGTCGAGCTGTTGTCACCTCGCAGCAGACTCGTTCCGGCGCGTTATATAATTCATGAAAAACACTGCTTTTTGCATCGCTTTGCCAACGGCTGGAGATGGTGTGCGGAGTTTTTATGACGTTTTTGTTTATTATTTTTGTTATGTTCATCAGGTCTTTTGTAAACATTTTGCCCCACAATTTTCTGGCTTTTTCCGTGCTCAAAAATGTTTTGCAAAAAAATTACCCCGCGTAATGAACGCTCCTCAAAATTTGCATCAAATTTATTGAAAAAAGTGCGGTTATTAGGCGAGAAATACGGTACTGGCTGGAACGCAACTCCTAATTCGACTCCATGTCGTATATAAGAGCCGCAGAGCGGCTACTGAGAGACGAGACTGGAGGTAGAGGAATACTAATAACATGACGGCGGGACCAAATACAAAAATTAAAGCAGTTCTACAAAACGTGAAAGCTGTCGAAGTGCTGAGCAGTGATACGATGATGATGATGATGATGATGATGCTTAGTGGCTTCCCCTTTGTAATGGTGTGGCGCTGCACAGCGGCCTTAGTCGCAACGCCACTGTACAATCACCTCGCCAAAAGTATTCCAGTGATACGCCAGAGGGGCTGTGGCGCCCTCTCTCGACTAGTTTCGGTGTCAGCCTGGCAATGATACAAAAAGTACCCCAAGAGAGGACGCCACAGCACCTCTGGCGAATCATTGCTCCACACTTGGACAGCTTCCCGTTGGGCACCTGAGAAGTCCTTAAAAGGAGACACACGATTCAAATATTATTTTGTTGTAATTAATGGTTAAATGTGGATGTTTTCTTATTTTATATTTTGTTTACCTATTTGCGGGCCTAGCGACTGCATTCTCCGTGGCAACGATGCAGCGCAAAGATCGCTCAACACACTTCGTATGTGAGCAACGTGTGCTTCTGCATCGCAATGGTACAGACATATAAGCTTCATAATGCGAGGGAGCCAGGCTCGATGGCGACCAGAGGAAGCGGTCGTCTTCTCGAAGCCTCGGTTTGGTACTAAAGCTTGACTTGGGGCTAGTTGGGTACACATGACTCCTTAGGAAACAGCGCGAGAAACGTGGACAGAGAGAGGGCAAAGAGACACGAGCGCTGACGAGCAACGGGAGCAATTTTCTATGTGGGCCAGAGTAGAGTCACTAGATAAGTTACAGAGTACCGTCACTGAGGCACGCAAGTGAGCAACGGCGGACATTTTGGTGTTTATCAGTGCTGCCAGACTGCCACTTCTGCGGCCTCACCGCTCACTTTGACGAGGTAATTTGTAAACAACTCTGCCGAAGGCGCCGCAACACCGCATCTTCGGACACACTTCTGCAGCCGAAATGCTGCGAAGCGCGTTATCTTTGAATCGCGTTCGGAACGACGGCAGTCGTGCGCAGCCGCAGAGCAGAGCTGACAAGCTGAGAATACCACAGTTGACCGACATAAAACGCATAAGCAACAAAATGGCGGTGCCCATGAACCGTCGCAGTGTAAACAAATGTCACGTGATGCGAACTGACCAATGATCACGGCGGCGGCAAAGGAACAATAGGAGAAAAGAGTGCGGATACTCTGTAACCTCATCTAGTGACACTAGGCCAGAGTGGCCAGAGTGGCAGGTGCGTGAACGGCCGTCATCGGGAGCACGCATAGTAACATGCGCACAGGAACAGGGAGCAATCTTACCTTACACTGCAAGAATTGCAAACATTGCTACCCCAAGCTCAACGAAGCCCGCATCTTAAAACGGTGCCGTGATGCCCGGTCCCGCGAAATCTTTGAGGCCTCAGTTATAAGCATTAAGGGGGAGGGATGCGTGAGTTCGCCTTCAGTGGCACTGTGAGCGGGAGATTGCGTATCTGGCCAGATAAAAACAATGTTTGTGTGTTTTATCGCCTTTTAGATGCGACTGCATCTCATTCACTCGCCTTGTCCCTCCATACGGCGTTGTTGTCCGTCCACACCCCTCCTTCTACACTATAAAAAAAATTAAAGTAGCGGCGCCCGGTTTCGATCCCACGACCCTGTGGGCGAAAAGCGAGGTACTTGGTGCTCTTCCTACTGCGCCACAAAACTGAGACGTAATCAAACGCTACGAACGCGCCTTATATCCTTGACTCATTCAAACTACGTCAAGAAGCTACTGATACAACGCATGATGGGGCAATGATTAACACTTGCAATAAAAGAAAAGAGCTCCCACTTACAGCAACAATGATGGAGTAAAGGTCGTTGCGACAGCGAAGCCCCAAGCATACCACTTAGAGAGATTGACCAAGATTGGCCAATAAAACATAATAATAATCATAAAACATAATAATCATACGCGTTCCCGACACGTTTCACGCGATTTCAGAATCAATCCAACGGAAACACCAAGTGAACCCACGATGCGTCGCATCTACACAGGGTTCCCTCGCGGGGAGGTGGGCGCAATTTTTTAGCCCACGCCGCTTTTTAAGCTTTGTTTCTCTCGCTTTTCTTTCTCGCACTGGCGTACGACTACGTTGTTTCCTTCTTCTATTTATTGCCAACTCTAATAAATTTCACCAGTTGCTCGTCAGCGCTCGTGTCTGCTCGCCCTGTATCTGTCCAAGTTTTTCGCGCTGTTTCCTAAGGAGCCGTTGTTTGGGTACGTGACGCCTTGACCCCGGTCGAGCTAAGACGAGAAGCCGGGCTCCTAAAGTGATCCGTACCTAAAATATATCGGGGCGAACGGTGGACTAGGGCATCGAAATACAGGAACGGCGGCATGAACATGGGAGAGGGCTTTGTCCTGCAATGTCACAAACAGGTTGTTGATGAAGTTGATGATCTACATTATCCGTATTCTTAATTTTGTTTTAATTAAGCACATATTTGCCAAATTGTTTATTTTCCCATGGTTCTTATTCCCAGTTCACGATTCCCTTCACTGAACTGCTACAACGCGCATGCTTGTCAATGAGTTTTGTGTATTGTTTGCATAAACTGCCTTTTAGAATCCTCACACTGTGTTCCCCCTTGACGTACCGTACTCGGGCCCTTAATTGTGGAATAGTTGAAACGGAATGGAACTGCAGACAGACATTATACCTTTCCTAGCTGCCGAAACGACACATATCTTCAACAGAGCAACATTTGGTAGTTTTTCACCGTTCCCGTGGAGGCACAAGTCCTCGCCATTGTAGGGTGTGTCGTCCAAAAATACACAATCATAAAAAAAATGCGCCAAGATAAGAGTCGGCCCAAGTTGGAGCCTGGAGGCTTACACTTGGGCTGGTCCTTCTTCTTTGGCACACGGTGTAGTTGAGGCACGGTGCACAATATGGCTTCAGCTAAAGTGGAAAATGTGTGCCGCTTTTTGAAAGAAACAAAGCTGTCACTCTCGTTCCTGGCTTCATTGTTTGCATGAACTCGCGCAAATCCTTAAACCGCTCTTGAGTAGCAGTATGGAACATTAGTTTATTCGTGACGCCCGGAAATTCAGCAGCGTTGCAAAGCCCAGTCTCCAGTGTACCTCGACGCCATGCTGGTTATCAAAATTTCTTTTCTTCCCACTTCCTGATCGGCACATATCTTCCTCAATAAACTATTCGCCAATCACAAATTACAAACCAGGAAGCAGTTGGTTCCCACCAAAATTCCCATTACGTTGCCCTTATTTTCACACGTAAACACTTGGCGAGTGACGTCATGTGAATGATGGAAAACCGGGAGACCATCCGTTTAACGGAGTGTCTGCCAACAGACCGTAAAGGCAATAGGGGTCTGCCGAGGACTCGACGGAAAGATGCGCTACGAAAATTTGGGGAGAAGGGGTGGGCTCAGGTAGCACATGATAGACGAGGCTGGAGATCTTTGGGAGAGGCCTTCCTCCTGCACTGGACGCAATCAGGATGATGATGATGACATTTCGCGCACACCGCTATCCCACCTAAACTTGTACTTTTGCCCTTCATCAAAATTTCATCAAGTCTTCTAATGAACAACGGAAATATTTCCAGTATAGACTACATAAAAGTGCCAGTTTTTAGTGAAAGGCTACCTGGCACGAGTACTACGAATAATTGGTCTGCATTGCATCACTCGGTACGACTTCCAACACTGATCTGCAAACGTAAAGGAAACTCTCTACAGTTCGAGTTACAATAGAAAAAAACAACACCAAAGCAAAAACTCAGAACTACAAAAGAACCATTCTCATTCAACGAACAAGAAAGAAAGTTCAACGGTACTCCACATTGCTGTTTTATGTACGCATACCTCTTTTTACGAATATTTTGTGTCAATGTATGTGCAGTTACTGTGTCACGTTTCCCTTTATACAGTAGTAGGCACGGGTTGCGGCTTCTTTCTTTCAGTTCTCTGTAGGTATTTTTAAAGACGATAGTCTTTCTTGGGCTACTTAAACGCAGAATTTTGATCTGTCTGTCTGTCTGTCTGTGACTCGATTCAGCCATTCGGCCAAAGTGAAACAGAAACTGCGGAGTAGTCTGACATACCCACAGCCAAATCTAAGTTCGGTGTCAATGTTCATACTTGCCAACATTGTTGAACAAGAACAGGACATTACGCAAAATTTGAGCCAGCCAATCAATACATAAATGATATTTGCAGTGTTCCTTTATTAAAAATTCATGGATGCTTCGTTTTTGCGATATCCAATGGATACTACATAAACGGCAGCAAAACCGTCACCTGCTGTCTCCAGCGCTATCTCCTGGCGGCATATAAGAAATAAACGGCAATAGCAACGAAAAGTTCCACTAGATGGGATCCACGTTCCGCTTGGAGCGGTCGTGCAGTAGGGCATCATGGTTCTATAATTGTTGTAGTAGGGTGCCTCAATTCACGCGCGTCTCCGCCGCACGGCAGGGCTGGCCTCTAGACACCCAACTTAGAGCCATAGAACGCAATATATTTATATTGACCTCAGCCAAACCTCTCGCGGAGTTATCTGAGAGGAACGAGACGGGAAGGGAACGTATGCATGAGAGGTGAGCGGGAAAGAGAAGGGAGACGTTTACATGGCAGGGGCGCCAATCGACTATCGTCTTTCGGTGGCATTTTCGAAAGTTAAGCTTTAGGTCCTCACTGATGTCGTTGTACGCCAATACGCCCTTCAGGAAAGCCAACTTCCTCTGACGACGAGGATCGTGGATGAAGGTGAAAAAAAAAAAATCATGCATGCAGCTTGAAAAAAGGAGCATGGAGTTATAAAGTGTATTCAAAGATAGTGAGTCTCTCTTGCCGCACAGCGCGCCCTATCTGGTGCCGTAGAAGCGCCAGTGGAGAGGAGCAATCACGCGCTTGCTGAAGCGGTGACGCCTTCTCTTGGGTTAAACGGATATTTAAGCAATTGCAGAGAGACAGACTGGCCATAAGTTGACTTCGTGTCACACGCCGCAGCAAGCTAAGACGTATGCTAACAAGTAGCGCGAGGCATTAGCAAACGAGTGTCCCGGTGTGTTCTTTTAGTGCACGTTTAGTACACGGGTCTTCCTTGTTCTATTAAAATAACTATTGCTACTGTACCGTGTACACTACGGTCATTATCAAGTTTATGTTCTAGCCACGCACCATTTACCCTGGTCGAATGCGCTAACATTCACGAAAACACGCGAGCGTGCCGTGAAAGTCCACGTAGCCAAAGCGGCGTGCTGGAAGTTTTGTGGGCGACGGTTTGAAGGCTTTTTTTCCTCTTAAAATGCCCGAATTAGAGCAAAACAAGTAACAAGCAGATGACCCTAACATTGCAGACTTTAAGCTGGTAAAGCAATTTCGCATGTTTTAAAGCTCAATTTCGTGTCACTTCAGTGCCGTACGTATTACACCCGTTGATACATTATCATACGGGGACGCCGTAGATTACGATCTTGTGATCACATGATTGTTGTCGATCCCCTTTCTGCCTCCATCGATCGACCAGGAGTGGGTTGGCTGTCCTGACCCCTCGGGGTTTCCAACCACGTCGAAACGCGTCTCAGGGTCTCCTTCCCTCCTCGGAAATGCTCTCGAAGCCTCGCACCACCCTTGACACCCTTTGGCCAGCGTGGATCGAGATACTCGAAGCCAACCAAACGGAGCCCTGCGCCTTCGCCGCCAGCTCCTGGCCTAGCGTGGGACGAACCGAACCGACGGCCCGAAAATAGCCGCCCGTAGCGGGAATCCTTCCATCCGCCTAGCCAGAGCAGCCGCCCCGGAGAGCGGTGAGGCCAGCTGTGCGCGTCAATGTCAACCAGAACAAGAAAACGTGTACGCAGCCATGATTGGCTAGAATTCAAATTACGTCACCGCACTGCGTACGAGACGCCAATAGTGTAAAGGACATGCAGACAGCTTCCCTGGAAGCCTTGAGGCATGCCTATATTTCATCGTGATGGTGAAGCTCAGAGCTCAGAAGCCCCGTTTGCTTCTGGCGCAAGAACTCGTACAGAAGAAACGGGGTGTTTTTATATTTTCTGGTCACTCGAGCACGCGGACGCCGGCACGCTGCGTCAAAAAAGGGTGACGCGGGAGAAGGAAGCGTGGATCAGAATGCGGTGACGTCAAGCGACGAGGGCCTTTCTCCAATTGCCGCCCCCCGAATGTATTGACGTCACGGAGATTTGCTAAACTCTCGGCACTTTCACAGCGTGCGGAACCGCGACCGCTTCACTTTCGAGAGTCGTGTTACGGTTGAGGCGGGCGACGGCCGCAGGTTCTTTTAGGGGAGATGCACCTTAAGGCCGAGGCTTGTCCGGCGTCCGGCGTCGGTGCTCACGGCACAGCACCGTGTAAATCGAAACATCTGTGAAACAAAAAGAACACAAAAGTTTAACAAGAACAAAATAAAAGGAGAGAGAGAGAGGGGAGGGGGAGAGCGGTTACGCGTGGCTCCTGGAGGAGCCGTGCTGCGCATGCGCGAGGAGCATGATTTGAACTGGATTCGATCTGGATTGGATTGGATTGAATTTGGAATAATTGGATTGAAGTGGATTTGGATTTGGATTCAGATTTGGATTGAAATTGATTGGATTGCATTGGATTAATTGGATTGGATTGGATTCGAAATTGTTTTAGCACCAGTAAGCACTCTCACGGGTGATTTACGGAAAGAACGATCCCCAGTGCATCGTCCACTCGTCATGATTCACTTCGTGGGGATGCGTGAATTTTTTTCTCTTGAGTGACACATTCGGCCGCGCTAGTTGACTGGCTCGACAACCGCGATCCGGGCAGGTTATCGCGCTATTCATAGCTGAATGTTGACGCTCAAATGGGGGTATCTTAAAGAAGGGAACGAAGGAACTACGATCACTGAATTCTGCCATTTTTACTCGTTGCGAGCCGAAACACCGATGATAAAAATACTCTGAACGCCTGTGGTATTTGTGGGACTACGAAAGCGGACCCCTAATGAAAGTCACGTGCGTGCTACATTAAACCGAGCACATCCACTCTCTGGCTTATATTTTTAAAGTTTAGCTTCACCACAATGCTCCCAAATGCTCTTCTCTCTTCTCATAATAAATAAATAAATAAATAAATAAATAAATAAATAAATGATAACCTCCAACAACAACGAAAAAATCGGCAAATGACTGCGACGGGCATACCGTCTGGCTCAAGAATCTGATCTGCGCTGTGCAGAGCGTCATGCTTGCATTGCCTAGTGCCATTGCGGAGAGCGAAGTTCTAAGTCGAATCGTATGCTCGACATTGCATTCGTTCAAATATCGTTGTTAAAGGAACACTGAAGTGAATTTGTCTAGCTCCTGTTTTTGCTTGCACTGCGTAGACTGGCTCAAATAAAGGCACTTCTCATCGTTTATCCGGGTGATAAGGGGGTATTTATTTTATAAAACCTGAAAAAAAAGGAAAACTACTATGCGCGGTTTGCGGCGGCCGCACCAACTAACAGCAGTGACGTCAGTAAAAGGTGGTACTTCATTGGACCATGTCTAAGATTAAAATTCAACTAAATTTTGATTTCGGTTCTGTGAAACAACATGCTTGGCATCCGGCATTATCGTCGAATGGGCATTCTCGATATCTCAGTAATCGGCATACATCGCGCTTCTTCCATATTTTCGGCTGTAAAATGCGTCAGATAAACCTACCAGCACGGCTTGAAATCGTAGCAATCACTAGCCGAGGCGTACGCAGTGGATGAACGCCCTCCGCATCACCGTAGATGCTCAAATGCTATGCGCTTTCCCCCATCTTCGTAGCTTGCCTGGCGCATGCCTGATCGTAAAAAGCACGTTGGCACCAGGACAAAGATCGGCTGATTCGGGACCATGCCCACTGCCCGCAAGCAGTCGGTGCTTGTGGCAACAGTACGCCACCTAGAACTCGCTAGCGTGTAAGTGAACGACTGCGCGCGTTGCGCGAACTCGCTCGTGTAGCAATGAACGTTACTGCGTAAAAATAGTGAATTCAGTATAGAAAACATCGGCAAAAAACAGAGAAATCAACTAAAAACGTGCACTCTTGGGCATTTGAAGTTGCGACTTGCGAAACAACAAACCTAGCGCTCCAAACCACTCGGCCACGAGCCAGCCCTGTCAGTGTTGGAAACATAAGGTATATAATGCATAAGCAGTTTTGTATTTTTATTGAGTTTTAGCGTTTCAGGCACTTATATGACTATTTCTTCTCTAGCGCTCGTGTAGTAAGCGTCCCCCAAATTCCCGCAATATCTGATGTCTAGCGACTGCATTTCATGACGGAAAAGTGTTCACAGGTGTGTGGTCGTGCTGCTGACCGCTGTGCTTGTCCAGCCAGCGCAAAAATGTGCTTCCTGCACCTTGGTTTTACGGGGTACGGTAAAAGGTTCGGTTGATTTTCTTTCCTTGGTACCTATATTAACTTTGATGACTCTTCTCCCTCCTTACATTGGTCTTAGAGTTTTCTACTGGCGTACCAGGCAGCGAAGCGTAGCATGTGCGTTTGTGTAGAGCTACATGGACTTAGAGCTTGATACAGCCTACAGACTAACAAACTGAAAGCACATTCCTCTAGGTGTAAATTGTGTCGTGGCTTAGTTTTAACTGAGCGAATGAATTGCGACGACCCGCTGGCGGGTGACTGACTAAACGATGGGCGACTCATTCTGTCGGAGCGTCGGCGAGCCGGGCACGAGCGTAGTCAAGCCAAGCCATCTTTCGGTGACATCATGCGAAACGTCATAGAAATCGGCAAAGAGGGCGCAGAGAGGAGGACAGCATTTTTTAATTGAATTTCTACTGAATAAAGCTGCGTAAACGCAACCAGAGTGGTCTAAACATGGCCTAGAGACTCCAGAGTACAATTTGCTCTAGTAAGCCCGCAATGTTTACGAATCACTTCAATGTCCATTTAACTGGAAGGAGTGGCCGATCGAATGGTTTTCGGGGAAGCCGAACCACAGTACTGCCTTTAAATGCGCAAGAGAAGAAGGGAGACGGAGAGAAGAATAATAAAAAGAAGGGCCTCTTCAACAAGCTAATAACTAATGTAATTAGAACGTCGGATGTATTATGCAAATAAAAACTTAAGTTGCCACCTAAGCTCTCCATATGATGTAGGGATCACGCGAAAGAACTAGTGCCTGGTTTCCGGGCGTGTACTCCGCCATCATGATCGTTTTTTTTTAAATTCGAACGCGTCTCATTCACTCGCCTTGTTCCCTGCATCCATCCGGCGTTTGTCGAGTCCACCCCTCCCCCATTATCCTCGCACGCGCCAGTGCGCTCTCGTTGCTCACGCCGCCTCACCCCTTCCTCTCCGATAGCGAACACTCTCTCGCGAGGGGCATTGGATTGGATTCGATTGAATTGGCTTGGATTGGCTTGGATTTGATTGGATTGCATATTGGATTGGTTGGCTTGGATTGAATTTATTGGATTGGATTTGGATTGGATTGGATTGGATTAAAGTGGATTGTGTTGGATTGTGTTGCGT